>JAODAL010000094.1:0-453944 GCA_025379985.1 Phyllomedusa bahiana
TCCCCCAAATATCCCCGCAGGCGCGCTCCAGAACAGCTTGTCCTGAGAGGTGCTGCATAGTGTGGGCTGACTGTGAGGACTGCACCGAGCTCATCCCCAGTCCCACTGATGAAAAGCCGCGCTGTGCCCGCTGCAGCTGTAATGGCGGCTCCGGCGCCTCATGTCCTCCTAAGATGGCGGGCAGCGCTGCTGTTTCTGAGACCGGGCTCTGCCTCCTATGTGCAGGGCTTCCCCTTTCTTCCTCCGGGCCCCCCCGTGTCCCCCCACACTCCCCTGGGGAGTCTGCTGTGGACTATGAGGACGCAGGGCCTGTGCCTCCCTCTGGACCTCACAGGGCGACGAGCGCCCGCTGTCTCGGGCACGCCGACTCAGGGTGCCGTTCGTTCCCCTCGACTCCGGCACCAGGATTGCAGCTGTGGTGCGCCTCGGAGCCTGCTGCCTTGAAGGCAGCGATGCGTCATCTGTGTCCGGCCGAGACTGCGGGTAAGTGCCGCTGCCCCTGGCGCAGGCGGGGATCGAGGAAGATGGCGCCGAGGCGCGGGAAGGAAAGTCCTCTCCGACCAGGTCTTGCAACGGCGAGAAAAAATTAGATATTGGGATCTCGCTCGCAGAAGATCCTTGTGGCAGCTTGGGTGCCCTTCTCTGGCGTTTGGGACTCATTTGCCAGCCGTCCTCTCTGTTTGCAGCGGGGTCCTGCCGGGAGCTCAAGCAGCGTGCGACCGTCTCCTTCACATGCTAGGCCACGCCCTACAGACTTTTTATACACTGAAGACCTGGACCTTCAAAGGAACTTTGAATCTTTAAAAATAATAAAATGTAATGTAAGTAGAGAAGTATCCAGAGAAGACCACTCCATGGAAGATTTGCAGGTTGTGGTTCTAATGGGACATTTTAAGACGTGGAGGGAGAGGAAGGAATGGGAATTTAAAGTAATACAAAAATTTCAAACTCTGCAAAATGGACTAAATATTCATACCAGTTTCATGTCACACTATGTGTGAACTGTGAGGGCCACAAATCACGACCCGAGAGCAAAGAGATAAGAGCAATAATTACTTCTCCCTCTGTCACGCCTCACAAGTTTCCAGATTGTTTATTTCTTGACCTGTTGTAAATGACTTCTCTGCTTATATTGCATTTTGTTATTTTTAAAGATTCTAAGTTCCTATGAAGGTCCAGGTCTTCTGTGTATAAAAAGTCAAAATTTTCAGTTTCTTGTATAACATCATGTCTGAAGAAGGGAGCTAGTACTCTCGAAAGCTCACCATCAAATATACTCAGTTAGCTTCCAAAAGGTATCGCCTAATTTCTTGTCTGGTTTAGTAAATCCTTGTGTTCCCTGTGAAATAACAATCCTGCAGCCTCTTCTCTTATATCTAATGTATTCCTGAATCTGTCAGATGGGTGTTACCGTTTCAGTTTTCAAGGGGTGTGGCCCACAGAGACCGTCAGCACTGATTGGACAACGTCAGACCGTTCATAGACACGCCCCAATGGGTAACACCCAGCTGACAGTTTAGCAATGAATTTCTAAGAGAAATAAAAGAGGAATCACCCAACACAGAGATCTAAGAGAAGAGGCTAAAGAATTGGGTTTTTTACAGATAATTCAGCTTCTCTTTAATAAAACATTTATAAGAGGAAATAGGAACTTTTACACTTTGATTTTTTTTCAGAATATTTTACAACCCTTTTTTACAGGATTTTTTTTATCTTACTGTAGCACTTGGACAGTGGATGCTTTCATTGATTACATAAAATACGTCAGTACTTCTGTATCACGGTGTATTATGTCTTTCAATTTTACATTACAAGGCAACCTATCAAGCCCTGCCTAGAGCAGCATCTAATAGCTTAACACATATTGCAGATCTGGGCTTCAGTAGGCGCCTAATCGCTCTGTTTAACCACATAAATGCTGCAGTCCCCATGGACCATGAAATTTATGCGGTGTAAGACAGTGGGAAGGTGGTGAATGGTGTATACATTTTACCAAGGATTCTCATATATACTGTACGTGCTAAGGGTTCCATACATGGACCAGGCCTGGATTTTGTGCACAGGCCTAATCAGTAGGTGCAGCTGTGCTGAGTGTTTAACCCCTTAAGCCACAGGCTTGAAAAGGCCTTAATGAGCAGCTACATTTTTTTAGTTTTTGCTTCCCTGCAATTCAATAGTCATAACTTTTTTTATTTTTTCACTGACGCAGTTGCATGAGGATTGTTTTATGCGGGAGAAGGTGTATTTTTTTAAATCATAATTTGAGTTTACAAATAAATTACTGCAGAATGTTTTGTTTTTTTTAAATTGCGACGTGAACATAAAAAAGTGTTTTCCTTTTTTTTTTTTTTATTCTTTTTTTCACCATTCACATTCCACACTTAAATGGGTTGTCTCACTACATTCATCTCACCTCTGTCTGGTTTTCTTGGTTTCATTTTGAATTCAGGGGTGTGTTTACTGGCTTATACTAGGCTGCACTAGAAGCCAGGTCTGTAGCTATAGCGACCAGTGCTGGCAGCCTATCAGGAGAGATCAAACAGGTCTGTGGCTATAGCGACCTGAGGAGCTGATGCAGCCGATACAAGATGGGATATCTCGGAATAGGTAGGACACTGTTAATGGACACATATTGCAAAGTGACTTGTTTTTGCAAGCTCTTTAACATAAAACGCAGCAATCCTTGTAGCGAGACAACCCTTTTAATAACCTGTTAGATTAATTTTACTGGTTATTATGGTTGTGTTAATACCTAAACTGTGTAGGTTTTTTTTTTTGTAATGTATGCGCAATCATTTTTTTAATTAAATATATAATTGTTTATTTATTACACTTTTTATGTTTTTTACTTCTTTTTTAATCCCATTAAAGGATAAATATTTATACTTTTTTTTACACTTAATAATGCATTAGCAATCTCCTGTATACTCCTGTATGCTAATACATTGGACTCTTTGTCACTATGACACAGGCTGCTCTCAGGGCAACACACAGTGCACCCTGACAGCAAACTTACTATACAGACAGCACTAGGACTACTCTAGGTCCCCAGATATTCCCCAGCCTCCATCGGGCATTGGGAATCCTGGGGACCCAATAGAGCATGAGAATCCCCTTTGATTATGCTGCGGTCGTGGACCATGGCAATCTAAGCGTTAAACGCCGGGTATCGGAGGCTTCCTCCGGTCTCTGCCATTCATAGAGACTGCTCCATTCCTATTGCAGTTGCGGTGCTGGGAGCCACAAAACCCATCTTTCTGCAGCATTGTCTTTTGCCGTCGCTACAGAAAGACAACCTGCACCACCTGCTTTTTAAGATTCGGTGGGTGGCTGCAAAGGAGCCTGGGGACTGGGGCTTACTGGACAGAGCATGGTAGCTGCTCACAGGGTGGAAAGCTGTGAGGTACAAGCTGCTTTCAGAGTGTTTGTATGCTAGAGAGGGAACTGCCTTTGTACAGGTAGTACTTGGAGAAGTTGGATTTTTGTTCATGTTTCATTTGCTACCTGTGGACATGTACCATTTTTGTTGCTAAATAAAAGTGGGAAGGAACTCAGCTGAAAACTATAAAGCTTGTCTATGTGTTTTTGAAGTTGGACTTTGATCTGACCACTGAGCTGAATCACTACATTTTGGTGGAGGATGCGGGCATATCATTAAAGAAACAGTACTTTTAAAGACATTACAAACAGACAGAGGCCTTACTACCTGGTAACCATGGAGGAGCTTATAAAGTAGCTGGTGCATGCTAGAATCAACCTCCAGAAAGCCCATGCCACACAGCAGAATGCTGATGCCCTACAGTGACAAGTGCACATGGAAGCTGTAAAGGCCCAGGATGAGAGGTTGTAACGTTTCAATAAGGACTTTATTGCAGCAAAGCAAAACATACAGGAACAAATTCAAAACAGTCCTTGAAACGTTTCTTCTGGAGGGGTAGATCCTTGGGACAAAGAGGAACTGAAGACTTGAACCAGGAGGGACACCAAATGAACTTTTAACTTGGCCCAGGAGAAACGAAAGAGGAACTGTGGACTTGGACCAGGAGAAATGCCAGAGGAACTGTGGACTTGGATCAGGAGGAAAGAAGGAGGAACTGCAGACAAGAACCCACTACACCTGGGAGTTTGATCCTGACAAGCCAGCGCATTTGCAGATGTATGACCTCTTCCACCTAATCAACAAGTGGCTGTAGCCAGAGGAGCTCACACCAGCCTTAATCCTGGGACATGTTGTGTGTGACTATCCCACGACAGTAGTCATAGTGGAGACCTCACATGGGTTGGTGAGCTATGAAGTCAGTATGGTTAAAGACTGAAAGGGGTTTTGCCATGAAGGCATTTCATGCCTGGTTTGTCCTGCTTCAGCTTTCAGTGTGTTCAAAAGGGGGCATGTATGATTTGTTTGAATTGCATATCATGTGACCTAACAGGCTTGACATCGCCATGCTTTTCACCACAGTGTGCTCACTCTAGTCAAACAAAGGTCTATTTATGTAAAGAGGGGTCCTAGGTTCAAATCCCTGCAGGAACCAAATGATTTTTTTTCTCAATGCACAAACCTGATTGAGCTTTCTTTTTTCTTTTTGTTTATTTGCACTGTTTGATTAATTACTGAGGAGTACAGAGGACAGGAGTAGAATGACAGCACCTGGGGTTGGACACTTGGTCAGCAGTGAGTGTGTATGATTACTAAGGAGTACACAGGACGGGAGTAAAATGACAGCACCTGGGGTTTGCTAGCAGTGAGTGTGTGTGATTACTAGGCCGGCAATAGACTGACAGTAGCTACCTGAGAGGAGATGTCTGAACATGTGCGGCCAGGACTGATGAGCTCTGGTCACTGGTCATATCCCCTGGAGAAGAGCTGTACACTATGGATCATTAAGGGAGCTGCTAAAACAAAAATGGTGCAGAATTTTTAATAATGATGAATGGTGAAAATATTTATTATTTAATTTACAAGCTTCTCACATCAATTTTACTTTGTGGCAAAACCCCCTTAATGCACCATGTGAAGCCGTGATTTTCCTATGTTGTGGAATATATGGGAAAATAAGCAGGTCAAGGTGTATAAGAAAAAGCAAAATGTAAATAAGGTTTGTGACCCTGTAAATGTTATGACACTGGTACCAGGTAAAACTGATAGATTCCCTTTAGAGGTCCTGGCTGGGGACTCAGAGGAAACTCCCCCTGAAATAGAATTTTCTACCTTGCAAGTTGTACAGAACAATTAAGAATTCCCAACCTAGCAAATGCCTGGAGGAGAGTTAAAGGGGTTGTCTCACTACAAGGATTGCTGCTTTTTATGTTAAAGATCTTGCAAAAAAAGTCACTTTGCAATATGTGTCCTTTAACAGTGTCATACCTATTCCTAGATATCCCCTCTTGTATGGGCTGCATCAGTTCCTCAGGTCGCTATACAGACCTGTTCAGTTGCTAGGCTGCCAGCGCTGGTCGCTATGGCTACAGACCTGGTGTCCTCAGCAGCTCATTACTCCAAGCCAGTAGAAGCCAGTAAACACGCCCCTGAATTCAAAAATGAAACCGAGAAAACAAGACTGAGGTAAGATGAGTCTACCCCTTTAAGGTCATAAATGGTGTTTGCCAAGAACCAGGCATAGAGTTGGGATATCCACATTTTGCAGTACATGAGGTTGTAGAACAGCTTGTTGTGCCGCAGTCTCGTGTACTCATGGTGTTGGAGCTTGGTCATTCACATGTGCTGAGTGGGCACCTAGGGCTTTAAAGGGGATGTATCTCTTCATCAGTTCGTCTGTTTTCTTGTAGCTTCATTTTCTTAGTTCCTCAAATCCAGGGGCGTTTCTATCCCTCCCAGGCTGGTGTTTCTTAACTGAAGGGGGATGCCCCCCTTCACTGTTCACGCTCGCTCCCGAGTCAGTGTGCTCCCCCCCCCCCCCTCTCTGTCTAAGTCCACATGTCACTGTGTCGTTCCTCTCCCTATGCAGTCTTATTTTGTAAGAGCGGTTTACATACCACAGGCATGCATTCAGTCTAGACAGTCTTCTATGAACTCAGAGCACTGATCTCTTCTCCTCTCACAGCTGGAGGTTTGTTACAGTTGAATCCAGTCTTCTATGAACTCATCCAGAGCAGCACAGATCTGTCTCCCTTTTATGTTTACATGCAGCAGCATTAGGCACCGAGGCACAATTCTGCTGTTTTTCTGATTGTAGAAGTAGCTGCAGTGTTACTGTGGAGCTGCTGGCTGTGCAGGGTGAAATGTTGCCGGCCCCTTATTCTGAGTGAGAGAGGCAGGAATGCACGCTCCCGTGAATACGACCAGGGGCCAGACAGAATGTAAATTAGTAGAGCCATCAGCCAATGAAATGAAAGGAGGTGGAATCCGACCGGCGCTGGGGAACAGTGTTAACGGAAAACGAAGACAAGGGAGACTGTGAAAACAAGACAGCTTTGCTAATGACATCCAATTGCAAAGTTGCTTGTTTTCACTGTTCCCTTATTCTGAAGACCATTTAATGTAATGATACAACCCATTTAAGAGATCAAAGAGCACATTGAGCAGAATTTCTTCTGACCCAGTATATATAAAGCAGTAGAGGATTTTGGCAGAATGTTAACACTTGACCACATTTCTGTAACTCACTAGTTCTGCTACCAATAATTGAAATGTCATTTGAGCTTATTGCCATGGATCTGGTTGGGCCACTTCCTAAGCCTGCCACGGGTCACAAGCACATGTTGGTGGTCTTAGACTATGCCACCTGTTACCTGAAGCAATTCCTCTCAGGAATTATTCCATGAGTTCAGCAGGAAAAGGATGCCTAAAGAGATCCTAGCTGACCAGGGAACCCCCTTTATGTCAAAAATTACTAAAGAGCTGTGTTACCTCCTAAACATTACTCATCTGCATACCTCAATGTATCATCCTCAGACGGTCTAGTAGAAAGGTTTGATAGAACCTTAAAGGGGTTGGTCAAAAAGGTGGTAGACAAGGATGGGAAAGACTGACCATCTTTTGCCATACTTATTGGGGTTTTCTCACCATGCTGTTTCACTGAGTCGCATGCACATTTACTCTCACTCTCCTCAGGCTGTGGGAGGTCCTATAGCAGTAATTAAAATATTTTGCTTCTCTGTAACTAACTGAGCATTTACACTTCTGACATGTGCAGGAGATGTTATCTATATTAAATAAAAGGTGCATGTGCCATGAGGGCTGAAAACAATTGCTTTATCTGTTTAGAAAAGATAATCTTGCTAGAGATAATGAGTTTTCTGGGGACTGAGGGACTGAGCTCTGTCTGTCCATGGTGACGTCTATTGTCAGACAGGGCTGTCTCGGGTCCACAGGTGGAGTTGATTCTAGGGGCCCACCACTTGAGCTGTTTCTGGGCCCACCGGTGGAGTTTTTTTCTAGGCGCCCACCCTACAGCTACTGTAAATGACTGTTCATGCATCCTATACTCTGCCTCTTGCATTTTGTCTCTCTTTCCCTGCTTTTCTGCCTCCCCCAAGGACACTTATGCAGTTAAAAAAAAACAACTCCAGGTTTGCCATGCTCAGGGGGCCAAAGGGCCTTTCTCCTGTTCCGCGTGGGCCAGTTCGAGCCTGGTGATGTCACTCCTTACTCTTTGCTCTCTCAGCTAATGAGATAAGAGTTAAGGTCAGGGAACCAGGAAACCATAGAAACATGTGCGCACTCAGAGTATATATAGTATATCTTATCTCATAACTAAAGAAGAATCAACAAAGCAATATTTTTTTTTTTTTAAGTCTTTAATTACCTGTCCCTTCATGTTGAAAGATTATCTTTGTAGTGAGAAAACCCCTTTAATGTTTTCCATAAGGGAGGTTCTGCTGGCTTCCATGGGGTTTTCCAAATTTTAACCGCTGTACAGTAGACATCCTGAGGTCTAAAGAGACCTGGAGGCAGCTGCACACACCTCAATGTAGTGTCATTGAACATGTAGCTGTGATGCTGACTGTGAGCGAAAGAGCAGATGCAGCAGGTGCAGGAAGCATAAGGCAGAGTTTATAATAGGTCTGCAAGGACCCGGTCCTTTCAGCCTGGGGTGTTGGTGCTTCTACCGTTATAGTTGGACCCCATTATAGTTCATGGAGTCCATTGGGCGCCATTGGTGTCCCTGAGTTATCTTTCATCCTGGTGTGTTGGGGCTAGCACCGTTATAGTTGGACCCCATTATAGTTAATGGAGTCCATTGTGCGCAATTGTTGTCCCTGAATTAACTTTCAGCCTGATGTGTTGGGGCTAGTACCGTTATAGTTGGACCCCATTATAGTTACTGGAGTCCATTGGGCGCCATTGGTGTCCCTGATTTATCTTTCATCCTGGTGTGTTGGTGCTAGTACCGTTATAGTTGGGCCCCATTATAGTTAATGGAGTCCATTGGGCGCCATTTGTGTCCCTGATTCAACTTTCAGCCTAGTGTGTTGGGGCTAGTACTGTTATAGTTGGACCCCATTATAGTTAATGGAGTCCATTGTCCACTTTTGGTGTCCCTGATTTAACTTTCAGGCTGGTGTGTTGGTGCTAGTTCCTTTATAGTTGGACCCCATTATTGTTAATGGAGTCCATTGGGCGCCATTGGTGTCCCTGATTTAACTTTCAGCCTTTTTTGTTGGGGCTAGTACCGTTATAGTTGGACCCTATTATAGTTAATGGAGTCCATTGGGCGCCATTGGTGTCCCTGATTTAAATTTCAGCCTGGTGTGTTGGTGCTAATACCGTTATAGTTGGGCCCCATTATAGTTAATGGAGTCCATTGGGCGCCATTGGTGTCCCTGATTTAACTTTTAGCCTAGTTTGTTGGGGCTAGTACCGTTATAGTTGGACCCCATTATAGTTAATGGAGTCCATTGGGCGCCATTGGAGTCCCTGATTTAACTTTCAGCGTGGTGAGTTGGTGCTAGTACCATTATAGTTGGGCCCCATTATAGTTAATGTAGTCCATTGGGCGCCATTGGAGTCCCTGATTTGACTTTCAGCTTGGTGAGTTGGTGCTAGTACCATTATAGTTGGACCCCATTATAGTTAATGGAGTCCATTGGCCGCTATTGGTGTCCCTGATTTAACTTTCAGCCTGGTGAGTTGGTGCTAGGACCATTTTAGTTGGCCCCCATTATAGTTACTGGAGTCCGTTGGGCGCCATTGGTGTCCCTGATTTAACTTTCAGCCTGGTGTTTTGGGGCTAGTACCGACTGTTGGAAGTAAATTTCTTGCAAAGTGGCAAAGTCCCTATGTGGTCCCGAAAAAGACAGTGAGGTAAACTATAAGGCATATCAGCCAGATAAGAGAAAACCACTCCAAATTTATCACGAGAACTTCCTCAAACAGCAAGAACTAAGATTTTCTCACTGCTGTAAGTAAGCAACACATTACCAGGATGGATTTTCCACTTCGCACTGCCTGACCGCAATCAGAGCTCTTAGGAATTGATGCACGGAGTAGATAAGAAAGTTGCAGAACCTTTAGAAAGAAAAAGATTTGGAACTGAACTTTAGAAACTTTTTCTCTGTTCAAAACCTGCTTTTACGAAACCAGTGTAATTGCGCTCACTTAGGTGTCCTTCCCTAGAGATGGGGGCGCGGTAATCCTCTCCTTATTTTCCCTGCTTTTAGACTAGATAAATATATAAAGTGGGCGGATAAATTGCTAGATTATGTTTAGGATCCGGCATTTGCAACCAGTGGGAGTAAAAGCAAAGATATGGCTCACGTGTTGATCAGTAACTTTACAGATATCTGCATTATTACAGCTCTGACGCCCGCACACTGTGATTACAGGGATAATATGAAGAAGCTGAGAGAACTCCAGTGATCACAAGTTCCCTGCAACTTTTCATCTGTTTGGAAAATGTTTTCATGTCGGCATCTAAGATCCCGGTCAGAGACTCCGGCACAGAGTGCATTCAGGATGACAGAAACAATAGCACAGAATGCAGCGCTTTTCTTCCATTAACATGATGTCCACCGGGACAGAAGCCCAATGGACCCTGTTATAGTTAATGGAGTTCGTGGGGTGAAATTGGTGTCCCTGATTTAAGGGATCTGGCACTGGCTCTGCAATGGAGGCTTCAACAGAACCTCCTGATACAGATGTGAACCAGGTATTATTAATGATTCATGAGAAGGAAGGAACTGTGATTAGATAGATCAGTCATAGATGGGAACGAAATAGGAGCAGGCTTGGACTGGCCCACAGGGGAAGAGAGGAAACCCCCGGTGGGCCCATAAGCATGGTAGATCTAAAGTTGATTTTTAACTGCATATACATCCTCAGAAGAGGCTAAAAAGCAAAGAAAGACCGGTATAAAGCAAGAAGCAGAGTGTAGGAGGCATCTACAGTCATTTACAGCAGCTGTAGGGTGGACCCCTAAAATAAACTCCACCGGTGGGCCCATAAAAACTCAACTGGTGGGCCTCTAGAGTCAACTTCACCTGTGGGCCCTAGACACCCCAGTCCGACACTGAATAGGAGCCTGAAGGTAGGTCTGGTATATAGCAAGTAGGAAGGCTGGCAGTGTCCACCAGTGGAGATGATTCTTGGGGCCCACCAGTGGACCTAACTCCTGCCCCTCAACCCACCCCCCGTGAGATGATTCCTACAATTACATCACAGGCAGGAAGGAATAGCAGCAGTAAGATGGCCGTCCTGGGGACCTTTGTTAGGCTTTTTCCTACCATAGCAACCAGTCGACTTCCTACAATTACATCACAGGCAGGGGGCAATAGGTAGGGCACACATTGAAAACAGCACTTAAGTAGTTAAACAGCCAAGATAGGAGTGATATCTTGTCCCAGGTACTGAAGGCAGGTGCCAACTGTAACTAACACCGCACTCCTGCCATGTATGGAACGGGCTAAACTCATGAGCCCGCTCCATACAGCCTTCCTGACACTATGATATAAAGGTATGCGAAATTTGGGGAATATGTTAATATGTTAAAGTAGTTCAGACACCAGTCCATATATAAATTCAGGCTCCAGACCAGATCTCTAAATATAATGTATAAATGAAGTAGTTACAATAAGTATACAGTATGTTACTGACTTTCCTATACAGTTCCCTAACATGTTAGTATGTCAAAGTTCCCAATAGGTAAGTAATGCATCTACCTCCTACATATGTAATAATTACTACACCCCTCCTCGTGTCTCCCTCTGTCATCCCACCCCATCACCCCACATCCTGCCCCTATGGGTCTTTGTCACAGATTTGTAGCTGTCATCCTTATTCTACCACTTATATCTATTAGTGTCAGTTTTGTTGCATACAGAATATAAATCAACGCTCGCCATTGGTGCTCATTATAAGGCCGGGCACATGATTCCATAGTCAGAATGAAATACATTCCCCGTCTGTATGTAGGAGTCCCTGCAGGGGACTACTAGTGCTAATAGATAACGGACACAATCCAATATCAGCAGCACACTAAGAAAGCTAGGGGAAAGACTGCGTTCTCCACACCTGAGGGATCTTTCCATTGTATAAGGATGCCATTTGGTTTGCAGGGGGCCCCTGCCACTTTGCAGAGGGTAATGGACATGGGAAATATGTGGACGCTTATCTTGATGACATAGTCATCTTTAGTCTCAACTGGAAAAGTCACCTTAGTAAGGTCCATTCTGTCCTGGGCAGGAAAGTTTTATGATGAACCCTAGTAAATGTGCCATAGGGATGGAAGAAGTCCAATACTCGGGGTATATTGCGGGACAGGGAGACATAAAACCCCAGTTTAATAAAGTAGAAGATATACAAAGCTGTTCCCATCCACTTAACAAGAAACAGGTCAGAGCATTCCTGGGGATTGTGGGGTATTATAGAAGGTTTATCCCCAACTTCGCAGAGATAGCGGTGCCACTCACCATTCTAACAAAAGCTGCGAAGTCGGCCATGGTTAAGTGGTCCCCTGAGGCTTAAGGGGCTTTCCAGAAACTTAAGTCAGCCCTCTGTAGACAGCCTGTGTTAGTCACCCCAGAATTCTCCAGAGAATTTGTCATCCAGATGAATGCATCGGATGTAGGTCTAGGAGCTGTGATGTCCCAAGTCATAAATTAAGAGAAAGTAGAAAGCTGTCCCCAGCAGAAAAGAACTAGTCAATCATTGAGAAGGAATGTCTGGCCATTAGGTGGACTCTGGATTCCCTCCGATAGTACTTGTTTGGGAGGAATTTTAGGCTGGTATCGGATCATGCCCATCTCAGATGGTTAAGAAAAAAAAAAGGAAAAAAATGCTTGGGTCACCTGCTGGTTCTTGGCTCTACAGGACTTAAATTTTTTTTGGGTAGAGCGTAGGCTAGAAAAAACTGCAAGGCAATGCAAATACCCTGTCTAGGATAGTCTACATTCTGGCAAATGGTGCCCAGAACCACGGCTTTGGGTAGGGAGAGGTATATAAGAAGGCATAAGGAACTGTCATTAATAGCTGGTATGTGTCACCAAGGTGGCCTCGGTGACGTAAAGGAAAATTTTCACAAGTGTTAGTAGCAGTAATTGACTTGCTTATAGATAGCATAGCTGCTAGTGCAGCTAATATAGAACGGCTTTTGCTGGAGTAGTCAAAGAGCTGGGTGGGAGGACTACTCCCACATACCAAGGTCCAGGCCAGGTTTTGTTGGCTATGTAAGCCTGGAAGGGCAGGTGAGCTGGGGGTGTTGTTCACAGTGTGACTGCAGATTTCTCTGGTGTTGTATCCTTGTGTCTGCTAAGGAAAATATGAGACTTTCCAGGAGTTTCTCTGTGCCGTGCAGTGAGTGGGACGGCTGAAAGCCTCGTGCAGGTAGTAGGAACTCAGCTACAGCCTGTATATTTTCTTTGTCACTGCAGAGGACTATATTTTTGGGCACCAGTGTGCCGGCTGAAGCAAGCCCGTTTTTGTTTTGTGTTAAACGTGTGGAAGAATAAAGACCACCTGTTGATTTTGACTGAATCCTTGCGACTGGTCTCGTGTTTGCCGACTGCCAATTGAACTGGTCTCATACTGTATACAGTATAGGACTCCTGTGTAGGATATACCTCGTATACAGTATAGGACTCCTGTGTAGGATACACTTCTGTATACAGTATAGGACCACTGTGTAGGATGTACATCTATTTATTAAGTAAACAGTGCAAATAAACAACAAATAAGATATAATCTCTGGGAATAAAGCCGTTTGTTTGTTTGTTTGTTTGTTTGTTTGTTTAAGATAAGGACAAATTTTCACTCCTTAGGGCTCTGTAGTCTTGTGTACTACAGATTAAATCTCCTGCAGTCATTTCAATGTAATAGACTCGGCTAGGAATAGCAGAACTGGTATACCAGTCACTGCTATAGAACCACCCACCGCCTAACCAGGAAGTCTGAAAGAAGAAGAAAACCCCTTTAAACAAATTAAAACATTTTCTGTGTTTTAAATTTGCACTGTAGCACCTTTTTTTCTGCAACCCATAACTTTTTTGTTCTTCCATCCATGGACCTGAGTGAGGGGTCATTTTCTTGCAGGCTGGAGTATAGTTTTTATTGGTGTCATTTTAAGATTCCTGAGACTTTTTGATCAGTTTTAGTACAATTTTTTGGGGGGATGTGAAACGACCAAAAAAACTGCAATTTTGATGTTAGGATTTTTTTTCTTCTTTGGTGTTCCTCAAACGGGGTAAGTTTTATGGAAGGAGCTCTACCTATTGTGTGTCTTTTTTTTTGTAATTTTTTTTTTACAATTTAATTTTTTATTTGTAAAATGGCAAATTTTGGGTGTTTTGAACTGTTAATAGTTTTTTTTTTTAACTTCCCCTTAGGTTACTTCATCACTAGAGGGATGCAATTGCTTGTACACCATTCTGCAATTTTTACATAACGCAGAAAGATGGGCCAGGATGGTTCTCCAGTTACTTCCTGCGTATGGCAGGAAGTAATAGAAGCAGTAACATGGCGACTGCAGAATCCTTCATTAGGTTTCCAACCGTCATAGCAACGATGCCACATTTATTTAGACGTTGCGTTCGCAACTGCTTCTATAGAAGCGGCAGCCATCCTGGTGAGTGGCACACATGCCCAGTATAATCATCTACTGGGCATGCCAGCTAGTCATACAGCAGGCTGATGTTTCTATAGTGTAGCTGCCTGCAGCCCTCCCTGACCTTATTGTCGTACACTGTGTAATACAAATAAAAGTATAAAACACACAAACACTAAACACATTACATCAAAAGAGTTCATGGAAAAGCAGGAGACTAAAGAGGGCGGCGCGCGCATGGACACGCCCATCTGTTTGTGTGCCACGCTCCTTCAAAAAGCCACACCCACTCCGCCTAACTACATAATGGCTTTGGACGAAAGCCAGGTAGATGCCCTTATAGCCAGGCAGTAGCCCCCCATAACCAGGTAGTGCCCCTTACAGGCAGGTAGGATATGCCCCCTTGTAGCAAGGTAGATGCACCCCTCTGTAGCTAGGTAGATTCCCCCTTTGTTAGCCAGGTAGTTGCCCCCTTTGAGTGGGCCCCCTAATAGGTAGTGCCCCTTTAGTAGCATCCAGTAGGTAGTGCCCCCTTTAGTAGGCAGCCAGGTAGGTAGTGCCCCCTTTAGTAGCCAGCCAGGTAGTTGCCCCTATTGTAGCCAGCTAGGTAGTTGCCCCCATTGTAGCCACCCACAGGTAGTTGCCCCTCTGTACCCCAGCCAGGTATTGCCCCCATTATAACCACCCAGGTAGTTTGCCCCATTGTAGCCAGCCAGGTATTGCCCCTATTGTAGCCAGCCAGGTATTGCCCCCATTGTAGCCAGCCAGGTAGTTGCCCCCATTGTAGCCAGCCAGGTAGTTGCCCCCATTGTAGCCAGCCAGGTAGTTGCCCCCTTTAGTAGTCAGGTAGGTAGTGCCCCCTTTAGTAGCCAGCCAGGTATTGCCCCCATAGTAGCCAGCCAGGTAGTTGCCCCCATTGGTAGCCAGCCAGGTATTGCCCCCATTGTAGCCAGCCAGTAGTTGCCCATAGCAGCCAGGTATGCCCCCATTGTAGCAGCAGTAGTTGCCCCCATTGTAGCCACCAGGTATTGCCCCCATTGTAGCCAGCCAGGTAAATTGTGCCGGGTCCCATTTAATAGTCAGGTATTTGCCCCCTTTAGTAGTCAGGTGGGTTGCCCCCTTTAGTAGTTTCCAGGCCAGCGTAGGTAGTATGCCCCCTTTGGGGTAGTTCCAGCCAAGGGTAGTTGCCCCCTTTAGTAGCCGGGGTGCCCCAGAGTAGTTTGCCCCTGCCCCACCCCATTCCCTGTAGCCAGCCAGGTAGTTCCCCCCATTGTAGCCAGCCAGTATTGCCCCCATTGTACCAGCCAGGGTAGACCCCCCCCCCCATGTAAGACCCTTGTTAAGAAAAATAAAATAATAAATTCCACTTACCTGACCAGGCTCTGCACTGGCCAGGCTCCTGCCCGATCTCCTCAGCGACGCAGGGGGAATGAGAGCAGCCGCGCGTCATTTCCCCAGCGCCGCTGACCTGTGTGTACCGAGTGCACAGACGCCGGACATACAGGGGGAGGAGGGAGCGCTCCCCCCGGCCTCCTCCCCGCACCGTGAGACCGCGGGCGGGTGAGTGGACCCGGCGCCTGCTTCACCCGCCCATGGGAACGGACCGGCGGCGCCGGAGTAGCGCACCAGCGCTACTCCGGCGCTGCGGCCATTTAAAGGACCCCGCCCCCCTGCTGGCGGCGGGAGGAAATGCCAACTCCCCCGGGAGGAGGCGGGAGGGACCCCAAAAGCGGGACCCCCCGCCAAAAACGGGAGAGTTGGCATGTATGCTTTAAGGTTAGAAGCTAAACTGAGATTTAGAGACGAGTGTTGTAGCAGGGCTGTTGGAGAAACTGGAGAAGGTAATGGAACTATATAAGGAAAGGGGGCGTCTCAGAGGGACTTAAAGTGGTGTTCCCATTTGTTCCCGTTTGTTTAATTCTTGGAAGTGAGAGAAAGAGAGAGAGAGAGAGAGAAGAGCTCACGTGCGGGTTGGACGACAGCGATCAGGAGTGTGGGGCGAGGGTGCTGCTTTTACTGACAGCGAAGAGAGTGGGGGGAGTTGAGGACTGAAGACAGTCGACTGTGCGAGAGGGGTGGAGACAGCGATACGAGTGGGGCGGTGCGGGGGTTGCAGCGTAGACACGTATAGTCGACTGGGGCTTTGTAGAACAGCTCCGCGAGGGGTGCGAGGTTGCAGCGATTATGACAGAAAGACGAGGTAAAGTCCCGCACGACAGAGTCGAGAGGTGTAGGGAAGGGGAGAGAAAGCTCGTCGAGAGAGTCGAGTGGAAAGAGCCGAGAAAGCATCCGATGAGAGTGGGAGGGGCGAGAGAGCAAAGTCGAGAGTGAGCGAGAGTTTGGAGACAGCAATCGTCCGCGGTGCGGAGCGCGCATGACAGAAAAGCTTTTTGAGACAGAAAGTCCAGATGTGCGAGGGTTGCTGCAAACTACAGAGATCATGAGTGAGAGTGGAGGGAGCTGAGTACTGCGTTCACGTTTGCGGGGTTTGCTGCTTCACTGACAGCAATCAGTCGACGTGTGCGGTGCGGGGTTTGCTGCTTTCACTGACCCGCAATCAGTCGATGTGTGCGGTGCGGGTTTGCTGCTTTCACTGACAGCAATCAGTCGTTATGTGCGGTGCGGGGTTTGCTGCGTTCACTGACAGCGATCAGTCGACGTGTGCGGTGCGGGGTTTGCTGCTTTCACTGACAGCAATCAGTCGACCTGTGCGGTGCTGGGTTTGCTGCGTTCACTGACAGCAATCAGTCAACGTGTGCGGTGCGGGGTTTGCGCTGTTCACTGACAGCAATCAGTCAACGTGTGCGGTGCGGGGTTTGCGCTGTTCACTGACAGCAATCAGTCGTTATGTGCGGTGCGGGGTTTGCCGCGTTCACTGACAGCAATCAGTCGACGTGTGCGGTGCGGGGTTTGCCGCGTTCACTGACAGCAATCAGTAGACGTGTGCGGTGCGGTGTGTGCTGAGTTCAGTGACTGGAATCAGTCGACGTGTGCGGTGCGGGGTTTGCCGCGTTCACTGACAGCAATCAGTCGACGTGTGCGGTGCGGAGTTTGCCGCGTTCACTGACAGCAATCAGTCGACGTGTGCGGTGCAGTGTTTGCTGCGTTCACTGACAGCAATCAGTGGTCCTGCAGCTCAGAGAGAGATCTTCTGCAGTTCCATGTAAACACAAACAGATAAAGCGTATAGTGTTGATCTGCAGATCGGTAGAGGTCAGAGGTGTAATAATCTGCAGGATATATCACGGTGTGTGAGAGAGAGAGAAAAAAAAATCACCCAGAGTCCTGAATGCCAAATGCCCATTTTAGTTACAAAGTATGCAGAGAGAGCGAGAAATGTAGATATACGCTACAGTGTTACACTCAGCTTTTCACTTCCAATGATTCCTTAGTCTCCGACAGCTGAGAATCTCTCCCCTCCCCCGCTCACACAGAATGAATTGTCATGTGCACACTTTGGGGCGTGTCTGTAGAGAGACAAGATACTCCCTGCTGGAAGGAGAAACACGCCCCTCCATTTTATAAGCTCTCCTTAGCAACCAGTATAAATGGCTGCCAAATGATGAAATGATAAAACCCCTTTAAAGTGGTGTTCTCAAAATGCTCTCAGACTGTGGGCACTTCTACAGCAGTGACAGACTTCTTAGCTCTGCTATTCCCATTTGAGCCTTTTAGAAGGACATTGTTGAATAGCAGGGCAAAAGGCTACAGAGCTCTAAAGGGTTAAAGTTTGTTAATAAGAAACAAACACGATTCCGTACTGATAAGACACAGCAGGGAGCAACAACGTCACTATCCCACCACTACTACCAGAGCAAAGAGGTTGGCAACTGAGGGAGGCTTGTGTACACAGAGCTCAGCTTCTTTTCCTCTATCATTTAACCCTATATATCACAGAGCTCAGCTTCTCTCCTCTATCATATAACCCTATATATCACAGAGCTCAGCTTTCTCTTTCCCCTTCATATAACCCCATATATCACAGAGCTTCAGCTTCTCTCTCTATCATATAAACCTATTTATTACGGCAGCCAGCTTATTCTTCCCTCTATACAATTTTAAAACATATATCAGATTGACTCAGTATCACTTATAACGATTAACCCTATAAATATTCACGCAAAACCAGTTTCTCTCCCCAATAATACCCTAAATATCACAGAGCTCAGCTTCCCTCCTCTATCATATAACTATACGGAGCTCAGCTCCCTCTCCTCACATATAACCCTAAATATCACAGAGTCAGTTCTCTCCCCCAAACATATAACCCTAAAGCATCACAGCTCAGCTTCCCCTCCCTCATCATATAACCCATATATCACCCGAGCTCAGCTTCTCCCCTCTATATATAACCTATTTCCTGATCGTCCAACGGCAGCACACCATTGGGATTACTTCCCCTTTGTAAATTAGAAGAACAGTTTAAAAAACAGATTGAACAAATTTATCATTAAGCGTTCCCCCTAAAAGCCGGGGCTGGAAGCACCGAAAAACCATATTTTTTTCCTCTCAGGCCCGGGAAAGACGGGGGCTCGTGGACATCATCAGGCCAATTTCAATTGGGGCGATAGGGAGAGGGGGTCTCGGTCCCTCGTCCCGAAGACATACATGGGGTTGTTCACTAACAAACATGTGTTTTGCTCCCTTGAAAGGGGAGGTGGCCCCAGAAGTCCCTTGACCTAGCCTTGCCCCCCTCGCATTGAAGTGGGACCTGGCACTTCGACTTTTGCCCCTCTGGAAAAGCCAAGCATGCACGATCCCTTTCTGAAGCTTTCCTGCATGCTTGCACTTGCTGTTACGCAAATCGCGCTGCATCTGGGGCTTGAAATTTGGCTGCAGCACTTCAAGGGGTTTTTTGCCAAACAGACAAAAACCCCTCAAAGGGAAGCTTGTCTGCCTACAGCGTTTAATATATTTAATGCTGGGGGCATTCGGGGCTTTCTTTTTTAAACTGCCCCCCTCCTTGATCGTCTTTATAAGTTAACCCTTTTCTGTGCAGACAGCGAATCCTTCCTTTTAGCAAGGGGCTGTATTTTTTCCTGTGCAGTATTTTGAGGCTGCTATACTACCCCTTAAATTTATTATTTTCAAAAAATTAATCATTTCTGTGGGGACAAAGAACCTTCCTGTTTTTAAATGAGGTGGCTTGGGTGTGCATATCTGCCTGCTGCATGCTTTTCCCGCATCTGTCCTTTTTTAAAAGGCTGCTATATTTTCCCTCTACATGTTTTTCCTTTTTTCCCAAACCAACAAAATCTTTTTGTGGTTTTAGGACTGATTATATTCACCTTAAGCATTGTGGCTTTCTGAAAGCAATTTAAAATAGTCTTTTTCATTAAAAACCTTAGTGTCCACCTCCAACGGGTATGGGGGAAAAGGGGAAAAGAAATCCAAAAAAGGCTGTGTTTGATGCAATCAGCCCTCCCAGATGAATGTGCCTTAATCATACTGCCAACTTCCCCCTTTTGGCGGGGGGGGGGGCCCCTAATGGGGGGCCCCCCCCCCCGCCCTCACGGCAGAGTTGGCATTCCCCTCCTTAAATTACCGCGTGCAAAGTAGCGCTACTCTTTCGTCCCCCGGCCCCAGGCGGTGAAGCGGCCGCTTTCCCCGCCCGGAGTCTCGCTGGCAGAGGAAGGAGGGGTCGCTCCCCCCCCCTCCCCATGGGGTTTACCCCCCGGGCGGCCCGTCATCAGGGCAGGGCGCAGGGGGGTGGGCGCACCTCTGCACCCCTTCCCCTGCATCGCGAGGGGGACGGAGATGTCCGGAGCTGCAGGAGCCTGGTTGAGGTAAGGGTTTTTATTTTTTTTTTATTGCACATGGGGGGCACTACCTGCTTTCAAAGGGGCAACTACCCCGGGTAACAAAAGGGGGGACTACCCCCTGTAAGGGGCACTAACCTGGTTATGGGGGGGCTACAACGGCTATAAAGGGGGTCTACCTGGGTTTCTTCCAAACCATTATGCAGTTAGGGATGGGGGTGGCTTTTTTTAAGGGGGTTCACAACCCAAAAAAAGGGGGTTCCCTCAAACTACCGTCCGCCCCTTTTTAAACTCCGCTTTTCCTTTCAAAAGTTGGCAAAATATGCCTCTAATATATCACTTTTTTGTTTTTTCTCCTAAGGGAAGGTTCCTTACAGTCTGAGGGTAATCCTTTCCCCTCCTGGGTTTTAAAGGGAAAAGCTCTCGCCACTTTCCAAGATTTAGAGCCCTCGGGATATAACACAAACAACCCGCAGCTAACCTCACCCTCACCCTTTTCCCTCCTCCCAATCTGGTGACAGTACTACATTGGAAGGGGAATATTTTTGGGATTATGATGAAAATGTTATGATTCTGGGGAAATAGCGATTTGTATCTTCTAAGGAAACAAAAATTTACGCATTTAGTAAATCGTTAAAAAACAAAAACCTGGAATCTGGTAAAGATCTTTAGATAAGCAAAGAAACAGCCCCCTTATTTTCCTTTTCAAAAAGAAAAAGGGTTTCCCAAAGTCCCCTTTTCTCGACTGGCTTCAACATGAGTGGCTAAACCAGTTAAAGGGCTGGACCCCAGGGCAAATTTCAGGAGCACATAAAATGGGGATCCCCAGTATACTGTGATGGAACAGTACCTAAACGGATTTGCAGTAGAAAGTTTTCCAAAAAATGAAATTCCTTCTGGGGGTTCCTCTATGTTTTTAAACCCCCATGGATAGGATAGCAGATAGTTTTTTAAAAAGGTCTTATGCTTCCTCTGCGCAGAAAGTAAAATAGTTTTGGACCCATACTGTGCCAGGCCCCTTCTTTTGGCTACCCATTCCCCCAAGATCTGCACAGGGGGTTTTGGGGAAGAGATCCTGGAGACATCCCTCTAAAAAGGATGCACTGATTTTTTGTGCGTTTTCCCCCCTTGATTTCATAAAATTTTTTTTAGGCTCTTGCAACATCAATGGGGCAAGGGGAGGCCTTATGGGGGAAATTAAAAAACCTTTTGAAATCTCCTTTCCAACATTGTTTGGGTCTAAACTTGATGAAATACGGGAAATCCCTCAGGAAGGAAAGGGGCTGTCTTTCCACAGCAAAGAAAAACCCAAACCCCTAGATCCTTTCCCAAAGGAGGTCCCCAAGGGTTTTGAAAAAGAATCCCAGGCTTCAGGGAAGAAAAAGAAGGTTTAAGCCCCCGGGTGGCTGCCCTACAGGAAAAACTGGGTGACCAAAAATCAAGGGCCCTTTGACCCCAGAACACAAAGGGACCTCAGGTTGGAGGGAGGCCGGTCTTTCTATTCCACTTGGTTCAGATTTCCTCAGACCCCTGGGTATCTCAAAATTTGAAGGGCTATTTGTAGAATGGGAGCCTCCTCCAGACAGGTTCATGATAAACCATTCAAACCCATACCCACCTCCCCAAAGAATTCTTCAAAAAGGTGCATTAGAGAAAGTTCCTTTTATAGCAATTAGGATTAAATTTCCAAAATATTCAGGTCCCAAAACCAGGGAACAAATTTCCTTTTGTAACAAATCAAACTTTTCTCAACAAATTTTCTCAAAAGAAAAGATTCAAGGGGAGCTTTCGATGGCCCATCTTGCTGCAAACGCATTTTATGGCCAACAGTAGATTCACCCCAGCATTTTCCAAATTCCCATCCTGGAAAATCACAAGAAATACAAATTTTTAGGATTATAATCAATTCCCATCAAAGCTCTCAAACGGTCAACAGAGGGAGGGAGCAGTCCTCTCAGGGGTAATCATCGATCTCATCCCCAAATCACTGTTCGCTCACGAAAAAAGTGTTGGGTCACTGCATCCACCATCGTGCAGTACCCTGGGCCCAAAACTCATTCGTTCCCCCCAGGCCAACATCTTGCCCCCTGGAAAGAAAAGGCATTCCAGAAAACCCGGATGTTGAGTGGTACACCAGAAGAGACCAGATGGTGGTTAGCCCGAAAGACTGAGGAAGGGAGAACCTTTACCCCACCCGCAGGTAGTCCTCACCAGGGGCCCCTCTTTGGGTGGGGTGCCCATGTAAAAAGGGCCCCGGGTTTTGCAAATGTGGTCTCCTCAGGAACAGAGGCCCTTTCCAACCTAAAGGAATGAGAGCCATCAAGTTGCTTTGTAACATTTTTAGCCCATCATTCACCAGAATGCCTGGACCCCAAAAAACAATTTGGATCGGTTTATACCTAAAAAACAAGGGGGGACCGAAACCCCCCTTTTTACAGGGAATGCAGGAGCTTGATGATATGGGCAGAATCAAAACTCTACAACATCTCACATGCACATTCAAGGCTCCTCAATGTGAAGAGGATTTTGGGTCAGCCGAAATTTTCTGCACCCGGAAATGAGTCTAAACCCCAAAATCTTTAGAAATTACTTGAAGATGGGGTACCCCGCCTGGATGCCTGGGAACTTCAGACTTTCAAAAACAAAACACTTTTGCTCCCCTCACTCCAGGGGTCCCCTGTAGCAATAATTGTTGTCAAACATTTGAGAAACAAATTAATTTATTATTTTCCCCCTCTTCCCCTTTACCCCCGAGTCCTCCGGGAAAATTTGGACGAGAAAGCAAAGGTCATAGCATTATTCCCCTTTGGCCCCCCCGGGCCTGGTTCCTCTGTATTTTTTCACTATCGAAGGGGATCTGGAAATACCAGCTCAACAGGACCTCCATTCAGAAAGGAAATTTTTATCCCCAAGTGCACAAATCCATCTGACGGCTTGGGGTTGCGCGGGGGAAAAATTACAACAGCTGGTCCTCAACAAAAATAGTTAAAACCCTTTTGGCTGATAGAAGACCTGCAACTATATCCATTTATAACAGGATTTGGAGAATCTACAAAGTCTGATGCTCCTCTAAAGAAGTCTCTGCTGACTCGCTATCTTCTGTACTACAGTTCTTCAGAAAGGCTTTAATAAAGGCCTCAAACGCAATACATTGAAGGTCCACTTCACAGCAATTAATGCTCAGTTGGAATCAAAGTTTTCAAACCAATCAGAAGAAGATTCTTCAAAGCAGTCCGAAATATTAAACCGATTGTGTATAATCCCATACCATCATGGGACTTATCACTTGTTCTGAAGGCCTTGACCAGTCCACCCTTTGAGCCCATGCTAGTCTCAAATATACACTCACCGGCCACTTTATTAGGTACACCTGTCCAACTGCTCGTTAACACTTAATTTCTAATCAGCCAATCACATGGCGGCACCTCAGTGCATTTAGGCATGTAGACATGGTCAAGACAATCTCCTGCAGTTCAAACCGAGCATCAGTATGGGGAAGACAGGTGATTTGAGTGCCTTTGAACGTGGCATGGTTGTTGGTGCCAGAAGGGCTGGTCTGAGTAGTTCAGAAACTGCTGATCTCCTGGGATTTTCACACACAACCATCTCTAGGGTTTACAGAGAATGGTCCAAAAAAGAAAAAACATCCAGTGAGCAGCAGTCCTGTGGGCGGAAATGCCTTGTTGATGCCAGAGGTCAAAGGAGAATGGGCAGACTGGTTCGAGCTGATAGAAATGCAACAGTGACTCAAATAGCCACCCGTTACAACCAAGGTAGGCAGAAGAGCATCTCTGAACGCACAGTACGGCGAACTTTGAGGCAGATGGGCTACAGCAGCAGAAGACCACACTGGGTGCCACTCCTTTCAGCTAAGAACAGGAAACTGAGGCTCCAATTTGCCCAAGCTCAACGAAATTGGACAGTAGAAGATTGGAAAAACGTTGCCTGGTCTGATGAGTCTCGATTTCTGCTGCGACATTCGGATGGTAGGGTCACAATTTGGCGTCAACAACATGAAAGCATGGCTCCATCCTGCCTTGTATCAATGGTTCAGGCTGGTGGTGGTGGTGTCATGGTGTGGGGAATATTTTCTTGGCACTCTTTGGGCCCCTTGGTACCAATTGAGCATCGTTGCAACACCTTGTGGAATCTATGCCACGAAGAATTGAGGCAGTTCTGAAGGCAAAAGGGGGTCCAACCCGTTACTAGCATATTATTAGTACCTAATAAAGTGGACGGTGAGTGTATATCACTTAAAACACTTTTCTTAGTGGCCATTACTTTAGCAAAAAGGTTAGGGGAACTTCAAGCTCTCTCCTGTAGAGAACCATATCGGAGAGACCAACAGAATTGTCTTATTCTGCGCACTATGCCAGGTTTTCTTCCAAAAGTGACTTCAACATCTAACATTAACCAGGAGTTTGTTCTGCTGGTGTTCTTTCCACATCCAGTGGATGAAAAACAGATGTTACACACACTGGATGTGAGAAGAGCGGTACTCCGTTATCTACAAGCTACTCAATTATTCAGGTTGGATGAAGCATTGTTTCTACAATTTCATGGCAATAGGAAAGGTCACAAAGCCAGCAAGGCTACTCTGGCCCGCTGGATTAAAGAGATCATAAAAGAATGTTACAGTATTCTAGGTCAAGATTCACCCCTTCATCTCAGAGCTCATTCCACCAGATCCACTGTGACATCCTGAGCGGAATTTGGGCAAGTGCCTCTAGATCAAATTTGTAAGGCCACAACATGGTCTACACCATCAACATTTGTAAAACATTACAGATTGGATGTCCTCTCTGCAGAATGTTCGACTTTTGGTGAATCAATACTCAGGAAAGCTTCGGAGGTCCCACCCTCTTAATATTGCTTTTTAAATCCAATGGTGTGCTGCCCTAGGATGATCAGGAAAGTGGAAATTTGCTTACCGAAATGTCTTTCCTGGAGTCCGTAGGCAGCACAGCTTTCCCACCCAGATTAATTTCCTTCATTGCTACTTACAATACTGGTGTGCGGTGCTTCCAGCCAGGCTTTATAGGGCAACACTTAAGTGATTAATTAGTTCAATTACTGCTTGTTAACCGGTCTCTCCTAATTGTACCCAGGAGAAGTAATCTCAATGGTGTGCTGCCTACGGACCCCAGTAAAAAGAAATTTTGGTGAGCAAATTTCCACTATATCACAGAGCTCAGCTTCTCTCCCTCCATTATATAACCTAATATATCAAAGAGCTCAGCTTCTCTCTTCTATCACATAACCCTATATATCAGAGCTCAGTTTCTCTCTTCTATCATATAACCCTATATATCCCAGAGCTCAGCTTCACTCCTCTATCGTATAACCCTATATATCACAGAGCTCAGCTTCTCTATCATATAACCCTATATATCACAAAGCTCAGCTCCTCTCCTCCATCGTATAACCCTACATATCATAGAGCACAGCTCCGCTCCTCTATCATATAACCCTATATATCACAAAGCTCAGCTCCTCTCCTCCATCGTATAACCCTATATATCATAGAGCACAGCTCCGCTCCTCCATCGTATAACCCTATATATCACAGAGCTCAGCTTTTTTTTCTGTATCACATTCTGCTCTCGGACAAAATAGCAAAAAATAAAAATAAACAGATGGGTTCACGTTAAGTAAATCACCCCCTGTAGTGTGAGGACATAGCTTGACATGTGGGGTGCCTATGATGGTCCCACACTATGGAGCCAGTCTCTCTAAGCCATAATACGGCATCTGATGTGGGACATTGGGGACATGTGGAATTCCGTGAGGTCGTGTACAAGGTTTGTGCAGAGAGAGTTATAAACTCTTATTTTCTGGTCTAATTTATGAGTCTAAGGTCTTGCACCCCCTACTTCTTGTTTGTTCCTCACCTGTAATTACAGTGGGGGCAGGGAGGACAAGATCCGTGATTTGTGCCTCGTCACTTTGCCTGAACCAAGACCAGTTCATGTGCGGTGAATGTGTGATAATTCAGTCAGTTATATTGAAATCTTTTTTTTATAGCAGGAACTCAGCAAGAGTGAGAAATGGAGAGCAAGTGAAGCGTGGCCGCTACGATGCCGCTGGCATATGGCGCCAGCTGGAAGGGGAAGTTTTTTTTTTGTTTTGTTTTTTTTTAATAACAATTCACATAGGAAACCTGGGAAGAACCCATTACAAATGAACATTAGCAGTCTGGAATACAAGCATTATGGCTGGTGATAATATACACACACCTTTATAATGTACGTGCACCACCAAACCCATTTTTGAAGCAGAAAATTTAAAAAATAAAAAATAAAAAAAACACAAAAACTGTAGCACTCTACCGAGCCCTCACACTTTCCATCACTTCTCAGCTCGTGCTGTGCACATAGGGAAGGGCAGACACATCATATGCAGGGTTACAATATCAAACGACACCTGTTATCAAGCTGGGGGCAGAGAACAAAATCCACCACTAACAGGTGATCAGTTCGGATCACCTCCTCTGTCTCCCTGCACGGGTCACAGAGCATGCCCACAACAGTCTCCCATAGAAGTCAATGAGTTGCCTCATGTGAGCGCCCACAACAGTCTCCCATAGAAGTCAATGAGTTGCCTCATGTGAGCGCCCACAACACTCTCCCCTAGAAGTCAATGAGTTGCCTCATGTGAGCGCCCACAACACTCTCCCATAGAAGTCAATGAGTTGCCTCATGTGAAGGCCCACAACACTCTCCCATAGAAGTCAATGAGTTGCTCATGTGGGGCCTACAACTTGTAAGATCTCAGAAACATGGAACTTGTGTTGTAGCTAGTGCTAAGATGAGAAGGCAGAGCAGTGTCAGACTGGGTTGCCTAGGACCCACAGGTGGAGTTGACTCTAGGAGCCCACCAGTTGAGTTTTTATGGCCCACAAGGTGGTTTTAGATGCCCACCCTACAGCTTCTGTAAATGACTGTACATGCCTCTATACCCTGCCTGTTGAGGATGTACAGAGTTAAAAAAACAACTCCAGGTCTACCATGCTAAGGGGCCCACCGGGAGTTTACCCTATTCCCCTGTGGGCCAGTCTGAGCCTGAGGCAGAGTTTGTAGCCACCAATGTGCTATAGAGAAGGAGGGTGCAAGAAAAGTGGAGAGGGGCTGTCTGCATGCGAAAGGGGGGGGGGGCAAAATCATTTTGGCAGTGCAAAGTAGCTTTGGCACATGTAGATTGCCTAATACAATTGTCTTCTTTAGGCTCCGGTGCCCCTTTCCCCACTAATACCTAGGACAACATGTCAGAAAAGAGACGCCACCACGCCAGTTTTAAGGCGCATTCATGGAGTGTATAGTGCGCCCGAATGTGTGAACAGGTCATAAATCTGGCATAGCATATCTTAGGCGCATTCAAATGTGTTGTGCCTGGTGCAATCTGTGCCTAGTTTTGGTGTACGACTGTTCATACATATATAAAATAGGGCTACAACACCAAAAAAATTTTGAAGTCCAATTCTAACATGTCACCCCTAGTGTTTAAAAGTTTAACATTGGAGCACATTTTGCATGAATATCAAAAATAATTGTCCATCCACAATCCATGGGGCCAAGGGTGGTGGGGCCCATCCTGAAACCACCACCTTTATATCTATGCTTGCCCTGCCCAGGGCTTGATGGCTGCCCCCAGAATGATGAAAGGAAACATCAGATTTTATCAGATGTTCAAGCCTTAACAAAAGAAATATATTGCAACCTTTGGTCAAAAAACACTCAAGCAGCCTATGTAAAAATAGTATAAGATTTATTGGAGTTCGGACGTATGGACAATCCAGTGGATTAATACATTGGATCCAATCATGTGACAGCCATTTACTATAGATTATAGCACCTTCTTCAGATATCAGACTCCTGTGTCCTAAGCAGCATTTTACAGGTGGCCACACAGTCTTTCTGTACAACTATGAAAATCTGCAGCAGATAATATTAATGTAAAATTCATGAACCGGCCCTAAGGGTGGGATTTACATAACATTGCGTCAGTCAAAAGTTAAATTTACATAAAAGTTCAAGTTACTTGGTTTTTGTAATTTTCCTATTGTATATATTTATCCTGGGACTCATTACAATCTTACTACCTTACCTGTATTATACTCCAGAGCTGCACTCACTATTCTGCTGGTACAGTCACTGTGTACATACATTACTTATCCTGTACTGATCCTGAGTTACATCCTGTATTATATTCCAGAGATCCACTCACTATTCTGCTGGTGAAGTCACTGTGTTGTTACATTACATTACTTATCCTGTACTGATCCTGAGTTACATCCTGTATTATCCTCCAGAGCTGCGCTCACTGTTGTGCTGGTGAAGTCCCTGTATACATATATTATTTATCCTACCAACCAGAGAAGAGAATGCTGCTCTGGATTTTAATACAGGATGTAACTCAGAATTTGTATTGGATATGTAATGTATGTATGTATGTATGTATGTAGTAACTGCACCAGCAGAATAGCGAGTGCATCTCTGAAGGATGTAACTCAGGATCAGTAATGTATGTACATAGTGACTGCACCAGCAGAATAGTGAGTGCAGCTCTGGAGGATAATACAGGATGTAACTCAGGATCAGTAATGTATGCACACAGTGACTCAAATTTGATGATAATCTGTATACAATTTAATATGGCTTCATGTAGTTGAAAGCTTCATAATTCAGTTATGGCAATAAGCACCTGTCTGACTTAAATTATTATGAATAAATTATGTTAGAATTACAAAGTGCCGGGTGCCTAATCCGAATTGTCCGATTTTTTTTTTTTTAAATGTTGGGGAATCAGGTCAGGAATGTTAAGGTTAATGTTCAGTAGTTGGACTTCA
Organism: Phyllomedusa bahiana; assembly: GCA_025379985.1. Taxonomy (NCBI): domain Eukaryota; kingdom Metazoa; phylum Chordata; class Amphibia; order Anura; family Hylidae; genus Phyllomedusa; species Phyllomedusa bahiana. The sequence continues at coordinate 28,602 of JAODAL010000094.1, forward strand.
GATGCTGCAACAACTCCTGCACCTTGGTTGGGTTTGCTAGGTCTGGGTGCTGTAAGAGAAAAGGAAAATTGGTCATTGAGGCTTTGTTCATACATTGCAGTTTCCATGCTTTATCAGCAATCACCTGTCATTGTTATTGTCATTATATTATAATTATTATTATTATTATTATATCATAATATTCCAGCCATTCATGCCAACTCTTCTCAGACACCGGGGAATAAGGGTTTATGCACATGTCTGGGTTATAGGATTGTTTGTACAGAACAGTGATCGGGCATCCATAGAGATGCAAGAGCTGTTCAGACCCTTCATATACCTCCGACCATCTGGAGTATGAGCCTGTGCAGCAGTGCACGATGGCTACACAGCTGTATAGTATGCTGTAAGTTATAGGACTCTGATAAACCTCCTAGAAATTTCCTTTTAAAGGGACTGTACAGGATTAGAGAAACAGCACCACAACTGCCCACAGGTCATGTGCGGTATTGCAACTCAGTGCTATTCACTTAAAGGGTTGTCTCATTACATTGATTCATCTTACCTCAGTCCTATTTTCTCAGTTTCATTTTAATTCAGTGGAGTTTACTGGCTTTTAATGGCTACTACTGGCCTGCAGTGATGAGCTGCTGAGGACACCAGTTCCGTAGCTATAGCTGGCAGCCTATCATGAGAGATTGAACAGGTCTGTAGCTATAGCAACCAGTGCTGACAGCCTATCAGTGGAGATTGAACAGGTCTGTAGCTATAGCGACCAGCGCTGGCAGCCTATCAGGAGAGATCTAACAGGTCTGTAACTATAGCGACCTAAGGAGCTGATGCAGCCCATACAAGAGGGGATATCTAGGAACAGGTAGGAAACTGTTAATGGACATATTGCAAAGTGACTTGTTTTTGCAAGATCTTCAACATAAAAGGCAGCAATCCCTGTAGTGAGATAACCCCTTTAAGATCAAAGGAAAATCTTGAATGTTGTAGATAGATTTTAGTCTAAAGCCCCTTTAACAACCAGTTACTTACTGGTGAAAATAGACACATCTATAGCCAGCTTAGCCGACCCAGTACTCACCGCAACATGCAATGCTTGGTCCAGATCCTCTAGAAGGTCTACTGTGTCTTCCAACCCAATAGAGAGGCGGATAAGGGTGTCGCTGATGTTCAGGAGAGCTCTGTCCTCCTCTGGCACGGAGGCGTGAGTCATAATCGCTCTGCACAAGAGGAAGCAGAGTATTACATGGGCCATAAAACCGCTGGTGGCAGAGGAGTCCATCTGTCTACTCCCGAATGTAGAAGAACCAGAATCCTAAACTACTGGCAATGAACTATGGATTTACAAACATGAACAATGGGAATACACTTGGTCATTGAAGTTAATTAGGTAACTTGCTGATAAATCTGGGTTATAGCAAATCTCTAGCACAATTTTAGTTTTTTTTCCTGGAGATCAGCTACTGTAATGCCCCCACCCCCTCCCCCTATTTTTAACCAGACGCACTCCAGTATCAGGCGCATTAGAGCGCCAGCCGCACTTTGTAATGCCCCTGAGATCGCAGGCGTGCTGGAGCCGTATTGCACTACAACCTTACGAAGCTGCAAATTTATAGCTTCAGTACGGCAAATCCAGGCGCATTACTGCTGGAACAGGTAGAGCACTTTAAAAGTGGTTTACCTGAGCCTGAAGTGTCGCTTTGTAGATAGAAAGCGCTGAATCTATAACCCGCAGTAGAACAGGTTCATAGATTCAGGCGCATTCTACACTACTAATGCGCGCAAAAAAAAATGGTGCCTGGGCACCAAAAATCATACATGTCACCCCTGGTGCTCCGAATTGAACCTCTCCCTGGATGTATTCTGGGCTTAAAGGAGCGTTTCCACCTTAGATATTTATGGCAATTTTGATAGGATATGAAATAAGCATCTCTGATAAGTGTGGGGTTCTCTTCTGGCACATGTACTCACTGAGAACAGGGTTGTAAATGGTGCATAGCAAGCTTCAATCTGTGGCTCAACTTTGGCAAAACTAAATTCCCAGCAGGACTTGAGACACAGGTTAGAGATCCCCGTCTCAGTGTCTACATCAGATATACTCACGGATGCTCGGCCAGACTTTCATATCCACCAAGACTCTCAGCAAGTGTAAGCAGCTGTGAAAAATAAAAAAAAAAAAATCTGAAAAATCAGTATTTTTCTACTTTGACTGGAATATAAAAGACACCAGACAATGCCAAGTATTTCCAGATCTGTGCAGTACCAGGTGTTCAGTGGCTCAGTCACTGTTTGATATCACAACATTAATAAAGTAAATACCCCACCAGGTGCCAACCAGGGTGTGGGAAACGCTTCCAATCTGTGCCAAGACGTATCCGGTAACATTGTGACCGCCAGACTAGAGTCAATCACTGGAGCTTCAAATGAGTCATACAGCCAATTAGTGAATTCTGACTTATAAAATGGGGCAGGTGGTCCCTTATTTAGGATCCTTATCTTTTGGCCACAGAGGAGACCAGTTACAAAGAGCATCTGTCACTCTGGAGGACTTGTCCTGTCCTGTATTACACAGGCAACCCATTGATTTGAATAGGCTCTGTGCAATGCTTCATTCCCCCTGTGGTGGCGCTGCAATGGAATTGAACACATTGCCAGGTTTCTCTACATCTCACAGTTGGTACCTGTGGACCCTTATTAGATTGCTGTCAAAAGATTCATCTAATAAGTAGGCAATATCCAAGTGGAGAACCTCATTAACCCGTATCTTCTTGGGGACCCATGGCCATTCTTGAGATGCTGATTTTAGTTAATACTAGTGTTCCCCGTGACATTACAATTCTGAAGCAACTTTACTTACATTTTTAGGTTACGTGGTTCCTCTGTTACTCCTTTTCAAAATACAATACCAATCTGTCAGATGGGTGTTACCAGGTGGGAGGTGCTCCTGCACAGTCTGACATTGTCCAATCAGTGCGTACAGGGACATGCCCACTGGAAACTGGAATGGTCACACCCATCTGACTGATTCAGTGATACATTTCTAGGAGGAATAATAGAGGAAGAGCACAACACCGAGTTGTAAGAGAAGCTCCAGGATTGTTTGGTTGTAGTTAGTAAATCCTTGGCATTGATATTTTTAAAGGGAATCTACCACCATTTTATTTTTTTTCTTGGCCATTTTATTTGCTCATTGTAGAGGCTTTTTATTTCTGTTGTCTGTATACAATTCTGGGGGCGGCCATCATGCCCGAGCTGCTTTTATCAGCATTTAGAGAGATGCTTTACAGCAGTTACATGGACATAGGAGACTGTGAACAAGAGCAGACCCATTGACTTCTATAGGAGAGTTTTCTAGACTGTGAACTGGGAAGTCAATGTGCAGAGAGGGGGGATCTGGGACATCTATTGTGACTGGTGGATCCTGTGTTATCTATACACACTGGTGTCACCTTTCAGTGTAATCCTGCCTGTGCTGATAATAGAGACTGCCGGGAAGTTCTCTACAGACTATTAGGCCAAGTGGTCAACAACATGAAAACTAGGATTTCAGGATTTTTAAAAACATACTGACAGTGGTATGGGAAATAAAAAAAAAAAAAGTTTAAAAAGCACGGAACCAAAAATTCTCAAAAGAATGTGTTTAACATTAAACAGAGGTCATCATAGAGGGATAACAGCCCCAGTTGCATACTAGCCTCCTACCCCATGTTCTGGAGTTCCTCACCCACTGAGGATTTCGGCCACTGCCGAAACACGTCTGGGTATTTTGCATTCTCTATTTTGAGCGATTTGTAATTTTGGGGTGCTGTATGGAGTTAAGTTGAGCATTAGGGAGTCTATTTTAGGGATTGCTAGCTTTGTGGGACCACTCTTATCAGGGCGGTTATCCCACTCAGTGCCCTATAGGGTATTCTGCCAGAAAGGGACAGGATAGCCCTTTATACATTTTCTTCTGTTCCCTCTAAACCCCCTTTGTTCACTCAATCTGGACTTGGCCAGTGATACCCATGGAACAAACGTTGGATCCTCTGTACTACTGGCAAAGTCCTTTGAAAATTGAGAGTCTATGGAGGTATGGTAAGTCCCTCTGGTTGATTTATATTTGGTACTTTTATTAAGTATGCAATCAAAAAGTAAAAGTTATATTTTATTGATTTATCATTTCCATTACAGAAACATTAAAACAGGAGCTAAAAACGGGTCATTTCCTGGAGGACACTTCTCCTGTAACTTACACAAGCCACAATTTTTATTTTTTTTGCCAAAAAGCAGTATGGCTCTTCTCCATGGGCCATGTCTGCAGCTTAGCCACAGTGTAACATAGAAGGGGGAAAAAAAAAAAAAAAAAGTCGCATCTACCTTCAAGCTCTTGTGGAAGATCTTGGCATGCTCCCGGCTGCCTTTGATGTAGAATGTGACCAACCCCGGCACTCCAGTGCACTGACGCTTGGTGAGCTCGTACTGTGGGTGGGATGGAAGTCCTGGAACAAAATGGTCACAGCATGTAAGTGAAAGCTGCCAATCAGCACTGATCTTAGGTCTGGACACTAAAGCAGTCGCCATATTTATGTAGGTGGATAAAGGAGAATACAAAACTAAATTTAAAAAACCCCATGCACACCAAGAGAGGAAACGGTGGTTGCATATGGCAGCACATGTACTGGTGGCCACTAGTCTGTAACAGTGACCACTTGCTGCTGTGCAGGATTTCTGCTTAGCGGAGTGTATGAACCTTTAGGGTATCTTTACATGTTGGAATTTAACACAGATTCTATATCAAAATCTGATTTAATTTTGCTTCACATCAATGCAAATGGGAAATCCGCACCCTGGTTCACAACTGTCACACCTCAGATGTGAAATCTGCAATAATTGGGGAGAGGGGTTTGGGGTAGTCATGATGCATCTCTCCACTGGGGCAAAATCAAGTATTTTGTGTGGGGGTATCCAAGATGTATATTAGCCACACTGAAACAATGCAGACCCACATCCAACTCAGTGGTGAAAACCACCGCCGTGAAGTGAGAATCTGCAGCAACAATCTGAGCTATAACCTTGCACTTCTGTGTTTTAAATCCAATGTGTGCAGATAGGCTTAAGCACCAACAGTTCCAGCTGCATGCGGTCTATTAAATTAAATTATTAATACTGAAGGCTATGGACACATCTGCTTATATTTTTTTAATGTATTTTCAGAAATGTAACATATTTGCCATTGGTTTTAATTAGAATCATTCAACCTTTCCTGCAGCTTGCATGGATTACAATACAGGTGATTCTGCCTAAAGACCAACAGCTGCAGCCCCTGAAAGCTTAGTCGGCGGCCCCTCTCCGTCCTCTAGTGAGCACCTCCAGAGTAAAACAGATCAATTCAAATAACAGAATTGAGCTTAGAATTTAGAAGACAGGAGTGACTGAAGACCATGCGGCTGACAGAGCCTGGAGGACATTAAGCAGCTTAAACTTGGTTTACATCTGCGCCAGGTTCTGAATGGCAAAAACCGAAGTCATGGGGTCAGTTCCACAATGGACACCCACGGCGCCCAATTGACCCTATTATAATGAGTCCTTTGGGTTTCCCCCATGGTGTCCATCGTAGAGACTAAAGAAATATGGCAGCTTGAAACATGTGACAGAACCTCCGATGCATATGTCAACCAGCCCTTACTGTAATACATGCAATCCAGAGAAGACAAAACAGTAGACGATTGTAACAAAAAAAAACAATCCAAATATGTTTTCTATTTAGAAGTACAATTTAACAAAAATGTGTATGTATACAGTAGGGAAAATAAGTATTTGATACACTGGCAATTTTGCAGGTTTTTCCCACCTACAAAGAATGGAGAGGTCTGTAATTTGTATCATAGGTGCACTTCAACTCTTAAAAAAAAAAAAAAAAAATCACGTTATATAAATTTCAAATAATTAGAATTTTATTGGATGAAATAAGTATTTGATACAATAGAAAAACAAAACTTACTATTTGGTACAGAAATCTTGGTTTGCCATTAGAGGTCAGATGTTTTCCGTAGTTCTTGACCAAGTTTGCACACACTGCAGCAGGGATTTTGGCCCCCTCCTGCATCTTTCAGGTTCTGAGGCTGTCCCCGGGCTACACAGTTTCAGCTCCCTACAAACATTTTCCATTGGGTTCAGCTCTGAAGACTGGCTCTGCCACTCCAGGACCTTGAAATGCTTCTTAAGGAGTCACTCAATTGTCTTGGCTATGTGTTTCGGGTCATTGACCTGCTGGAAGACCCAGCCATGACCCATCTCCAATGCTCTTCCTGAGGGAAGGAGGTTATTGGCCAACATCTTGCAATACATGGCCCCATCCATCCTCCCTTCAATACGGTGCAGCTTTCCTGTCCCCTTTGCAGAAAATACCCCCCGCAGTATAATGTTCCCACCCCCATGCTTCATGGTTGGGATGATGTTCTTGGGGTTGTAGCCATCCTTCTTCCTCCAAACACAGCAAGTGGAGTTGATAACAAAAAGTTCTATGTTGGTCACTTCTGACCACATGACCTTTTCCCGCCTCTTCTGGGTCATCCAGATCGTCACTGGTGAATGTCAAACAGGCCTTGACATGTGCTGGAGTGAGCAGGGGGACCTTCCATGTCCTGCAGGATTTTAATCCATGACAGTGTAGTATGTTACCATCGGTAATCTATGAGACTGTGGTCCCAGCTCTATTCAGGTCAGTGACCAGGTTCTCATGTGTAGTTCTGGGCCGGTTCCTGATCTCTCTCAGAATCGTCCTTACCCCACTAAGTGGGATCTTGCATGGAGCCTCAGACCCAGGAACATTGACAGTCATCTTGTGTTTCTTCTATTTTCTAATAATGGCACCAACAGTTGTTGTCTTCTCACCAAGCTGCTGCCTATTGTCCTGTAGCCCATCCCAACCTTGTGCAGGTCTACAATTTTGTCTCTGGTGTTCTTAGACAGCTCTTTGGTCTTGACCATGGTGGAGAGGTTGGAGTGTGATTGAATGTATGGACAGGTGTCTTTTATGGAGGTAACGAGTTCAAACAGGTGCAATTAATACAAGTAATGAGTGCAGAGTAGGAGGGCTTTCACACAGCGCAGTTTTGATGCAGTTTTAACTGCGCTCCAATTATCTGCCTTTATTACCGGCAAGCATCTTGCAATTATCTAAAATGTTTGGAAAGTGAGTAATCAATTAGTGTGTCTGTATCCACAAGACTTCAGTCAGTCATTGATTATTTACTTAAAACACCTTTCTGAACAATTTAGACAAATGAAAGAAGCTGCAGCTAATAAAAGGCAGTTTAACTGAAGCGCAGTTAAAACTGCAACAAAACTGCGCTGTGTGAAAACAGCCTAGGAAAGCTTCTTAAAGAAAAACAGGTCTGTGAGCCAGATTCTTGCTGGTTGGTCAGTGATCAAATACTTATTTCATGCAACAAAATGCAAATTATTTATTTAAAATCATACGAGATTTTCTGGATTTGTTGTTTAGATTCTCCCTCTTAGAGTTGAGGTGTACCTATGATAAAAAGCAGACCTTTTCATTTTTTGTAGGGATAGAGGGAGGACTTGCAAAGTTTCCAGTGGATTAAATACTTATTTTCACAATTTTACCCTGTACACTCACATTAATAAATATACAGTGAAGGAAAATTATTTGATCCCTTGCTGATTGTTCATGTCTGTTAGTGGGCAAATTTACACAGTCTATAATTTTAAGGTCAGGTTAATTTTAACATTGGGAGATAGAATATCAAAAATAAAATCCAGAAAAATCACATTGTAGAAATTATATAAATTTACACGTTGCTGAGAGAAAGTATTTGATCCACTACCAACCATAAAGAGTTTTGCCTCCTACAGACCAGTAAGGCTCTGTCTCCACTGCACAGAAAAACGTCAGTTTTTCAGCGTTTTTCGTTTTCTAAAACGCTGGAAAAACGACTGTAATCATCTCCCATAGACTCTAATGTAAGAACGTCCTGCTGTCTACACTGAGCTTTTTTCCGCTCGTTTTTTTTTACTGGTCATATTTTGCAACATGTTCTAAAAAACGCCAGAGCAGGGCAGAAAATTTACTACAGGAGCCTATGGAAAGCGCCGGATGTTTTTTGCCGCGATTTTTCAATGAAAACCCTCCCAGGAGACCCAAGTCCCACCTATAGTGGGTGTAACAAAAGTTATATCTTATCAAATCTGCATACAAGGGTCTGATGTGTCCTTGTTTGTACCTTTTGTAATAAAGTGATCATGCTTTGGTCGCTAACGATTTTTGCGCAATTCATATATTTTTCGCTAAATACGTTTATGGATTTTGGCGCCAGAATCCATTTTTTTGTGGATTTTGGTGCTAAAATCCTTTTCTTTACATATTTTGGCGCTAATAAAGTTCTCGCTTCTGACGGCAAAAATACGTTTTTTTAATGGACTTTTTTTACACTAAAATCCTTTTCTTAACTTAAAAAGCGCCAAAATATGTTAAGAAAAGTATTTTAGCGTCAAAATCCGTAAAAAATGGATTCTTGGGGGGCGTGGTCTGCCATGTGAGGAAGACTGTCGCAGGTTTCTGGAGCTCCCGGCAGGCCACTGATAATTTCCATTCTACAGGCACAAATATGGGTCCCAGACGACAGAAGAAGGTGCCCAAGCTGCCAAAAACTCCTTCTCTGAGTGATATACCCATCTCTAACTTCTTCACTCCGCTGCAAGATCTGGATGGAGACTACCTTCCCTCCCGCATTGCTCGCGCCTCGACGCCATCTTCCTCTACCTCAGCTTCCAGAGCGGAGGACACAGACAGCCTGCTTTCTCTGGACGATGGAGACAACTCCCAGCGAGCCCCGGCAGCGGAGGTCTCAGAAACGCTGCTCCAGCAGACCAACACGGGCAGAGCGAGTCCCGGGCCACAGAAAGACACAGGAGTCGTCCCGCAGCGGCACGCTCAGGTCACCGGGCACCTGCCGCCCACAAAGGTACTCTGCGAGACTGCCCGCAAAACTCCTGCAGCCCGCAACAGCTGATCGCGGCTCTTGCACAGCCCTTAGATGCAGGGGACTATAAACTGGCGCAGGGAAACATTACACAATCGGACTGCCATTTGAAAACTGTGCCAACGATACTGCCCGCCATCTTGGCTGACCGCGTGGGGGAGCGGCCGCCATTACACATGTGGCAGACAACAAGCAGCATGGAGCGGGCGAGGAGCCCTGCGCAGCTCTCCCTCACAAAACAATCTGACATGCAGTCCCTGCAGCATATGACCCAGCCCCATCACTCTGAGGCTGAAAGAAGAGGGGGAAATGCAGGGGATGCAAAATGGGGATCAGGCATTAAAAATGTACTGCTCTGCTAACTGGGCCGCGGAGGGCTCTGTCACAGACATCCAGCTAGATGGGGAGCTGAGCCCAACGAGATCGCTAAGTCCAAGAGGGGTTTGCCCTGCTATGACTGACAATGCCTCTTACCACCTGGTGCCACCCCAGACATCTCCAAATCTACTACCTAAAGAAGGGCATCGGTCTCCAGCAGCCCAATAGGAGATGCAGGATGATGAGGACTTACCAAGCCTCACACGATCCATACAAATACCCGGGTCGGATGTGACAATTACTGATCACCACTCAGTGCAAACCTGGGCACCCTCGGCCCACCAAGCCCCACGAGAACCAACTTCCACACAGCCGAACTTAACCTCGACCCCAGGTTCACCATCTCACTGGCAGCCCTCTCACATGGCCACTAGGCATATGCACAGGGCGGAACTCGCCCGAAATGCCCACATCTCAGGACCCGAGTCCACATCTAGTGACCAGCCTGCCGCACAACGCTTCCCACCACAACAGGATGACCGGTGGATTTCGCACCCGGAAATCCAAACTTGGGGAGAAAGCACAGACCCCACACCGCCAAACTCTAATCTGCCCAGCAACTCCACAGGCTCACTCTTGCAAGGCGCCATTAGCCATGCATCGGCCTCGCCACCACCAGCGACAGCTTTAGGCCTCGTTCACACGGCTTATTTTGCCGCGGATTGGCGCCGTACTGCGCGCCGGATTTGCGCTGCAGTACGGCGCAATCCTGCGCCAGCAATTACGGTAATCCACTGCTCATTAGGACAGTGGAATCCGTCGCTCCTCCCCGCTCGGCGGATATCACGCAGCGGGGGAGAGAAAGTGACATGCACATTATTTACGGCGCGAACGCGCCGTAAACAATGCATTGTCTATGGGGCCGGGAGCAGCGCCCCCGCCGCGCTCCGGCCCGCCCCCGTCCCGCCCTTATTCACGGCGGATTTGTGAGCTCAATACGGCTCACAAATCTTCGTCGGGAATAAGCCGTGTGAATACGGCCTTACAGGCACTTGCAGCGCATCCAGAACTTCAAGCTCTGCTTATGCTCTTACAGTCCAAGGCTGATATGAGGCAACTGGGCCTAGACCTCCGCCAGGCGTGGAGGCAAGATCTACAACCAGTCCAAGTGGCAGTCACAGCTCTGCAAGATAAGTGCCAGTCATTGGAGCAAAGGCAAGACTCCGCAAATATTGCAATCTCTAATCTCCAGGACTCTAGCTTCTCAAGTTGAACGTCAGAACCAACTTGCAGCACAGTTCGACGACTTAGACTCGCAGTAGGCGAAATATCAGGCTGCGTGGCCTTCCTGAAGAAATACGCACAGCTGACCTCATACCAACATTGACAAAAATTTTCAACGAAGTTTTGGGTAGGGCCGAAGATACCTTCATAGAATTTGACAGAGCACACAGGGCCCTACGCCCGCAGAGACAAGATCCAACCAGAATGAGGGATGTCGTATGTAGGATCCACGATTATTACCTGAAGGAGGAAATTATTCGCAAAGCACGTCTACTGAGATCGGTCATGTATGGCAACATCAAACTTGGCCTGTTTCCTGACCTGTCCAGAAGGACCCTACGCATGAGATCAGCGCTAAAACCTCTTCTTGCAATACTTCAAGACCAGCGAATACAATATCGTTGGGGGGTTTCCCTTCGCCCTGCAAGTTAGGAAGGGAAACTCTGGTGACCCTCCGATCCCCGGCTGATCTCCCAACCTTCACTGACACGCTAGGCTTGCCCTCTGTGGAACTTCCGGACTGGTCGGTGGCAGTTGACTCTGTTGGTCCCCCAAAACCTCCACTCCAGCAAGGAGTGCCACGCTGACCGCCCCCGACGACACCGCCAAAGACTCAACGCGCCAGACGTAGTCGACGAGCTCCTGAGCATCCAGCCACTCATCCAGACCCCCACCACCGATTCCTAGGTCCGGAGAGTGGACTTGATTCCGGTATCAGGCAGTATAGCCTTTTTTTGATTTGACCATACTTTAAGTATTTCATGCGACTCATTGAAGTGTCTGTTAAGGTTAGACCTATCTTCCTGCCGGTTGAAGCGTGCCTACCTGTTATCTCTGATTATGAGTGAAGGTTTTCCCTTTGGTGACCATGTTGACCCCCCGATTGATGCACCTGGCCAAATATTTCTATTGGCTATTTGCAGCAATCAGTCTGCTTAGATTAGTTTGGTGGTCTTTGTTTTTAGAGCCTAGTTGTATCCTAAAGTTCCTTCTCTTGTCTCCCCACTTACCTATGAGCCAGTCTATGCTGACCCAGGACCCCCGGACCCTGCCGTTGATCAGAATCTGGGGCGAGTGCCCTTATATCGTCTTTAATGTATAACATTAAAATTACATCCCTTAACGTTAAGGGATTCAATGTCCCCGAAAAAAAGGTCACAAGTGTTATACCATTTGCACAAATCAAAGTCGCATATAGTGTGTTTACAGGAGACTCACCAGCTACAGAGTCATGCCCAGGTTATGATAAATAAATATTACCCTGCCTGGTACCATAGCAGCAATTCCCACCAAAAGACAAAGGGGGTAGCTATTCTAATCCATAAGACTCTTCCCCTTACAGTCCTGGAGGTTCATGCTGATAGTGAGGTGAGAGCCATTTTCTTAAAATGTAATCTTCAGGGACGGATATATACCATAGCTAACATCTATGTGCCCAATCACAACCAAGGGCTATTCCTGACCAAGACACTAGATGATTTAACCTGTTTTGCTCAAAAACAGATTATATGTGGGCATTTTAACCTAGTTCTGCAGCCTGATCTTGACACCTCCACGGGTAGGCCATCAGTCCCCATGAGCTCGATTAACAGATTTAAAAGTTTGTTACATGGCATGCAGCTGATAGATCTATGGAGGTTAATGCATCCGGGGGAGAGAGACTATTCATTTTTTTTCCAACCCGCATCATTCATTCTCCTCCAACACTTTCTTCTCTCGCACGTAGTTGATGCTAAAATAGGTGTTATGACCCACTCGGATCATGCTCCTGTACATTATCTCCTGGACCTTCCGCACTTCAATCGCCCTCCATTCGCCTGGAAATTGAATGAATCACTCTTGCAAGACACCCTGTGTCTGAAAGAGCTGCAGGCTAATATCAGGGAGTTCGGTGTTAACCATAGAAGCGACACTACGTCTCCTCAGACGCAGTGGGGGACATTGAAGTGCGTTATGCGGGGGACCTTGATTAAACACGGAGCTCGTTTGAAACGAGAGGCTACTGCTAAACTCCAGTCTTTGTTGGAGGAGCTCCATGCAGCAGAACTATCTCATAAAGCCTCTGGGTCTGAGGCTGACCTGAGACTCTTGCATGAGGTTCTTTCATTGATGGAGAGAAAGCATAAACGCTTCCATCAAACCAGGGAGGCGATGTTCTATGAATGGAGCAATAGACCAGGCAGATACTTGGCTCGTGCGCTACGAGAGAGGAGAGCCTCTGTTTGTCCCGCAGATCAAGACTCCGGAGGGTCAAATGAAACATCTGACTGAAGATCTTTTATCTGTTTTTCATGGGTACTATTCTAATCTATATAACCTGCCTAAGGCGTCTACTGTGACTGACCCTCGGAGGCATTATGCGGACCTGCAAATGTACTTACAAAAAACAGCACCTCCCCCTGTTACAGCTGACATACTTTCTACCCTCGATGAACCTCTCTCGCAGGAGGAATTACAAAATGCAAATGCATCTCCTCCGGCAGGTAAGGCCTCGTTCACACTGCTTATTTCAGAACGTATTTACATCGGATTGCCGATCGTAAATCCGTTCTGAAATCAGTTGAAAGTCAGTTGCAAATAAGTGCCACTAAGTGTGGCACGTATTTGTAACTGATTTCCCAACGGATTCACCATCTCCAATCATTGAAGGTGGTGAATCCGTCCGTAAATAATTGACATGCACATTGTTTTTCCGTCCGGATTGCCGTCGTCAATCCGCAGCGGCAATCCGGCACGGAAATACGCGTCGTGTGAACGACGAGCCGTATTGTCTATTGAAATCAATAGAAAATAGGCTGTGATTTGTTTCCGACTAATTTGCTGACAGATTGACGATCGTCAATCCGTCGGCAAATACGCGGCGAAATAAGCAGTGTGAACGAGGCCTAAAAGTCCGGGACCTGATGGCTTTACTGCCAAAATTTACAAAGTACTGAAAGAGGAGCTCTCCCCTCCACTCTTGTCCAACTTTAACACTGTATCTAAAGACTCACCCTTCGATCCAGAATTCTTAAAAGCTCATATTACTGTCATACCAAAAGGGAAAGATCCGGCTTTGTGCCAGAGCTACAGGCCTATATCTCTCATTAATACTGATGCCAAGATGTTTGCGAAATTGATAGCGATGCGTCTCAATCCCCTTATGGGAGGTCTCATACACTTAGATCAAGTAGGCTTTGTTCCTGCGAGGGAGGCTCGAGATAATGTTCTGAAAACTTTTACCCTAATTAATCATGTACATCATCTGAAAATCCCGTGCATGCTCCTTTCGTTGGACGCCGAGAAGACGTTTGACCGGGTAGATTGGCCGTTCCTGTGGGGGACTTTGGCGAGTCTCGGGCTTGGCCCGATCATTCTTGCAAGGGTCATGGCTCTATATAACTCCCTGTAAGCTCAAATTCGAGTTAATGGTTCCCTCTCTTCTCCTCTTCATATACGTAATGGTACCAGGCAGGGGTGCCCCCTCTCTCCTCTTTTATATGCCCTGGTAATGGAGCGTTTACAGGACATACGTTCTAACATCTCCATAAAAGGGATGCTATGCGATGAGTTACAGGTCAAATGTTCAGCCTTTGCCGATGATCTACTTTTATATATTACTGAGCCACTTTCCTCCTTGCCATCTATTTTGCAGGCCTTGGACACATTTGGTCGTTATAGTAATCATAAGGTCAACATGTCCAAGAGTTTGGCGCTGAATCTCACGTTGCCAACTAGGGAGGTGACCCGATTGAGATCAGAGTATTCTTTTTCTTGGGCTAGCTCATCCATAAAATACCTAGGGGTGAATATTCCTTCGAACCTTAAGCGAACATTTGACCTTAACTTTACTCCGCTATTGGCTTCCATCCAGGGGGACCTCTCCAGGTGGGACAGAAAAGATTTCTCATGGTTGGGTCGCATTAACATTCTCAAAATGAATACCCTCCCACGACTTCTTTATCTCTTCCAAACGGTCCCGATAGTGCTCCCGAAAACTTTTTTTCCACTCTGTGAATAAGCTTGTTGCGCATTTTATATGGGCGAAGAAGCCCCCCAGAATCTCCAGAGCCACGCTAATAGCACCTCGAGCTGAGGGGGGGGGGGCGCTCTCCCAGACTTCAGGGGATATTATATGGCGGCAGTAAGAATATTGGACGGGTTTCATAACTTTGGGTCCAAATTATGGATGCAAATTGAAACTGTGATATATGGATGCCCAACAGCTTCCTCCCGTGGTTGCCTCCTAAAATACTGCCCAAAAATTTGCTTGGCCAGATCCCGCTTGTTTCTCAAACTACTATCCATGTTCGCAGAGCCTACCCATCCTCAATGCACATTTTTCAAACAGGTGGACCACTCACTCCCATCTCAGGCAACCCGGTTGTACCAGATACCTTGAGGCATGTGGGGTTGGGACTGGGCGGGGCTAGGGGGTTCGCATTGATGATGGATGTGTACAAGGGAGATGGGCTTAAACCATATCAGGAGCTAGTGGCCTCCTCTCGGCAGGGGAAATTTGCTAGGTTTCACTACTACCAACTGAGAAGTGTCTGCTCTGCTTACAGAACGCCGCTATCATTGAGTAGAGCTGTTTTGACGTTGAGCATTGGTGCTTACAGATGGTGCGCATTCCCCATGCTCTTTCTAGGGTCTATGACTTGTTGATTCGCAAAGGGAGCACCCAAAGGTTTGCTTATCAAAACGCATGGGAGAAGGATCTCCAGAGGGTTTTCACGGTTGACGATTGGGGAGACATATTTGCTCGAATCCGGGGGATCACTGTCAATCAAGTCGCAAGAACTTAATTTTAAGATCCCGGCTCTACTGCACACCTTATACCCTACAGTCCCTAACACCTGTTGGCGGTGCAATAGCGGGGTGGGATCCATGTAACCCCCCGAATGTATGTAATGTATTTAACCCCCCGAATGTACAGCGCCCTGGATTCAATGGCGCTCTAAAATACTTAATAATAATAATAATGCTCCACATTTGGTGGGAATGTGCGGTGCTGCAACCTTTTTGGTGTAAGGTGGTTGACATCATTCAACTAATCACGGGAGAGAGATTGGATAATGATCCGATCGTCCTGCTGCTTCTCTGCGTGAAAGGCTCATATCGTTCACCCAAAAACCGTCTCATAATTACCATGCTGAACACGGCCAAAGCCATTATCCCACGATTGTGGCGCTCCACAACAAGTCCCTCAGTAACAGAGTGGTTTAAGGAGATACATAGGACCAGCAGATGGGAAGAGATACGATGTGACTCCCACGGTGACTCTACAAATTATCTTAAGATATGGAACGACTGGTTGACCTTCTCTCAGTCGGATCAGTATCGCTCAATCTTGTGACCGTTCCGAGGCGGCGACGATTGGGTTTCGGCATCGGCTGGCTTACTTCCTTTGCCTCCCTTTCCACCCTCCCTCTGTTATAAGCTGTTTTAGTTTTAACTTCCTTTATCTTGTTTGGCATTGTTGTTATATGTTGTAGTGATCAGACCTGTCAGGACTCAATAAGAGTTTAAAGTACAACAACCCTGTTTCTGGTGCGAGCCTTTTAAGCCGCAGTAAGAGTCCTCTGGCCCTCTCTCAGCGTGCATCTTCCGCTCTTGGAGTGACAGAGGCTGCTCGAAAAATGATGTCTTACTCCTTTCATCTCTTGATTTAGGACAGGATATACCCATTTCCATTTCTAAATGCTGGCTTGGTTATGCTGCTGTTGGCTTTGCAGATCTACTCCCTTCCAGTGGACGTGCAGGAGACATTTCTCCTTGGTAATGTGATTAGAGATGATAGTGTTAGAATACCGAATACTCTGTACCTTATTTGTATTGTTTCTTGTTCTGATCTCTTTTTTACATGTGTACCACCTCTGATGACTATGACAGTTTTCTTTGAATGAAAAAAAAAAAAAAATGGATTCTTGCGCAAAAACTGTAAAAAAAAAAACCTTATTTTTGGCGTCAGAAGCGAGAAAACTTTAGTAGCGGCAAAATGTTAAGGGATTTTCGCGCCAAAAGCCATAAAAAAAAAACGGATTCTCCAAATCCTAAAAAAACAAAACTTATTTTTGGCGACAGAAGAGAGAACTTTATTAGCGTCAAAATCCATAAAAATTACGGATTTTAGCACCAAAATCAGTTAAAAAATGGACTATAGGGCCAAAATCCATAAAAAAAGTATTTTGGCGAGAAACGCGAGAACTTTATTAGCGCCAAAATCAGTAAAAATGCAGATCTTAGCACCAAAATCCATAAAATAAAAAAAATGGACTTTAGGGCCAAAATCCGTAAAAAAAAAAAAAAAACACTTATTTTTGGCGACAAACGCAAGATAACTTTATTAGCGCTAAAATCCGTAAAAAGACTACAAGATCACATAAATACAAAGAGGTGCTTTATTTACCCTTTTGTAGGGTGGAGTTACATCCAATGGCATAATTTATGCATACATTAAAAAACGGGCTTAAAGACAAGCAAAAAACGTGGCAAAAAACGCAAATCGCGGCAAAAAACGGGCGTTTTTTCAGCTGCTTTTGACAGGCAGTGGACAGAAAACTCAGTTTCAAGAACGTTTTTAGTCATTCGTTTTCAGGTGGTTTTTTGTCCACTGCAGGGAAGACAGAGCCTTAGGCTATGTTCACATGGCCTAAAATTGGACGTATTTCAGTCCGTAATTACGCGCCGGAGTGCGCAAATTACGGCTGGAATATGTCCCAGTCATTACGGTAATCCACAGTGCTCATAGAACTATGGATTACGTCTCCTCTCCCTGTTCGCACAATACGCCGATGGGGGAGATAAGTGACATGTGAATTACTAGCGGCAAATACGCGCCGCTGGTAATGCAAGTCTATGCCCCCGCTCCCTCCCTGCCCCCGGCCCCAAGGCGTAGTTACGCCCTGCATTTAAGCCGTGTGAACCTAGCCTTAGATGCTCTCAATCAACTCGTTACCTGCATTACAGACAGCTGTCTTAAATAGTCACCTTTATAAAAAGACTCCTGTCCACAAACTCATTCACACTCTAACTTCTACAACATGGGCAAGACCCAAGAGCTTTCTAAGGTATTTTAGGGACAAGATCATAGACCTGCACAAAGCTGGAATGGGCTACAAAACAATAAGTAAGACGCTGGGTGAGAAGGAGACAACTGTTGGTGCAATAGTAAGAAAATGGAAGAAATACAAAATGAGCGTCAATCAACATCGATCTGGGGCACCCTGCAAAATCTCACCTTGTGGGGTATCCTGGATCATGAGGACTGTGAGAGATCAGCCTAAAACTACATGGGGGGGGAACTTGTTACTGATCTCAAGGCAGCTGGGACCACAGTCACCAAGAAAACCATTGGTAACACATTACACCATAATGGTTTACAATCCTGCAGTGCCCGCAAGGTCCCCCTGCTCAAGAAGGCGTATACGACGCATGCGCATTTTATTCTTGGACTCAGTTGCTCCATGATAGGTAAGGGCATACGAGTGCGCAGGTGCGCTAGGTATAAAATCTGACACGATTCCTTAATATCTAGTTACGGCTTCACCGATGCCAAACAGCTACACGCCGCAGGTAAACTTCTGAACTTTATAGTTTGATGATAATTTAAGACTGCCATTTACATTATTTCTCTAGTTGCCATATGGGAATTAAGCAGGTTACTAGTTATCACCTTACCATCGTTGCGGAATATCTATATATATGCAACTGCATTTAGATGGTATTCCTTCCCTCTTTATGTTGGAAGTGATGAACATACAATCTTGTTCTAATCAGTATATTAACAGACAGAATCAACAAGGTATTATTTATGGTTATCATGGGATGCATTCACGGATATAATTTTGGACTCAATGTTGGACCTATAGTCTATAATATCAATATGTGGTGGTTATGTCAGAATTTAGTGATCCTCTTGTGAATTTTTGTAATTCTTTAGAAAATTAGTACAAAAGGTTTTTTCCTCTTCCCTTTCTTTTTTGTATTAATGTCCTGGGTGAATTTACATTTTGGTCTATGATGGACAACTTCTTATGCCTAGATAATGGTTTTCCTAAATCATAACCCCCTTTTTTTGTCATTGTATTTCAATAGGTATTATAATATCAGAGAAATGAATAAGATTTAAACCGTGTACAGTGAATAATGCTGTTTTTATTGTTATTAACCAACACATCTGTTATATTGCCGTCTATAAAATAATAAAAACAATAACAAATTGTTAGAGATTCGGTTGAAAAAGGTCCATTTAGGGACCGAAAAGTACAAATATTTGAATCTAATGAAAATATGTTGATCTTGTTTTTATGAAGCCGGACGATGATTCTTTTTGTTACTCAAAGTTTTGCTAAAACGAAAGATTAAATAATTGGTGTGCAACCTTTCTTACATAACGACTATTATAGAAATTTTAGGTGTGCACCCACAATCTACCTGATAGAGTGCCCAAGACGATTTATCTATAAACAAGAAGGCGCATGTGCAGGCCAGTCTGAAGTTTGCCAATGAACACCTGGATGATTCTGTGAGCGATTGGGAGAAGGTGCTGTGGTCAGAGGAGACAAATTGAGCTCTTTGGCATTAACTCAACTCGTCATGTTTGGAGGAAGGGAAATGCTGCCTATGACCCAAAGAACACTGTCCCCACTGTCAAGCATGGAGGTGGAAACATTATGTTTTGGGGGTTTTCTTTGCTAAGGGCACAGGACTACTTCACCGCATCAATGGGAGAAAGGATGGAGCCATGTACCGTAAAATCCTGAGTGACAACCTCCTTCCCTCCGCCAGGACATTAAAAATGGGTCGTGGATGGGTCTTCCAACAAGATAATGACCCAAAACAAACAACCAAGGCAACAAAAGGATCGGCTCAAAGAAGCACATTAAGGTCATGGAGTGGCCTAGCCAGTCTCCAGACCTTAATCCCATAGAAAGCTTATGGAGGGAGGTGAAGCTCCGAGATGCCAAGCGACAGCCTCAAAATCTTAATGATTTAGAGATGCTCTGCAGAGGAGTGGAGCAAAATTTCTCCTGACATGTGTGCAAACCTCATCATCAACTACAAAAAACATCCGACTGCTGTGCTTGCTAACAAGGGTTTTCCACCATGTATTAAGTCTTGTTTGCCAGATGGATCAAAAACGTATTTCTCACTGCAAAATGCAAATACATTTATATAATTTATACAATGTGATTTTCTGGATTTTATTTTGGATATTCTATCTCTCAATGTTAAAATTAACCTACATTATAGACTGTTCGTGTCTTTGTCAGTGGGAAAACTTACACAATCAGCAAGGGGTCAAATAAGTATTTCCTTCATTGATATATACACACACACACTCATATACAATCAGTTACGTCACATTATGATGACAGCTTCTTATGTTCAATGTTGGCAGTGTGTAGCTCATGATGGAAGCCCTGTGTAGGGCGCTAGCTTGGTGGGTATATAAGGTGTAATAGGCTGTCTGCATATACATTGTTGCCGTCAGGGTCGATTTATTAGAGTTGCAAAAAAAGATTATTGGTTTTCAGGCCAAGGGGGTTGGTATTTTTGAAATGGCACAGTTTGTAAGCTGTTGACGGCTGCTGTGGTGAAAGTTTGGGGAGAGGACACATGATGCCATTGTGCATAAGAGACATGGAAAAGTACAGAGCACCATGCGAAACTGATGTGACACGCAATTGATGTCGACTACGGAGGTCCGCAAGGGTGGACCGACAGACTACATGGGAACAACTCACTGCCAAAATGACCCAGGGGGCAACCAAACGTGTCTACCACAACAGCGAACCCTACTGTGTATGGAGCCCCGGAGCAGATGGCTGTCACTGCACCTCTGCTACCACTACTGTGTATGGGGCCCCGGAGCAGACGGATGTCACTGCACCTCTGCTAACCCTACTGTGTATGGAGCCCCGGAGCAGACGGATGTCACTGCACCTCTGCTAACCCTACTGTGTATGGGCTCAGCAGCAGACGGATGGCACTGCACCGCTGCTAACCAAACTGTGTATGGAGCCCCGGAGCAGACGGATGTCACTGCACCTCTGCTAACCCTACTGTGTATGGGGCCCCGGAGCAGACGGATGTCACTGCACCTCTGCTAACCCTACTGTGTATGGGGCCCCGGAGCAGACGGATGTCACTGCACCTCTGCTAACCCTACTGCTTATGGAGCCCCAGAGCAGACGGATGTCACTGCACCTCTGCTAACCCTACTGCTTATGGGTCCCCAGAGCAGACAGATGTCACTGCACCTCTGCTAACCCTACTGTGTATGGGGCCCCGGAGCAGACGGATGTCACTGCATCTCTGCTAACCAAGTTGCATCAGCAGAAAAGGCTTCAATTTTCACAGCAGTATCGGAAGTGGATCTCTGCTAATTGACAAAGGGTTGTCTTCCATGATGAGTCACATTTTCTGCTTCATCGAATGAATGGATGTTGGTGTGTCAGGTGAGAGATAGCAAAGAACAAACACCCTGCAACCATTGCTGGAAGAACACAAGCTTGTGGTGTGAGTGTTATAGTCTGGGAAATGTTTTTGTGGAATTCTCTAGGTCACTCATTCATGTGGAAGGAGTTCTCAACCGATTTAGGTATGAATCCCTCCTTGCAGATCACATACACCCATTCATGCAGACAGTCTTCCCTGGAGCAGATGGGATCTTCCAGCAAGACAATGCAACATGTCACATGGCTAGAAAAATCCAATGTTTTACCTGGAAACAGAACTTTGTCAATGCGAGGATCTCTTTCCAGAAACATGGCCACAGCGAGAGCATTATGGAAATGTTGCTTCATTCTGAGAGGTAAGGTCTTCAGTCCGCGGTTACACAGGTAGCAATCAAACGGGGATGGAACGGCACCAAGAGCTGCAAGGTACAAAAAAATGTCAGGAGATTCAGTGTTAAATATTTGCTCTACACAGTCTCTATATGAAGTCTGGAGCCGGAGGAAGAGATGAAATACAAACATTAATCTAACAGGATCCTCTGACTCTCCGGCTTTAAACACTACAGGGACCAACATAGTACAGAGAGCTGAACTGCAAACGTTGATTAAACCTTGAGGAAGCCAAATGGTAAAACTATAAGACATCTGCAGCCAAAGTCTAGAAGAAATCTACAACATGGAGCACGCACTGGGTTTAAAAACGGAGCGCGTTCAGTGAAATCCATGCGGCTAGGATATTCTACATGTGAAAACCGGTGTTAAATCCAAGGCTACATTTTAAAATTCACGTGGACCGATCTGGACTTTAGGAACAGCTTCAGTGTTAGATTCTTAAAGGGGTTTTGCCACGAAGTAAAATTGACGTGGGAAGTTTGAAAATGAAACATTTTCATCATTCATTATCAAAAATTCTGCACCATTTTTACTTTAGCTGCTCCTTTCGTGATCCATTGTTTACAGTTCATCTCCAGGGGATACGACCAGTGACTAGAGCTCAGTCCTGGCTGCACATGCTCAGACATCA
Organism: Phyllomedusa bahiana; assembly: GCA_025379985.1. NCBI lineage: Eukaryota > Metazoa > Chordata > Amphibia > Anura > Hylidae > Phyllomedusa > Phyllomedusa bahiana. Next base: position 50,648 of record JAODAL010000094.1, read on the forward strand.
CCTCTCCTCTCAGGCAGTTACTGAGTGTTCAAACCCCAGGTGCTGTCGTCATTCTACTCCTGTCCTCTGTACTCCTTAGTAACTAGCCAAACAGTGCAAATAAATTGAAAAAAAAAAAAAAAAGAAGAAACCTCAATCAGGTCTGTGCATTGATAAAGAGCGAAAAAAATTCCACAGGTTAAAGGGGTTGTCTCACTACATTGATTCATCTCACCTCAGTCCTGTTTTTTTGGTTTCACTTTGAATTCAGGGGCGTGTTTATTGGCTTCCACTAGGCTGCAGTAGAAGCCAGGTCTGTAGCTATAGCAAACTGTGCTGGCAGCCTATCAGGAGAGATCGAACAGGTCTGTAGCTATAGCGACCTGAGGAGCTGATGCAGCCCATACAAGAGAAGATCTCAGACTAGGTATGACACTGTTAATGGACACATATTGCAAAGTGACTTGTTTTTGCAAGATCATTGACATAAAAAGAAATACTTGGAGTGAGATAACCCATTTAAAGGGGGTGTCTCATAACTGGCTTTCAGCCTACCTCAGTAATTTTCTGTATGATGAATTTTTTAATTCAGGGGCGTGCAGCATCTCCTCCCCCTCCCACACCTACGTTAGGATGCCAGTGCTCGCTCCCGATGCTAACACTCAGTCATTCAGCATTGGGAGTGAGAACATCTTTGTGATCCAGGCAAACAATAATAGTTTGGCCAGATCACTGAGCTGCTCCAGGTCTCCTGCTCAGAGCGAGTGAAGAAGTTATAAAAAGTTACTGTGCCCGTCCTCTGGCTGCTATACTTCCACAGCAGCAGAACCTCCAGCCCCCCCTTCCTGCTGTGCATACACTGTGCTGTGCAGGACGGACTCTGTGCGGGCTCCTGTCTCCAACCTGCATTGAGAAGCTGCTGATGTCACCAGCACTGGCAGCCAGTGAGAAAAATCAACAGGTCGGTGGCTATAGTGATCTGAGGAGCTGATGCTCTCCTACCAGTGATCATTAAAAATGTTTTACTGATTTTGAGTTGACATACATTGGAAAGCAGCTTGTTTTTTCAAGATCTTTAAATTTAAACCTAATCACTGTAGTGAGACAACCCCTTTAAGTTCCTGCAGGGATTTGAACTAAGGACGCTTGTGCTGTAAAGCAAAAATGTTGCCTCTGAGCTACAGTGTAGATACTGAATTCTATACATAAACGGACCTTTCTTTGACTAGAGAGGAAAGGCCTGGTGATGTCCTCCTGCTGGGTCACATGATATGCAATTCAAACAAAATCACACACGCCCCCTTCTGAGCACACAGAGCTGAATGCAGGAGGAATGAAATTAGATTGTGGCAAAACCCCTTTAAGCATGAACATTCCATCATGTAAAAACTCCTTACATTGGGATGGGATTGTCCAACAAAAAAAATAAATAAATAATATTTGTTGCATCGGGGCCCAGTGTGGTCCAAAAAAAAAAAAATAAAAAAAATCAGAATATTTACCTAGCTGTCCCCCGCCACTGCCGCTCTGGAGCTCCCCAGGATACATTCTTTATACAGATACAATGGAGCATGAGCTCCTCCAGTGTAAGTGAATGGAGCTCAAGCTCTCTATGTATCAGGATGAGAACCCCGACGTCCAGATAAGTGGATTGCTGGGGGACAGCTAGGAAAGCATTAGGTTTTTGGACCACCCAGCCCCAATACAACGTAATTTTTATTTTTGACAGACAACCCCTTTACACATCTGCGTGTACAATGCCTGTTGGATGCTTCTGTAGTATTACATCCTCTCCGAAGTGTCGGACTGGTGTGCCAAGGGTCTGCCAGTGGAGCATCTTTACTGGGGCCCCACCAGTGGAAGAGATTCCTGGGGTCCCTTCTACTGTACATGACTCTTGCACTCCATTTCTTTCTCTGCCTTTCATTCTGAAAAGCAGCCCCAGGCCCACCATGCCCATTGGTCTACAGGTGGTTTCCCCTGCTCTCTTGTGGGCCAGTCTCAGCCTGCATCTGTATGCCTGTTATGGTGCTCAACATGGCACAGTTATATGGAAATTTTCTCTTTTAGAGACAAGGCTTTTAGTAAAACAGCATCTGATGGAGCATGACAAGATATACTGTATACAGGTATTGCAGGGCGCCAGAGACTTCTATGGGTGGGATAAAATGACATCATACAACTCTGAGGCTACACGGAGCCATCACTTTTTTCACAACCTTACCTTGTCCTATCCTTGGCATCCCGTTACAGTGCTTCCTCGACATACAGTGTCTTGTGAAAGTATTCGGCCCCCTTGAACTTCAACCTTTTGCCACATTTCAGGCTTCAAACAAAGATATAACATTTTAATTTTTTTGTGAAGAATTAACAAGTGGGACACAATTGTGAAGTGGAACGAAATTTATTGGATATTTTAAACTTTTGTAAAAAAATAAAACACCTGAAAAGTGGGGCGTGAAAAATGATTTGTCTCCCTTAAGTTAATACTTTGTAGCGCCACCTTTTGCTGCGATTACAGCTGCAAGTCGCTTGGGGTTTGTCTCCATCAGTTTTGCACATCGAGAGACTGAAATTCTTGCCCATTCTTCCTTGGCCACAGCTGGAGCTCAGTGAGGTTGGATGGAGAGCGTTTGTGAACAGCTGGGGCTCAGTGAGGTTGGAATGGAGGAGCGTTTTGCTGTGAACAGCAGTTTTCAGCTCTTTCCACAGATTCTCCATTGGATTCAGGTCTGTACTGTGACTTGGCCATTCTAACACCTGGATATGTTTATTTGTGAACCTTCCATTGTAGATTTGGCTTTATGTTTGGGATCATTGTCTTGTTAGAAGATAAATCTCCGTCCCAGTCTCAGGTCTTTTGCAGACTCCAACAGGTTTTCTTCCAGAATGGTCCTGTATTTGGCTCCATCCATCTTCCCATCCATTTTAACCATCTTCCCTGTCCCTGCTGAAGAAACGCTCAAACCATGATGCTGCCACCACCATGTGTGACAGTGGGGATGGTGGGTTCAGGGGGATGAGCTGTGTTGCTTTTACGCCAAACATATCATTTTGCATTGTGGCTGTTGGATTCTGGTTTCATCTGAGCAGAGCCCCTTCTTCCACATGTTTGGTGTCTCCCAGGCGGCCCCTTCTTCCACATGTTTGGTGTCTCCCAGGTGCTTGTGGCAGACTTTAAACCAGACTTTTTATGGATATCTTTGAGAAATGGCTTCTTCTTGCCACTCTTCCATAAAGGGCAGATTTGTGCAGCGTCCGACTGATTGTTGTCCTATGGACAGACTCTCCCACCTCAGCTGTAGATCTCTGCAGTTCATCCAGAGTGATCATGGGCCTCTTGGCTGCATCTCTGATCAGTCTTCTCCTTGTTTGAGATGAAAGTTTAGAGGGACGTCAGGTCTTGGTAGATTTGCAGTGGTCTGATACTCCTTCCATTTCAATATGATCGCTTGCACAGTGCTCCTTGGGATGTTTAAAGTTTGGGAAAACTTTTTGTATCCAAATCCGGCTTTAAACTTCAACACTATCACGGACCTGCCTGGTGTGTTCCTTGGTTTTCATGATGCTCTCTGCGCTTTAAACAGAACCCTGAGCCTATCACAGAGCAGGTGCATTTATACGGAGACTTAATTACACACAGGTGGATTATATTTATCATCAGTCGTTTAGGACAACATTGGATCATTCGGAGATCCTCACTGAACTTCTGGAGTGAGTTTGCTGCACTGAAAGTAAAGGGGCCGAATAATTTTGCACGCCTCACTTTTCAGTTTAATTTTTTACAAAACATTAAAATATCCAATAACTTTCGTTCCACTTCACAATTGTGTCCCACTTGTTGATTCTTCACAAAAAAAAAAATTTGATCTCTATGTTTGAAGCCTGAAATGTGGCAAAAGGTTAAAAAGTTCAAGGGGGCTGAATATTTTCACAAGGCACTGTATTTATTGCATGATGAAACCATATTTCTATGGAAAACTGGTAACTGGTTTCAAGGCATGAAAATGTCACCAACATAATACAGAATGGAAAAAAAAAAAAAGGAATAATCTACTGTATAAAAAGGCATCCCTCCATATAACATCGAAAGAGCTGCTGGAGGCTGAAAAATCATTTCTTGATGAGGGTTCTGTGGGTCATGGACAGGGCCGTTCCTAGGGACGGGCGATCGGCCGGGGCTCCGCTTACCCGAGGGGTGTGCCACCCGCCTCGCGGTTAGCCTCTGACTCTGCCGTGCAGAGTCAAAGCCCGCAGCTGCATACACTTCGTGCAGCTGCCGGTACAGGGAGAAGGCAGGACAGATCGCTCCCATCCTGCATGTATCAGCGGTCAGGGAGCGCTGTATGTATCATAGCAGCGTCACATGGGGCACACGGCTTTCACCACGCCCCCTGCGACGCCGAGTCTAGGCTCCTGTCTGTCCCAAGAGACCCCGGGAGCTGGGTGTAAGCAGCGTGCTGACGTCACGCCACTTACAGTGAATGCTGGCTCCAGTCTGGAACGAGCTGCAGGGATCCTGTTAAGGTAAGTAAATTTTTATTATTTTATTATCCTTAGCTACAGGGGTCAACTATCATGGCTACAGGGGGGTATTACATGGCTACAGGGGCAACTATCTGGTGAAGCACGGTGTTGCATTGTGGTGCATTATTTTACGGGGTGGGGGCAAAATTTCTTTACCTCGTCCCGAGTGCAATTTAGCCTAGGAACGGCCCTTGTCATGGACTTTATACACAATGTACCAGAAAAAAAGAAAATGGGGTGCTCACCCGATGCCCAAAAGGAGCCACTCATTCTGTTCCATATAAGAGCAGTACAGGACATGTAGTACCGCACTGTACTGTAGAGAGGCACTATAGATCCCCAATCACTGCATGCACCTCACTAATACATGTAAGAGCAGTACAGGACATGTAGTACCACACTGTACTGTTAGAGAGGCGCTATTTGACCACCCAAACCCCTGCATGCACCTCACTAACACATCTAGGAGCACTACAGGACATGTAGTATAGCACTGTACTGTAGAGAGGAGCTATAGACCACCAATCACTGCATGCACCAGACTACTCCAGATTTCAAGCAGGGGTATAACTTTGGTTCAAAAAGTGGGGAGGGAACAAATTTCCCTCTCATCCCCTATCCTCCTATCCACCCCTCCCTCCTTCACTCGCCTTCTCTTCTCTCCCTGCAGTCATGTGGTCCCCTCTAACCCATATTTGCCAACTTTTGAAGATGAAAAAGTAGGAGATGTTAGTGGGCGGCGCACCCATCTTGTCGGTATGCCACGCCCCTTCAAAAAGCCACACCCCCTCCACCCAAAATGCATAACGGCTTGGAAGAAAAACAGGTAGATGCCCTTATAGCAGGTAGTAACCCCCATAACCAGGTAGTTTTCCCTTACAGGCAGGTAGATGCCCCCCATTGGTTGCCAGGTAGATGCCCCTCATTGGTTGCCAGGTACAGCTAATAAAAATAAAATAAAATCCACTCACCTCACCAGGCTCCTGCAGCGCTGCCAGTCCGAACCGTCTCCCCAGCGGCGCAGGGTGACTGAGTGCAGCCGCGCGTCACTTCCCCTGCGCCGCTGACCTGTATGTATGGTGCGCACAGGCGCCGGACATACAGGGGGAGAAGGGAGGAGGGAGCGATCCTCCTCCCTCCTCAGCGAGACTCCGGGCGGGTGAAGCGTCAGCTGCGGCCGCTTCACCCGCTGTGAGAACGGACCGGCGCTGCTAGAATAGCGCACCAGCGCTACTCTGTCGCCGCGGCTATTTAAAGAACCCCCGCTGCCTGCTGGCGGCAGGAAAAAATGCCCCAAATTGCCGGGGGGGGACCCCAAATAGCGGGACCCCCCCGCCAAAAACGGGAGGGTTGGCATGTATGCGCTAACCCAGTTAGGAGGTCTGAGGGAACGCTGCGAGTTCCCCCAGCAGGTCTGTGCTGAGTCCTTATGGCAAACACTTTTGGTGCAATCCATAAGGTTATGAGGGGGCTCTCTAATTATGAAGTTTAGGCTTGACTGGGACTAAAAAGTAGCCTGGCAATGAAAACCCAACCAGCCACCTATAATATTTCCCCCTTAGATGGAAATAAATGTTGTGCAATGCAGCAAATTTCGCTTAACCCCTCCCAACACCCCCATCACTACACATAAAATTTGTTACACACACACACCAGAATGAGGAAAACCAAAGAACCCAATCTCACTGTACCCCTAGGAATCACTTATGTTCCATACTGTACCCAAAATGTATTCTTTACATACCATACCCAAAAAATGACATCACTCACTGCACCCCAGAAATTAATTACATTACACATGGGAGCCACAGAAATTACATTACTAACTGCACCTTAGAAATGAATTGCACATTGTACTCATGAAATAGAATTCACTGTACCCCAAAAATTTTATATATTACACATTGAACCCTCAAAATTAATTACATTACTCACTGTATCCCAGAGATTACATTACACACCATACATGAGAGATCACCAGGGCTGTGGAGTCTGAGTCGGAGCCCATTTTGCAGGAGTCGGAGGCGTCATAAAATGGACCGACTCAGACTCTCAAAAGATATAGTAGGTTGGTCCAGTAAGTTCAATGCAAAGAGCAAGAGGAATTGGGGTCCGGCCAGTGCTACTGTTTCCCATATCTTCAGCCTTATACATGAGGAGTGCTATTGTTAACATGGAGCAGGCAAAGCACTCCCCCAGGGGAAAAGTTTTCCGCTCCCATAGCAAACAGATTAAACCAGTTTTCCCAGCAAAAGTTTTCACTTCATATTTACAATTTATTAATTTTTTTTGTGTTCGAAAGTCTTATCCTATAAATATATTTTACATGGAACAGCAAAATGGTAACAATGTTTTGATCTTGTGACTTTCTGGCTCCATATCTCACCATCCACTACAGCTTTCAATGTGAGACTCCCCATCATTTTATAGACAATCTTGGCTCTCGTACATAATGTTGACATGCAACTATTTAGCATCTACTGAGTTCTACAGATTCTTCTCATGTAGCTGCATTGTTACCGTTTTGCTCCTGGTGGTGGGACAAATTACAACCTGTTCTCACATTCCCTAATAGCACCGGGCAACACGCATTACACAGGTCTGGAATGATGACCTGAAAATAGGGGAAGAAGCCTCAACTACTCATAAGAAGCGTTGGCTCGAGTTTGCCAAAAAAGTACGAAAAATGGAAGATTGGAAACGGGTGAATTGGAGCGATGAGATGAAAGTCAATAGAGCGGGCTCTGATGGGGCAAATGGGTTTGGAAGAATCAAGGGAAAAGGGGCGAACGGAGTGAGAAGCTGGAGGAACTGTCAGGTTTGGGGGAGGAAGCCTGAGGATATTGGGAGGGGTCACAGTCAAAGATGTTGGATACTTGACCAGGATCGATGGTGACCTCAATGCTGAGCTCTATGCGAGTGTCCTACAAGATGAGTTACTTCATACACTCGAGCACTATGGGGATGAAGAGGACGACATGGTGTCCAGCAGGACAACGACCCGAAGCAGACAAAGGTTGGAGAAGGAAGGGTTCAATGACAATGAGGTAGAGCTGCTGTATTGGCCTCCATAGTCCCCAGACCTCAACGCAATCCAACACTTAGGGTTTGTTCACATGGCTCATTTTGGAGAGCATTTTGCCACGTACTGCGCTTAAGCAGGGAAATGCGGCCCATAATTACGGTCATCCATAGTTCTCATTGAGAACTATGGATTATGCCTCTTCTCCCCGCTCGTACAATACGACCGTATTGTAAGCTCGGGGGGGAGGGATTGATATGTCAATTACGTGCCACGAGTAATGCATGTCTATGGGGCCAGCGGGCTGCGGCCCCCCCTCCCCGTGCCGCGAGTGTACGCACTGATCAGCGCGAGCTCCCGAGGCACAGTGTACTGCGGCATGTACTGTACGCACTGCAATATACCGTGTGAACATACCCTTAAGAGTTGAAGATAAAGCTGTATTCATGTAGAAGAGACCTGGGATCAGATTTTGGTCAAGAAATGCTGGAATCAGGATTCAGGCAGTGCTGAAAGTCAAATTTAGATTTTTACGAGCAAAACAGTAACAATGCAGTTACATCTGCAGAACTAAGCAGACGCTAATACTAAATGATGTATGTATAAAATAGGTAAGATGATTATCTATAAAATGATGGGAGCCTCATGTTCAAAACTGTAGTGGATGGTAAGATATGGAGCCTGAAAGTCCAAGTTAAAAAACATTGTTACCATTTTGCTTGTCTGTGTCTGTTCTACCTAAATAGCTTGATTATTGTATCATAAGGTGATAAACAGCCCGATGTTAGCATTTTACTACAGTAAAGTTATCACTTAAACATGCGCCGTGTATGAGGGAGTCAGGAGTCGGAGTCAGGAAAATTGAGGAATTGGAGTCTGAGCTTTGGCTTGCCGACGCCACAGCCCTGGAGATTACTCACTGTACCCCAGAGATTATTACATTACACACTGTACCCCAGAGACATTAGACAAGGTACCTCAGAAATTGTGTGTGTATATACATATATTGAACACACTCACACTTAGGGGGGGTTCACGTGGCGGTTTATCGACACTGACAGTGTTTGCTTGTTGGAAATTCGGTGCTTGCAAACACAGAATTCTGATGAACAAATGACCCACACTGCCCGGGGCAGATTTCTGCCTCCTATCCCTTAGTGTGGTTAGTGTGGAAAATGCCTCGAAGAATACTTTGTAGGCGCTGACAGTACACGACGAATACACTCAAGTAAAATTACTGTCATCTAAATGGCGACACTGATTTTACATTGTGTATAATGTAAATCAGTTCCCTGTCAGATTGGACGCTGGTTCCGAGACGGATCCAGCACTGAATCCGCCCCAGAATCAGCATTCATATCTTGTGTGAATGTACCCTTAAGGCGTGTTCACATGGCGTATAACAGGGGCGTACTGTGTGCTTTGCTATATGCTGGGGGTTTTAAAAGTACTCTGGCCAGTTCACAATGCTAAAATGCTGCGGGGCCGGCCCCATTCACTTTCATTTTCCCCAGCGCATGAGTATAGAGAAGAAGTGACATGGCTAGACACATGGCTGTACAGTATATACACATCTCACATGTACAGTACATACCCTACTCACATGCCCACACAATGCCTAGCATCCTTGTCCCCTCCTTACCCGTCTCCTGTAGTCTGGTGCAGTTGGCATTCGGCAGGAGCTTCCCTTCTTCTCTGAGGGCTGAGCATAGGGTAAGTGGTATATGAGGGAAAGATACCTGCACAGCCCCAGATACAGAGTGTGCTGGACTGTGAGAAGCGTTTGATTGGTCAAGCAGCCCCTGCTGACTCCTGCTCTACCAATCAGTGCTGCTCTCACTCTGCACTGACACTGGAGGCTCCTACCTACTCTGTCCCCACAAGATGCACAGAAATATAGGAGGCAAAGGGTTAACTTCTTCCCCCTCTGTGCTCTGCTCTCCCCACTTACCATATTCTCATGCTTTCATATGGATAATTTTTTATTGAAGTGGCTAAAAAGTGAGGGGGACCGTCCCCCACCCAGAAAAAAGTGGGGGGACGACCATTCCCCTCCGTATCCCCCCTAAAGTTACACCTATGTTTGCAAGTGTGGTTTATACAATGTCCAAGGAAAGACCACTGTATCCTGATGTCATTGTAACCATATGGACCAGTGTGTGTGTAATTTTATCTAGATTGACAGCACAATTTGTGTTAGCTGTATTACATTACTCACTTCCATAATCCTGGTCACTAGATCTGTTCATGACTTCATCACTCACCGTTCTGAAGGAACTTTAACCTCTCATACAGTTTGTCACAGTTTACAGAAACCAAGCCCATGACCACATCACTGTGACCTGAAACAGCAAGAGTTAAAAAAGTTATTAAAACTAATACCGTATTTTCTTGCTCAAAACAGAGGCAAAGCTACAGGTGTCACACTTTTGGCACCGCTCACCATACAGCTGCATCACTGGGTTGCATACTGCAGGCAGAGCTGCCAGGATCAGCCCCTTTAACCTCCTAGATGCTGCAGCCAATAGCAGCCATGGCATCTATGGTGTAACCATCAGAAACCCCACAACAGAATTGCAGGGTGCCAATGGCTGCCGTAGCAGCCGGAGGCCAAATATTGGCCTCTAAACTTGCCATGTGCAAGGGCCTTTTAGGCCCTGACAGAGTGTAACATACTATGTCTATGCCATTATGCATAGCAATAGATTGGATTGCCATATATTAAAGTGATTGCATAGTCCACAGTGAGACAAAGTTTAAAAAAAAAAGTTTGAGCAATAACAAAACTTTAGTAAGAAGAAATAAAAACATTTTGCCGTGTCCGTAATGCTCCAATCTAAAATTATTGCGCAGATTAAATTAAATCTACATCAGAATATTTATTTAATCAGCCTCAAAAAATAAAATTATATCTATATAAAAATGGAGTAAAAAGTGGTTAAAAACTCCCTCCCATCCTTTAATGAGCACAAAAAATAGCAATTTTATCCCATAAATAAAAAGCCCTCGCACAGCTCCAGACGTTTAAATTTGACATTTAAAAAAAAAAAAAAAATCTACTTTTTTTGCATTTAAGTGACAGGTGTGACTTATTCATGAGGTGCGGCGTGTAGAATCGGACGTATCAGGTAAAGTGAGCACATAGTTACTTTTCTTCTGATTTATAGAAGATTCATTTTAAATGGCTTCAGGATAGGATGTGGTGGGATCGGGATTACAGAGTCCTACTTACCTAGCTGCTCCTGAACTCCCCAGGATCCACTCCTCTTCACTTTTAGGTTCTTGTTCAGCACATAAAGTAGGAGAGGCTTGTGCTCTATTGTAAGTGAATGGTGTGTAAACCTCTCGTGTGTCGGGATAAGAACCCAGAAGTGAGGAAGAGCAGACTCTGGGGAGCTCCGAAGTGGTAGCGGCGGGGGACCGGGAGGTAAGTATAACACTTTTCCTCACAGTCTGGCCCCACATCAAATAAAGGGTTTCTGGTGTACACCAGAAAATTTAAGTAGAAATAATGTTCCCCAGCCCAGTACGCTACAGGCATCTGCTGGGGACCTGTTGTGGCCCCCCAAGCTGAAGTTTTACACCAGGGCCCATTAGCCTTTAGCTACTCCCCTGGGTAAAAGTAAGAACAAGCAGCAGATGACAGGGTTATTATGGGGGATATTTGCTGTGTGCAATCTTGAAATACAGCCTTCATTTTCTGGGCCCCTTGCACCTGGGGATTGTACAGCCCCCGGCATACATAACCCAGGTCTGCTTTAGACCATATAAATAGCAGTAGAGTTGGGAAGCAGTGCGGCCGAGGAGCTGCCGGAGGAGCGTCCCGGCACTGGCAGCGTGATGACTTCACGCCACCAGTGTTGGGCAGCAGAGGCAGACGCTTGCCTGGGAAGGAGGAGAGGTGAGTATTAGTGTTTTTATTTTTAATTTCGGTTACCTGCCTGAGGGGACCTATACATACCTGGCTCACTGCAGGGAGATATCTGGCTCACTAAGGGTAAGTTTCCTAATAATAAACCCCAAAAATGATTTTTTTTCCCCATTCACTCTAGGTTTTATTTTTAAGTAGTAAAAAATCAAAATAGCTCACCTATTTGTACAGGCTAGTCAGTCCTCCATGTGAGGAGGAGTTGTGTTGCTCTCCGTCCCGGGTCCTGCCAGCCAAGCGGTATGCATACAAATACAAATACCGGATATCCTGGTGCTAAACCACTCCGAGGCCTGCACCGCAACGGACTCCAAATGCCCGGTAACGGTGAAAAAACATTTTCAACTTTATTGAAGATTAAAACCAGCAGCGCACCCAAAAAATGTCACAGGATGCCTGCACTAGACAGACCCCCATTTTCGAGCGTGTCGTCTGTGTTCACAGTCAACATAAAAGGTTTCTTAGCTGCTTTTTTTAAAACAACTTTAAACCAAATCACATGCAGGATTTACAATCACCCTGTTTAATGCTGAATGGGTGTCCCTTTTTATTTTCTCTTAAAGGGGAAAGCACCCAAAATAGTGTACACCAAATTATAGGCATAGTGTTCAATTTTATGTATACCCAAATCGGTGGGGTTTTAATTTAGGCCTTGCAGTCTTCTGGTACCCAATATGAGTATCCAGTATGCTTCTCTCTGTCTAAGTTTTTTTTCCCAATTTCCTCTTCCTATTTGGGCTTGTTATTGTTCGATTGCATAGAATTTAAGGCTAGTTGTATTGCCTTGATGGCATTCAAGAAAATGTTTTGCCCACCTGGGGCTGATTCATTACCTTTTCTAATGCCAGCTATGTGCTCCATGATTCGAGTTTTTACTTTTCTTTTGGTGCTGCCCACATTTTTTTTGGTATATAGTACATTCAATGATGTACACAACATGGTGTGTATTGCAGTTAATGAACTGCTTAATTTCAAATTTTTCCTTGTTTGTGGCATCACTGAATGTGTTGGTTTTAATGCTCAGGCTGCATGTGTTGCATCTATTGCCCCCGCATTTGAAAGCCTTTCCGTTTTAACCATATTTTACCTTGGGGGGTTTCCCTGACAAAGGTACTTGGAGATATCATATTACCTATTGTTTGGTTCTTTTTAGGAACACATGCTACTCCCTCTTAAGATTTCTGAAAGGGTTTTGACTTGCCGCAATATATTAAGATTTTTATAGAATATAGATTTTATTTCCCTGTTTGTGCGCTGCTGGTTTTAATCTTCAATAAAGTTGTACGTTTTTCACCGTTACCGGCATTTGGAGTCCCTTGCGGTGCAGGCCTCGGAGTGGTTTAGCAGCAGGATATCCGGTATTTGTATTTTTATTTTTAAGTAGTCCGGCCCTCTAAAACCATCCCGCTTTCATGCGGCCCCATAGGAAAATTTCCCACCCCTGCCCTAGCTGAACAAGCACTGTCCACTAGTGGCAAAAACATCACTGCTATCATACCTCTGCCGTCATGCTTACCATTCATATATTTGGTTGCTGAATACATGCAGATATCAGCTCCCAGAGCCAATGGTCGCTGGAGGAGGAGGGGGGTAAAAAAAAAAAAAAAGCGTTATTTGCAAATAAGAGTATTATGCGATTTTGCATGAAGATAATTCAAAGTCAGGTACTTTCATGTGTGAAATTTTTTTACAGATTTTTTCCTCCCATTTTTGCTGGTTTCATGAGAACACTGATATGCGCTCCCCCCTGTAGTTCCTTTGTGAAAGGTTGGTTTGCATCACCTGGGGGTTCGATTTTGGAACCTCCATAATGTTCTGCCGGAAGAGGGAAAAAAAATAGCTCAGTGAAATGCACTATTGTTTCCATTCCAGCAGAAACCCAATGGACCCATTGTAGTCAACAGGGTCCATTGGGAAACAGATCTGTCCCTTTTTTCCCCTCCGTCACAGATGTGAACCAAGCCTAAGAGTGGCTGTCACTTATTCACACATTTTCTGCACAAGTTTGAATCCTCATCGTGGCTGCAATTGCCATTGTATAGTGTATCCATCCCCCAAGTCCCAACACTGCCTCATGCAGCCCTGACCTCACAAACATCCCATGAGCTGACCGGTCACTGCCCCCACAAGGTAAGCACATCACCTGCTGCCATCACCTGATACACGCCCAGGGTATGTTCAGTGTTTTTTATGTTTTTTTTTGAGGGGGGGGGGGGGGGCGCGGAACACACAACACACACCCCACCCCACACACAAAAGGGCAAAAAGTTACTGCACAGCACCTTCCATTGATTCCTATGTAAAAAATCGTGTAGTATTCAAACAAAATGATTTTTTCTTTTCATATTTTGACACTTTTTGTAAGTTTCGGATAAAGAATTTTGCGCCGGCCATTTTAGGGTGTAGAAAATCTGACTTATAAATTCAGCGGCATTTCCTCGTTCGAATTCGGTGCCGATATTTTAAGCACTGAATTCTGCCGTGGCTATCTACCCTAACACCGCTACAGTAGTTACCCTGGATGTTAAAGGGACAGAAAAGGCTATCAATATCCCTGGAAAACTAATTTTTAAAGATTTTTTTTGTTTTGCATTCCTATGAAAATCACATAAAACCATGCCCTTCTCTGGCTGTGATAATAAAGAGAGAAAATTCCTGAATGTCAGGGCAGACTAATCTTAGTTTCAATTGATGCTTTGACAAGTCTTTATCTCTATGCAATCTCATTCAAATAGTAGACTAGAACCTAATGATGGCTCCATTGTTCTCTGGACAGGTCAAGAGTAAGATCACAGCAACTGGGCAATGGCAAGAGCAATACATAAAGGATAATGGGTTCATCTTTTTCTGCATGGGGGGTGGGGACGGGTTTCCAGGTTTCTTCACACTTGTCAGATCCTGCTGATAACACTGACACCTCTCAGGCTCTTAGTGGACCAGAAAGGAATCCTCTTAGTGCTGCTATCAGAGCTCACAGAGAAGTACAAGAGACAAAGCAGGAAGTCACATATATAGGGGAACTTTTTTTGGGCATTGATTTTTGTAGATCATATTTGACACATAATACAAAATAACAATTTTGATGGTAGTGTCTATTCGCTTAATGTCACCAACCTGGAAATACTCAAAACACAAAGTCCACCTGCACACAGCCGGCACTGAAACCCATACAAACTAGTGAATCCATTACCGCTATCCTTTATACATGCACTAAATAAAGGCTTTTAGTGCACAGTTTGATCAAATTGCAAATGACCAAAGTTTCCTAAACACATCTAACTCCCGAATGCCTCTCTGTGGGGCCAAAGCCACCATACAGTCAGGGCAGAAGGCTCTATTCACTTTGGCCCTGAGGAGAGGCATTAGCGCTAGGGACCCACCTGATACCGACACCTTGATGCAGTAGGTGGGCATTTGCAATCTGATCTAACTATACATGCATTAAATAAAGGCTTACAGTGTGCAAAGGATAGCGGTAATGTGTCACTAGTTCAGTGTTTGTATGGGTTTAAGTCAGGGCCATCTTATCCATTGGGCACACTAGGCAGTTGCCCGGGGGCCCCACAAATATAGGGGCCCCAGGTGGTTTATGTATGTCCCAGGAAAATATGAAACATACCCTGGATCCCATGGGTTGACTTTGCTTATTTAACGGTTTGTGTATTTTTAGGATGTGCAAACCATGGTGGAGAAGGGAGCAAAAGGCTCCCTGTCCTTCCAATCAGTCTTGTAGGCTGCTGAAGTCCAGACATAAGTGGCGTGATAATATAAGTGTACTTGGGGGAGCTCGAGGCATGGCCAAGTCTGATGTCATGTATTTGGGCAGGGCCCACTGCAGTGCTATGCCCAGGGGCTCATAATACTGTTAAGACGGCTCTTGTTTTAGTGCCAGATAGGTGTCTCAAACAGTGTCTATGCAATGTGCAGAGTCAGGCCTAAGTTCTCCCTTTTTTTCTTCGAACTTACCTTGTGAAATAATGCAGACATAAGGTATTGTCCACTTAGCCAAATGACATCATCGATTGCTGTGCACAATGTCAGCACAGCCTTGTATATCTATAACCGTTAGAGTTGGGTTCGTTGGGGTCTCAATCCACACAAGCTTAGGTAGAAAAAAAAAAATTTCCATTAAAAGGGAAAAGGTCATTAAAAATGTAAAAGTTAAACTTTACATAATTTTTTTTATATGTTTAACATTCTTCATTGTGCGTTTTGTTTTTTTACGTTTTCCAGGCCCATTTAAAATAAATCTTGAAATCTTGCAGCTTTTCACACTGGTCAGGAACTCTAAAGACTGTTTCACATGCATACGTCTTAAGTTGCTTTTTCTATTTTTGGCAAAAACTGCAGCAGCCAGATGTTAGCTGGAAGTCAATAGGGAAATATACAGCGCACTACAGTTTTTGATTTTTCTTAAAGGGGGTTCTCTCACGTCAAAGCTTACCTTTCAACTTGAAGGGACAAGTAATTGAAGACTTTCTAAATACATTGCTTTGTTGATTTGACTTTAGTCATCTGGAAGTAAGCGTGCATACACGAGGTTTTCTATGGTTACCTGACAGACATCAGATATCTGATTAGCTAAGCGAGTGACATCACCCCCACCTCCCCCCCCATGGACCGACAGATGATGCACTGAGTGCCTAGCGAAAAGTAATTACCAAACAAGGTAAGGACACTGTATTCAGTGCTCACAGCACCTGGAGCTTTTGTTTACTGAAGATCAGGTCTATCATATTGTCAGGGTAGAAGCTGAATATGATAACCTCAATAGAACCAGCCACAACCTAGGACACAGTCGAGTTGGAAACACGAGTGGGAAAACCCCTTTAGGGAGTTATTTTTGCATCTCTATCTCTCCCCCTCCCTCCCTCCCCCAAACAGTATGCTGAGACAGCGTCGGACTGATGCTTGGGGCCAACTAGTGAAGAGGATTCTGAAGACCCAGCCTACAGCTACTGCACATGCTTTCTGCCTCTCCCTCTGCTTTCTTCCAGAAAAGCAGCCCCAGACCTGCTATTCTCAAGGCCCTACAATTTCCCAGGAGGCCACCCAAATTTTTTTTTGGCAGTGATGACAAAGTAAGGGAATAACATTCTGCTGCCCACAGATCTGCATTGTTTTGCACCAAACAAAAATACATGCGTCTTGTAATTTTTGTACATTACAGTCATGTGATGAACACATGATTTGTGGTCGGAAAAAACAGATTAGAAATAAAGAAAAAAAAACAAACATGTAACTAAACACCATCTTTTAAAGATAAAATGGGTGGCGAGTGTGGGCCACAGTGCCCTCTACATTAAAAACAATTAGATGCCAAGTCCCTCTATTGGCCCACATATATAAATGCCCTTTCAGGCTTGTGCGTTTCTTTTCTTAGCTTTTGTTTTAGTGTCAGATATAATACTATAAATCTAATATATATTATTATAATATATATATATTATAATATTATAAATATACAATATATATTATATATATATATACATATAACACCACTACATCAAAAAAAAAAAATAGGGATGTTTGGTTGAAATTTCAGGATGAACATAGAATTTCTTGCATTTTTTAAATTAACTAAATAAGACCATCTCTTCCCCTTAGATGCATACGTCCAACTGTTCAATTTTAAATACGTTATTTGCACAACTTTGCTGATCTCTAACCAAGAGCTTAATTGCAAAACATTCCTAAACCAACAGGTGTTTGATCCCTGAATCATTCCAATAGATTTTTAGAGGATCAATTAGAATTGGATTTAAACAGTCCTCTATCTGCTTGTTCACATTGTGACAAAAACATCATGAGACCAAGACAACACCTTACAATTAACAGTACCTTGTGAGGCTTCAAGCAGGATCCTCTCAGATGGAAGTGGCCACTGAGCTTAGAATGTCAGAGATAGAGAGACTGGAAGAGTCACAGAAAGGCAAAGAAGTGGATGTCCTTTGGATCCATCACACACTGATGATCACTTCATTTACCAGTGGCTCTGTGTGGAGCAGATAAGCACATCCTAGACCAACTCCAGGCATGTGTAAGTGTCACATCAGCCCATATGTGACTGTCTACATCAGTGTGGTCTGCGTGTATGGGTGTTTCAAAACAGTGTTGGAAAGCCTCCTCTGAAAAGTTCTGCATTGGGGCTCTTTTCAGAGGAGGTTTTGACACCGATTTGGAGGTTGAAAATTCACCATAAGTTTATGTCTACCTGGCAATGTTAAAATACCACTGGAAACTTAACGGTATTTTAACATTGCCGTACCGTGGGTTTTGGGGCTGATTTGCATCAAAAACCGTGGTTGGTTTTTGCATTTTGGACAGCCCCGTACATAGAGGTGTATTAGAATCCACTGGAAGACATGTTCTATATTCAAGTGGAATCCAGCAGTTTAGAAATCAGGCAATAGAAAATCTGTGCTGTGTAGACTACAGCTCAAATATTCTATATTCGATTCTATGGGTAATTGGTTTTGCAGTCAGTTTATTTGCCGACATTCTAAATACGTGGAATCTGCATAAAAAAACCAAGTGCTAGGCCGAGGCCTAAGAATGTTGGGTGAGGAAAGGCCACTGACATAATCCCCATCCTCTCCGCTGCTTCCCTGGGTCACCACACACTGAACAGTTGAACATCTAAAGTTAGAGGGGTTTTATCATTTAAAAAGCTTTCCGCAGACGTGACTGTCTCTGCATCGAGTTAAAAACTCAGGACGTGTCTCTCTCCTTCTTCCTCACTGAAGAAGAGACTGAGACATCATTCTTGTGTGTGCCGGAAGAGGAGATGACAGCCTGGAGACCCTCCCTGTTTTCAACTTCTCATGGCAGCAGACTCTCAACTAGAGGCTGCACAAGCCCTGTGTAACCAGGATCCCCTCCATTGCTATAACCAGATCAATGTTAATGAGTGTAATCAGTTTACACACACAGAGCCTTGAACTGATCAAGCAAGTGTAGAAATGCACACTGCCCTTCCCCCCCTCTGTTATCAGCGCAGGAGATAGAAGCACAACTGTAAAAGACCTGTTATATGGAGGTAGAGGAATCTATTCAGCTAGATGGTCCAGAAATTGCCCAGATCGTTCACCTTAGGCTGGAGATGAGTATGGAACCACAGCCCTCTCAGACTAGAGAGGGCGTCAAACATTCACGTTGATTTACACAGCTCAGAGGGAAGTGAGCAACAGATTCAGGCAGCCAATCACCAGACGCAGGGGCGTTTTACCGTCCAGGACGTGACTGAACATGCTGAATGAACGTATCAGTCACCAATCACAAACGCTTTTTCAGTCTCCAAGCCAATCACAGAAAAAGGGGGGTGGTCCACCATCAGCTGCAGAAATAGCTTATAGATGCACAGAAAGCTTGTATCTGCTATACTACAGTAACATTAGTCATGCAAACCATTTACAAAAGTGCTTATTTTTACTGTCACCATCAATAGAGATATCTCTGTAGTGAGAAAACCCCTTTAAGAGATCGGCTCATTTAGTGCATTTAAAAAAAAAATAAAAAATTAAGAAATGTTCATCCTTAAATTTCAGCCAAAAGCCAAATATCCTTAACTTTTTGTGAGTAGTGTAGACAATCAAGGCTATGCAAAATGCAAGGGTGAAGGATGCCGCTTCACATTATTCATGCACATTTTGGGAATATGTGTAATTACAACAAAATACAGCACAGATTAATTTCACAGAAAACACAAGGATTTACTAACAAATACTTGTGCAGAGAAGCACAGGTCCCTCTTTACACCCCGTTCATGCATTTGGAAATACCTATAGGTCCAAAGAGAGTGAAGGGTGTATTGAGCGGGCTCCTGAGCTGAGCCCATTCCATACATAAAAGGTGTCGACTTAATTACCACTAACAGCAAAGATCGGAGCTGGCTCCAATCCCTGATGTTTAACACTATGCGCTGCAGTAATTGCAGGGTCTATATGAATGAGCAACTGTGCTGCCCCTCCACACATGATTATGATTGATTGCAATGGCAGCTGAATGAAGGTTTTCATGGCGCAATTGTGGCGTTTTTCCCCCAAGTTCCTCCCCACAATTTTTGGGGGATTTCCTAGTAGATTTTATGGTCACCATTAAAAAGTACAAAAAAAAAAATCCCTTATATGGCTATGTAGATGGGGAAACCAAAAAGTGATGGCTCTTGGAAGGTGGTAGAAAAAAACAAAACCAAACAGCTGTGACCTGAAGGGGTTCAGGAACTTACCCTGGTATCTGATGTGATTGCAGCATCCAAACTCTTCAGATCAGAGCAGTCAACAAAAGTCACCTTCAGGCCCATTTCTGCTGCAATTTTCCTGAAGTATCTGTTTGTACCTGTCAGGAGAGAAGTGCACTGATCATAGGTTATCCTGCCACAAGAACCACACATAAGAGCTGCAGTGTGTCAATCACGTATATCGTAGACCAGGGGTGTAGAGGTAGCAGTCGCTACCAGGCCCTGCAGCTTGAGGGGGTCCAAAAGCCCTCCTGCCACATAAGGAGATACCAGCATAGTAAGTGGCACATGGTAGCTGGGGCCCCATTTCACTTCTTGCACTAGGGCCCTGGAGCTTCATCTTACACCTCTGCTGTAGACCACTGACAGATTTGCTCAGAACATAACTACTGGGAAGAATAGAAGCTGCAGCCAGATGTCTCTGGAGGCAGCGGACCTTCTGTGAGAGCTAAGGATTGGACACACTGAAATCCCACAATCCTGCCCATTAGCCATCAGGCAGAGGCAAAACACCCTCCCACCCCCTTGTGCCAAAAATTGTACGGTTTGTCTGACATTTATTTAACCCCTTAAAGGGGTTTTATTATTACATTAAATGGTCTTCAGAATAAGTGGACAGTGAAAAAAAAAAGCAACTTTAAAAACAAGACAGCTTTGCAAATGACATCCAATTGCAGTCTCCCTTATCTTTGTTTTCTGTAAAACACTGACCCCAGTGGCCGTTTGGATCCACCATCCTATGCATTTTCATTTGGGCTGATGCTCTACTAATTTACATTCTATCTGGCCCCCGTCTATTCACCAGGGAGCGAGCCTCTCATTCAGAATAAGGGCCGCAACATTTTCACTTCAGCCACAGCCAGCATCGCACAGAAACACTTCAGCTGTTTCTACAATCAGAAAACAGCAGACTTGTCCCCGGTGGCCATAAAGCTCCTTCGAGTAAACATAGAAGTGGAGACAGATCTGTGCTGCTCTGGATAGTTCATAACTGGATTCAACTGTAACAGACCTCCAGCTGTGAGAGGAGAATAGATCAGTGCACCTGAGGTCATAGAAGCTGTCTAACAAGAATGCAGCCTGTCTGGCATGTAAACCGCTCTTAAACAAAAATAAACTCTGTAAGGGAAGGAAACGACAGTGACAATGTGACATCGGGGGGAGGGAGCTTAACCACCCCCACTGAATCTCGAGACAAGCACACTGACATCATAGAGCGAGCACCAATATGAAGGGGGGGGTGGGGAGAATGATAGTACTATCCCCCTTATTTATAAGAAACACCCCAGCTGGAGGGGAAGAAACCCCCTGTATTTTGAGGAACTGAGAAAATCGAAGCAACAAGAAAATCAGACGAACTGATGAAGCGATGCATCCCCTTTAATGACTGTTCCACTGTCCTACATGGCGTTTGATTGTTTCATCGGCATGACGCCAAATGATGTGGCTGCCTACAGAAGGGGTTTGCAACTCTCAGCGCGGCAACTGCTATAGGAACAGATCGGTCGTGAATAGCTCAGTTCCTAGAAAAGTCTCTGAACAGCTGTGATGGGAAGAAGCCTCCGATCCCCAGAGTTTAACCCTTTGATTGCTGCTGGTACCTGACCCTGGCATAATCAAAGAGGATTCCCCTGCTCCATCAGGTTACCGGGATTCCTGATGACGCCCAGGGAACATCTATACAGTCAGCTATGGAAACTTAGAGTATTAGTAGTCTGTATGGTAATCTTGCTGTCAGGGCACACTGTGTGCTGCCCTGACTGCAGTCTGTCATACTGACATAGTGTAATGCACTAGCATACTCCTGTATTTAGTACAAGTCTAAAATATTTATCTCTTAAAGGGATTGTTTTTAAATAAACAATCAAAAAAAAAAACTAGCGAAAAGAATAAAATTAAAAAAATGATTGTGCATACAATACACAAAAAGTCCTACAAATATTGGGTATCCACACAGCCGTAATGACCTATAGAATTAAATATGTGAAGGGTGTAAAAAATAATTTAAAAAAGTAATGCAGAAAAAAACTTTTTTTAGGTTAACACGGCTAAAAATTATTGCGCTGTAATTTTTTTAAACTGAAACTTCACCCCCCCCCCCCCCCCCCAAAAAAAAAAATAGGCTTCTCCTGCATAAAACAAGTCCTTGTACAACTGCGTCACTGAAAAATGTTTTAAAAAGTTATGACTGCTGAAGTGCAGGGAGGCAAAAGCTAAAAAAAAAAAAAAAAAAAAAAAAAAAAAGATCAGACCTAGGCTTCTAAGGAAGTAAGTTTATTTGGCCATACGTGTGCTCTTACTCTGTAGCAGAAGCCATTTTAGCATTTATGAGGGCATAATGTTTTCAACTATTTAATCACAGAAATATATAGTCCGTTCTCTTCCTCCTGTTATTAGTATTTTTTTTTTTTGTTTTGTTTTTTTTTTGGGAGGGAGGGTGGGGGGTAGGGGGGGGGGGGTTTCTGATGTGCAAATGCCTTAACACACAATATGACATCACTTACTAAGGTCATTCTTGCCAGCCTTTTATATCCGTATTCTGGGAGACTTTTACCCCTTCCCTGTGAATGCCCCCAATCTGGCCAGGAATGCTCTATTCTAGGGGTGTGGTTAGCATCAGCCCAGAGGTGCAACTTAAAGCTTCGGGACCCCAGTGCAAAAAATCTATAAAAGGGGCCCCGACCTACCATGTTCCATTTATAATACTGGTATCATCTTATGCAGTAGAGGGGCCTTTAGGTTCCCAAGGGCTCCAGGACCCAGTAGTACCTCTGCACCTCCTATAGCTACACCCCTGCATTAGCCTGTCTGTGTCCTGACCTCCAGAAAACATGGAAGGGTTGGCAAGCATGACTAATGTAGTCTGTAACTGGCATACCTCAAAAAGCCAATAAAATTATATAATATATCACGTGTTGGGTAGCCACCCTGGGACCGGAGCTCTGGGCTGTAATAGGGCCGGTTGGAAAGGTAAGACCTTTGCGTGTGCATCTATACACACGCAAAGGTCTTACCTTTCCAACCGCCCCATTACAGCCCTGAGCTCCGTTACCCTGGGTCTCTACCCAACACGTGATAATCATGCATTTGTCCATCCAATTTGGACCATAAAAATGTCTGTATTTGGGGGCTTTCTTTTGTTAATTTATAAATTAAAAATATACATAAGTATATTTTTCAATACTTTTTAGTTTATACTTTTGTCCATGAACCACAACTGTCCCTCTTTGATTATCCAAACAGTTGGTGAGTAATGTGACATCACATGCCTCTTCTAGCTGCTGCTCTTCCCTCTCCCTTCCATCATTGGATGGGGCATGTTTTACATAATAGTAATATCCAGAATTAGTGGGAAACAGAATAGATCTGACCATGAGTAACTACACTAACCTGATACTAAGGCGTGCAGGCTAGAGGAAATTAAAGGGCGTGCCTGAGAGTGAAGAGAAATGATGGGGACTGTAGTCCTTCACATTGATAATCCCATCCACACCAAGCTCCGGCAGCATCAAAACAAATGTGCAGCACAGAAGTTACAAGATCGGCAGTCTTTCTTGTTGGAAGAGGTTCTTGCAGATCAGCGATTGAGCACTTACCTCCATACACGTCACTAGTACAGATGATCTGGTCTCCATGCTTTAGAAGATGGGCAACATTAAGGGTCGCAGCCAAGCCAGATGCATAGGCCATACCTGGACAAAGGACACTTATTACATCAATAGTAATGTAACACAATCAAGATACAGCAAAAACAGAGTATAAAAATACATGATGATCTTACACTCTGATCTGCAGGCAGCATGTTATAGGGAAAGAGCAGAATGATATATTGTTTATGGGGGAAAGCTTTAGTAGAATTTGTATTTTATGCATTTAAATCCCTGCTTATTTTGAGTTCAAGGGTTTCTCACTACAATGATCGACTTTCAACTTGTGGGAACAGATAAAGCAGGACTTTCACTAAATACTTTTGATATTGCCCTGGTCAGGAGATGAGACTATCTGCTCTGAGTGCACACAAGTTTTTTATAGGTTAAAAAAAGAAGCCTTTTTTCCTGATGCAGGTTTGCGGTTTTTGTCAAGCTCTGTGCAAAAACCGCGGTCACTCTTGCTTTTTCTTACGTTGCCAATACAAGTGTATTGTATGGAAAGACACCGAGAAAACTAAAAGCGCCGTCGTATTGTACAACATGTTGTATACGCCGGTGCCGAAAGACGAGCAGAGAAAAGACTAGCTGTGGAGACTCCAGCTCGTCTTTTCTAGTCTAGTCTATGGGGGCCGCAATAACTATCGCATTTGTGGCGCTTTTAAAATCCTAAAAGCACGGAAAATACGATCGTAAAGCAGTGCAGTGTAGACACAGCCTTAGTGTCTACTGTAAACATATTGTTTGCCTATGACAATGTCTAGATAGGAATCTCTACATTTCCAAAGTGTCCAGCCAAGAGATTTCACCATGCGATTTTTTTCCTCCGCATTTCTAACAAAGGAATGTTTTTTACCACCACAAAACATTAAAGGGGGGTTGTCTCGCTACAAAGAATAACTTTCAAAATGTAGGGAACACTAAATGAAGACATTTTCTAAATATATTGCTTTGTTCATCTTTTTTTGTAAAGGAGCTACAAATGATTTTATCACCTTCTGAGGGCTTCAGGTTTCCCAAGTGACCGACCTGTGTACTTCTCCCCCCCTGCTGATTATTCTATCTGATAGCAGGGAGTGAAGTCATCACACAGGTAGGGGCAACAGTTAGAGATTGTGTTTTATCTGATCCTTCAGACAACAGACAGTAATTACTCTACTGTTTACATTAGCTCAGAAGCTTCCCTGGACCTCAGAGAAGGTAATTTATTTAATCTAGACTGATAAACAGAGAAGTCTGAATACACAGAGCTCATATGCTAATTACAGACAGCTTGACCAGGAAGAGACTGAGCAAAGCAGCATTATTTCATTCAAGCATCCTATGAAACTTTGAGATGAGACAACCCCTTTAATGAATTCTCTTGACTGGTTTTGTTTCAGCCGATCAGATGAACCCTGGTTACCGTCTTGTTGGCCTTGTATAATCAGTTATTTATGACACATTCAAAGTCCTATTTGATGTGTGGATGAGAGAACCAAGGGCCTTCCCAAATGAAGGTATAGATAGGCGTATTTTCAGTCATAGTCTAGAACAGTAGAGATACAGAGTCTCATTGTGGGAAAGTGGATCCCAAGAACGTTAGAAAATATCCAGGCTTGGGTGACTGGAGGAGCTCTGGAAAGAAGAGCTAGGGCCACACAACATAGGACAAAAAAATCAAAGCCTAAAAATTGCCTTTAACGCCATTTTTTTTGTCCAAAGCAGCTGGGTTTCCGATGAGTTTTTTGGACAGGTTTTAATATATGCAAAATTCATATACCTTGTTAAACAACTGGGCAGTTTTTCAGCACAACTGTCCAAAAACCACACCAAAAAACATCTGGCGGTTTACATAGACTTCAATAGTAAATTATCTGCCCTGCTCTGTCGCTTTTTGCAATATGTTCCAAAAAATGACCAGCAGCAAAAACACCTTATGTGGAGCCTACAGAAAAAGTTTACTATTAAAATCTGTGGGACCTGTTTTCAGTCTTTTTTTAAGCAGTTTTAAACTGCTTTTTAACTGTTTTTAACTAAAAACTCTGAAAAGACTGAAAAGCTGTGCAGTGGAGACAGCCTTAAAAGGGTTGTCTCTCTACAGGGATTGCTGCTTTTTATCTTGCAAAAACAAGTCACTTTGCAATAAGTGTCCATTAACAGTGTCCTACCTATTCCTAGAGATCCCCTCTTGTATGGGGTGCATCGGCTCCTCAGGTCGCTATAGCTACAGACCTGTTCACTCTCCTGATAGGCTGACAGCACTGGTTGCTATAGCTACAGACCTGGCTTCTACTGCAGCCTAGTGGAAGCCAGTAAACACACCCCTGAATTCAAAGTAAAACCAAGAAAACAAGATTGAGGTAAGATGAATCAATGTAGTGAGACAACCCCTTTAAGCTAGGTCTCCACTGTACACTTTCGGTTGTTTTTGCTTGCCCTAACCTCCTAATCTTTACTACCTTAACCTATATATTTTCAGTGCTGTATGGAGCAGCAGCATCTTCTGTTTGGAAGCAGTTTCCTTTTGCCTTGTAAAACTACAAGTCCCTTGATGCTTTGCTCCGTCACCTTCTTTCCTCTCAACCTCAGTTACAGTTCATGCACCCAGTTTCCTCCTTTATAGTTAAAAGCCTTGGGAGGTGGGACAAAGGGGGAGTGGTTTCAAAGACTGCCCTGAAAAAGCCACACCCATTTCATCACCCGATCTCCTGGCTTGGACACAGTAATTCTCTGTCTCCACAAACCAGAAACACCTTTGAGCTTCCGTCAAATAACTAATGAAGAACTGCAGAAAACCATAGAAAAATGTAATAAAAGTAGATTACAAATGTGCGGCAAACTTTTTTCGCTCTGAACGACCCCTTTTAAGGACTCAAAATAATGAACCCATCAAGATCTGGAATCTTACAGTATTTGGCACCATCAAGGGCAGCAACAGCTTTCTCCAGGCAGTTTCTTGTTGGGTTTCCACTGCGACTGTACTCATAACCCTAAAAATAAAACAAATATATATGAATATATATATCTCTATCAGTTTTTGCTTTGTATATATTATATGCTATGTGGAACATTTGAAAACTGAAGGCCTGGTTCACATCTGCATTGGAGGTTCCACTTGGACCTGCTGCAAAGCATTGGAAAAAATAGCTCAGCATGGTGGGCACCACAAGGCAAACCCGATGGACTCTGTTGTAGTCAGTGAGGTCCACCAGGTACCAGTCGTGTCCCTCATTACAAGGGTCCATTGCCACAGAGTTTGATGCAGATGTGAACCCCGGCCTAGTAGAAGAAATGCATCATTTTATTAGACACCCCCACTAGAGGCCAAGATACAGAAACACCACCAGCGGAAATGCCTTGGAAAACCAGTTGAAGAATTCCAATCAGTCAGGTTCTCAGACACCTTGGTTGTGTGAACCCTGTTGACGCTTCACATAATAGTTTAGTATTAACCTGAATGTGTCTAGTTGCGCAATAAAGACGGAGATGAAAGGCTTCAATGATGGGTGCAACGACAAGAGCCACAATTATATTGGTCCTGTTCAGATAATGCTACAGCATTGCATGCAACTCAAAGGAGAGCTTTAAAGCGGTTGTCTCACTACAAGGATTGCTGCTTTTTATGTTAAAGGTCTTGCAAAAACAAGTCACTTTGCAATATGTGTCCATTAACAGTGTCCTGTCTATTTTCCCAGTATCCCTCCTGTATGGGCTGCATCAGCTCCTCAGGTAGCTATAGCTACAGACCTGTTCAGTCTCACCTGATAGGCTGCCGGTGCTGGTCGCTGTAGCTACAGACCTGTTATCCTCAGCAGCTCTTCACTGCCAGTAAACACACCCATGAATTCAAAAATAAAACTGAGGAAAGATGAATTGATGTAGTGAGACAACCCCT
The DNA here is from genome assembly GCA_025379985.1 of Phyllomedusa bahiana. Taxonomy (NCBI): domain Eukaryota; kingdom Metazoa; phylum Chordata; class Amphibia; order Anura; family Hylidae; genus Phyllomedusa; species Phyllomedusa bahiana. Next base: position 77,867 of record JAODAL010000094.1, read on the forward strand.
TTAACTTACATAGTTTGTAAGGCCGAAAACAGATCTCCATACAGTTCAGCCTTTTGTCTTACAGTGTTGATCCTTCCCGACTGCAATTGGCAATCGGAAAACCCTGGATCGTGTGAGGGCCCTTGTTGAAAAAGGGCACTTTAAAAAAAAAAAAATAATATTTAATATATATATATTAAATATTATATATATATATTATATATTTTTTATTTTTATAATTTTATATTTTTAAAAAATTATAATTTTATTTTATTATATTTAAAATTTTAAAAAAAAAGAAAATAGCAGCACTCCAAAAAAACCCCACAAAAGATTAGAAGAAGGGGGCCAGCGCAAAAGCCTCCCATACAAGAAGTCCAAAACACAAAGTAAAAAAAGTCCACGGCACTCCAAAAGTATTAAGCTAAGGTGTTTATTCCTCCCTGCTCAAAGAGGGTTTCAGCTCCCTCCGAGCCTTTGAAAAGGCTCTTGAGGGGGGCTGAAAGCGCCTTTTGGCATGGAGGAAAAAACGACCTTTTGCTGATACTTTTGGAGTGCCGTGGATTTTTTTTTTTCATATATTATATATTGTGGGGCCCCAGCCCCGAGTGGCACACCCCGGTTTGCATTGTTTTTTCAGAAATGTTTTTTTTTGCAGAACCATCGTTAGATTTGGTGTATGTTGATTTTAACCATATGGGGGAAGGAAGGGGGGGGCCCCCATTTTGTTTCTGCCCCTGCCCACTCTCCCAAAAGGGTGTCTAAGAAGTGCAGCTTGGGTTTTTTTTTTTTTTTCTCTTTGGATAAAGGAGGTCGTTTGACCCAGGGGAGGCCCGGGTTTTTTGGGTCTATTGGAGGTAAAAGATAGATAGGACTGCCGTTTTTAGATCACGTTGAAAGTGTGGGAAACTTTTTAAAAATCTTTTGATCAAAATTGTGAAACCCGGAATTCAGTTTTTATCTTTTCAAATGGGCACATAGGCGTTGTTGGGGGCCCCCAAGTTAGGGGCCCCCGGGGTTTGTTTGTCCCGGATTTCAAGAAACATACATGGTTTTTTGGTTGTCTTTGCTTATTTTAGTGTTTGTGTGTTTTTGGAAATGCAAACAGTTTAAAACCATAGGGGAAGGGGGCCCCAAAGGGTTCCTGTTGCCAATTTGTCTTGAGGGGAGGCTAACTAGTGGTGTGATAATTTGGGTGTGTCTAGAGGCATGGTCAAGTGTGATGCCATGTATTCGGCCAGGCACCACTGCAGTGTTATGCCTATAGGCCCATAAAGTGTTTTAAAAAAAAACCTGTCCAGTTTTTGCCCTTCTGCTGGGACGAACGCTAGTGTCAGACTGCTGTTTCCCGTGCGTGTCCCCATTTTGTGGTGTGAGTTTTCGTGTATTTAAGTCAAATCTGAGTTTTTCCCCAAAAAAATCTTCGAAGAGTCCTTCAAAAGGGGTCAGTTTTTTTCAACCCGGCCAAAAGAGGTGCCCCCCCATTAAAATGACCAAATATTCTTTAATGGTAGAACTTTTGAAAACTGTCAGTGGGCGGAGTGGCCTTTGGTGGGTGGGGCTAACATCTCTCGTGAATAAGATTTGAGGGGTAAAAGCTTAAAACTGCTGAATCTTACAGTAAGGGAAACGCGCTGGGAAAAGCGCTCTGCCCTGCTTGTGCTGCCCTCAGCAAGGGGGGGGGATAACCTGTGACAGGTTCTCTTTAAGCAGCTTTTGCCCAGTCCCCTGCCCGGGGAAAAACCCAGAAAGTAAAAGGGTGATGGGACCTATGGCCGCTTTTTTTGAAAGCCCCCTTTTTCCAATTTCTCTTGTGGTTAAAAATTTAAAAAAACACAAAAATTTGGTCAAACGGTATATAATGATTGGTTTTTCTAGCCCCTTCCCAGCTCAAAGTTCAGCCCCAAGGGCCCAACACATTAAACCCAAGTCATAACTGTTAAAAAAAAAAACCTTTTTAACTTTTGAACCACAAGGATATTGCAAACCCGGATAGCAGAAATTTTGATTTTGCAGATTTGCCCCAGGAAAAAAAAACCCACGTGGATGACATTTCCAGGCAAGTGGAAGAAAAAAAGGTTTTTCCCCTTTATCCATGAAGTTGCAAAGGGTTTTTTTCTTTTAATTTCTTTCATTGCCCTGTGCTTTGTTCATCCCTTAAACTGTTTCTTTAAAAGGGTTTGTGGGGCCATTAAAGGGCATTACCTATTTTTTGGGATTAAGACTACATAGAGATAAGCAGCCCCAAGAGTAAAGTGAGCTTCGTCTGCCCAGCCATTTTTACCTGTGAATTTTAAGCAGTAAATTCCCACAGCAAATCTGTCCCTTGTGCATTCATTCTCAGGATATGATCACAAACTTTCGTTTGGGAAAAACCGGGCCATTTTCCCGCAGAGGGGGAAATTTCGCTCTAAGAGCCAATGTAGAAAAATAATCAGAAAAATCCATGTAGATGGGGACGTTTATTCTGGAATTTTTATGAAAATTGCGCCACATTGTGTCGTGGGGGTGAAATCCACTGTGAATCTTCATACAAAAACCTAAAGGGGTTTTTTCTTCAATACAAAGTTTGGCCTTAAAACCCTTGGTCAAATTTAAACCACAGGTTCAAAATTTTGAGCGATAGACGTTAAAACTTTGACTTGGGCAGAACCCTTTGGGCGGGGGAAATCCAAACCTTGGAAATTTAACCGTGGTCTACCCAAATTTTTGACAGCAGGGGTATTTTTAAAAAAGCAAAAATATGGTTATGCACAAACCAAAAAAAAACTTTTATGCTTCTAGGATATATGACTTTTTTGGATTCTCTTCACACTTTTGGGTTTAAAATTTCTTAAGCCACCTCCCCAAAAATTAACGGGATTCAAGGGGAGGTGGGGGCCTACACTATCGTTTCACTATTATTACCCCTCATGGACTTTTGATCAAAAATGTGAACTGAGAATCTCAAAAAAAGTCATATATCCTAGATAGCAAAATGTTTTTAAAAAATTTCCTGTCCCCTTTTGTGTGTCCGTTTATAGTGTGCCACGGTTTTTTTGGAATTTATGTATACTTCAGCCGACCAGTGTTGCCCCTATGTTTTTTTTTTCAAATGTTTTTTGGATGTGTAACCATATAGGTTTAGTTTGAGTTTGAGGAAGTGGCTGCCTCCATTTTGGTTTTTGCACTCCACCCACCTTGACAGGTTTTAAACGTGCGTGTTCAAAAGTCGGTGCCTTCACTCCTGGTATGGAAGTCTGAACAGAGTCCCCTGAGAGGTAATAGTGTAAAAAATTGTGTAAGACACCTGCCTTTAGATCCCGTTGAACCCTTTTGGAGGTGACTTAAGCAGTTTTGATCAAAAAGTGAACCGAAATCTCAAAAAAAAAAGTCATACTTGATAGCAGAAAAACTTTTTTTAAAATTCCTGTCCCTTTTGATATGCTCCGTTTATAGTGTGCCCGTTTTTTTGGAAATGTAGAAGAGTATTGTACAGTCTTGGGCTCTGTGAGTCCTTTATAAATGCTGGACTTCGTGCCCACTGCAAGCAATCGCGGTGCCGCTTCCATGTAGCCACAGCAGTTTATGGAATGAAAGCGGCACTGGGTTTGCTTGCTGTAGGCCACACTGGCAGCTCTTCCTGGGGAGTGTCGATAAATGAGGCCTAATACAAGATTAGACAGTGTAACACTGTCATAATCCAAACGTTAGAGGGAAAAATGATACCCTGACAGGTCTGTTTTAAAATCCTGGGGGCATTTTGTGCAGCAAACCGAGCACATTTGGGGGGCATTTGAATGCCTTTTAGGGACGCTTCTGAATCTTTTTTTTGGGGGGTCCAATAAACTTATTCAAAACACCGTATGAACATACCCTAAAAAAAAAAAAAAAAAAAAAAAAAAAAAATCAGCAGGTTCAGCTAATGTTCATTTAAAGAGCATAGCCACCTTTTAGGATGATATTTTTGTGACGCACATTTTATGCATCAAAATGCACATTATACACACCAAAAGATGCATAAAAAATGCATTACTAGTGCCATTTATAGAAACAATGGGGACATTGTCCACTTTGGGCTTTTTTTACAATGTGACTATTGTGGGGTTATACAAAATGCAAAAGACGTGAGTGCAACCGAAAAATTTTACAATGGAAAGTCAACATATCAAATTACATGTAGTTTTGTAGATGCAGACTGCATAAGGAGTCAAAAAAGCATCTAATAAAATAAAGCTGGCTGTGCTGAAAAATGCAGAAAAATATGCATGAAAAATATGTGCCAGAAAACACCTGAAAGTATCTCCTGTGGATAAAAAAAAAAAAAAATTTTTCCCCGTGAAACACAACATTTCCCTGAAAGGGAAATTTTTTGCAGGTGAACATAGTGTTTGGGGTACTTCCATGGGGGACTTTACTGAAAACGCAGTTAAATCTGTGTGGTCTAGTGTGGATTTTTCAGATGATTTTTCTATATTGGCCTTTAGAGCGCAAATTTCTTGGCAGAAATGCCCTGGCTTTGGATGCAAATTTTATGAACATATCCTGTTCACCAAACTTGTTAAATAATCTCCCAAAAAAATGGGAATCTAGCAAGAGAACAAAGAGTGACTTTTGATCACTATATTTACTATTTTGCCTAGGAAAACTTAAAAACTATCAGTTCTCAATCAAAAAGCACAAAAATGTAATTTTATTATGTACAACCTTAACCTCGTACCACTTTTTAAAAACGATTTCTAACCTCTCAATTTATCCATAAATTTTATTTTGTGCTTTTCACCTCTTTCTAAAAGTTTCCCCCGTACAGAGGGTCTCAAAAGGGAAAACCTTTATGTTTCATGCCATCAGATTAGGGGACTGCCAAGTAGGTTTTTTGGGGATCTTTTTTGGGATTTGGAAAATCACTGATATATAAGGTTCCCGTCAATGGTGGGGTTCCACAGTTTTGATAATAAAAAAGGGATTTAAATCCTTCACAATAGAAATGGAAAAATTTAAAGAGGTTAGAAATCAGTTTTTAAATAGTGTGTTTCGAGGTTAAAGGGTTGTTTTTTTAAAAGCTTTCAGCCTCCTCAGTGGCCTGGCATTTTGAATTCAGGGGCGTGCTCTTGTCTCCCTCTTTCCCCCCTTTTCCCCCCCCCTTACCCAAAAGAAAGTCTCCTCCATAACTTCTATACAGAGGGGGGGTCGGCGGGGGGTTTGTTTGTCAGGGTTAACCCTGGTGTGCCTGCTAGGTCTGCTGTAGGCTCTTGTGATCTTCTCCACAGTCAGGAGGGGTTCTATGGTGGGGAGCCAGGGTCTGTGAAGTGTGATTGTAATAGCAGGCAGGGGGATTGCAAGTGTTCTTCCCCCTTGCTCGTTTCAAATCTGCCATCCCGCAAAAAAAGCCCTGTTGAACGAAAGGGCATTGTGAAGTTTACTATACTCAGGATGTGTACTAGACAGCAGAGCTAAAGCTTACTGCCTCCGTCTGTATAGTTGTTTAGTTACGCCCCAAGACACATATGATTATAGTAAACACAGCACTGCTGTCACATAAATCTGTTAGAGAGCAGGAGGAAGCAGGCACACAAGGGTTTTAATCCAGGCGCACAGAACAGAAACCGAGCCTCCCCCTCCCCTCCATACAAAAGCTTCTGCACTGGGGGGGCTCTTGCTCCCCCCCTGTATTCGAGGTAATGAGTATACAGACCTGACAGCAGTGAGATAAGGTAAAAAGGGTTGCTGCTTAGAGATTTGAGAAGCTGATTTACTATATAACAGGGCAAACTAAAAAATCGTAGGACTTTTTTGTAATGAACTAATTGCAAAGCTGCTTGTTTTTTAAAGATCTTTTAAATTAAAACCCCAATCTTTGTAGCGAGCCCCCCCTTTAAAGTGTTATCTAATAAAATTTACTTTTTAGTGCTTTATAGATTAGAATGATAAGTTTAAGTTTGCTAGGGCAAAAATAGTAAATTTTTCTTCCTGAGAGTGAATTGCCACGGGCAGGTTTGTAGGGGAAAATATAATGCTTAAAGGGACCTGTCACATTTTTTTACCCCCCCTTGTTGAGGACAGCACAACCAGGTCAGCCCCTGTGTCTCCAGCGCTGTACCCCTTTTTCCAAAAGATGTGGGTTTGTGTGTATTTAATGCTAAATCTGCGTTTTCAGCCAGAAAAAAATCATTCGAGTCAGTTTTTTTTTTTAAACCCGCCCACCCGAGGCTTTGCCCCCGCCCACCTCAATGATAAAATTTTTCTTTGATAGATGAAAAATGTGAATAACTGTCGTGGGCGGGGTTTTCCTTTGGGGGGCGGGGTAACATGGTCATGAATAAAAAAATTTAAGGGTAAGTGCTCTAAAACTGCTGATCTTTCAGAATAAGGGAACGCGTGGGGGAAACAGGGAGGTTGCCCAATGCTTGTGCTGGGCCCCAACAAGGGGGACATAACTATGTGACAGGTTCCCTTTAAAACTCACAGGTAAAAAAAAAAAAGAATGCAACAGATCATTGGGATTTTATCTAAATAAGTCAATGGAATATAAAATATGAAACAGAATTTCACATGCTACAGATTTAAAAATCCGCACCCCAGGTCAGCTTCTTTGCTGAAAATTTCTGCCACGTGGGCATGAGATTTGGAAAATCCCGTCCACGAGGCAGATACTGTAATCCGGTTGATTTCCTGTGTGCATTCGCACTTACATACTGGTATATATGAAAATAACCCCCTTTTGGGGTTTCTGTGTGTAAGACTTTTTTGGTTGTCACGTAGCTCAGAGTCCCCTTTTCAACTTTTCAGAGCACGATATGAAATGAAAGGGGCGGCTCTACATCTAATTGGTGGGCTCATGGGCAACAAAGAAAGTCTAAGACCTCAACAGTTTTCATACATGTGGCCCAAAGTGGTTAAAGGGGCACTTCTATCAGAAGTGCTTGTTAAAAACAACATTTCTGGAAAACATTTTTAGAATTTTTAGCAATTTTTTTTTTTTTTAAACTACATATCAAATTTTGTCCTTCTCTAGCTGCAAAATAAAATTCTGAGCAGCTGGTAGCCAGATCAGAGGCTGACACCACCAGCCTTATCCGGACATGGACTCCTTGGACAACGTATCTTTTGCCCTCAGAATTTGGGGGGCTTAACTTTGAGTTATTGAGGTTCCTTTCGCACCGTTGTACATCACACTGTCATAGGTGGGGTTTTATTTGGGCCTAGGATCGGGGTGGAGGTGGAGTCGGCGGTTCCGGGGGAGGGAGGGGATTCGGAGACCGGAGCTTCCGTTTTAAATTGTTATATATTGTTTTTTGGTTGTGGTTTTACGGTATTGGTTTTTGGTTATTTATTATCAAATATAATATTGTATATGGATTTTCTTATATTGGGGTTTGTATGGGTGGTTTATTGTAGTGGGTTTAATGTTTTATGTTGTATATTATATTGGTTATGTATAGGGGTTATATGTGTATGGTTGTGTGGTATGTGGGGGGGTTTTTATAATTATTTGCTTAAATTGGGTGATTTAGTTAGAGCTTAGCTTTTCTGTTGTATGTTGTTTCGTGTTGTGGTAAATTTTGTTATAGGGTGTGTTGTTATTGTTGTATAAGTTAGTTTTAGTGGTTAATGTTATGGGTATTATATTTCATAGGTTTATTTTTTTGGGGTTTTTAATGGGGGGTGTAAATGTTATATGTAAGTGTTTATGGGTATGATGTGACCCCACCCCCCCTCCCCCCCCCCACCCCCCTCCCCCCCCCCCCCCCTTTCCCCCCACTCCTCCCCCCCCTTTTTTTTCCTTTTTTCATCTTCCCCCCCGCACCCCCTCATTGCTTTTTCGATCAAAAACTGGGTTTCAGCTTTACCTTATCGGATCGGCTTGGAAAACGCAACGCCTCCATCGTTACAACGTCCCAGTTTGTTGGGGTCACTCCGCTGCTTTTGGTCCCTTAGTATCGGGACAGCTTTATATTTCTTGTCATCACTTACTATTTGACCATAGTTGGTGTTCCTTATGTTATGCAATATTGATCATTACGTTTGCTTTATAACGTCATATTTACTTCATTGCCTTGTTAATGTTATTATTGGAAAACAAACCTTTTGAATTGAAAATTCTGGAATGGCAGGGCAGACTAAGCTCACTTTACTGTTGGTGCTGCTTATCTCTATGTAGTCTTAATACAAATAGTAGTTAATGAAGTAAAGATCACTATTGTTCTCTTGGGAATGAATACTATGTTATGTAGAAAAACGGCAATAACAGGAAAGAAAAATGTGCGGAAGCTTTTTCATGCGACTTTCACAGGTATCTCTTCACACACTTTTTGTGGCTACCTGAGCTCACAAGGGAATGTCCAAGACAAGCCAGGACGTTGTACATAAAGGTCCGCCTACAAGGCAGAGATTTACAGTTGGATCGACATATGGAAGCAGGTTTTTTTTTTTTTTTTTTAAAAACACACAACTGTAAACCATCCTCAGACCCCAATTGAAAATCCAAGTTCTACTCCACAAAACTCGGATTTTCTTTAGGCTGAATTTCAAAACTGATGTTTTTCAAAAAACCTAGAACATGTTCATTCTTCCACCATATTCCAAGTTAAAAATTGCATTTCTATGTCAGATCCGCATCCAAAACTCCGTAGAGATGAATGGGATTCTTTTGTACATCCTGTAAAAACTAAAATAAAAATTAAAATATCTAAAAATTGCACAATCCAAAAGAGGATAGTTTTTTCAGATTCTAGAAGCAAACGATCTTTTATTTTCACATTTGTTCTGATTACGTCCCCTAACAGTCGCGTAACGCTTGGCAATATGTGAAAATAAAAATTGATGGTAGCGTCCCTTTAATTTACTAGTAACTGATTTTGGTTTTGGGTGATGCTGTCTCTCCTAACAAATATATTCTAAGATGTCAGAAGATACATGCAGGTTTTTGTTCCCTTCAGGGCTAAACAGACCATAAGGATAAGTTCACACAACTGATTTCATTGAGGCATTTGATGCAGATTCCACGTTAAAAAAATCTTTCTATAAACCTCCTGCCATTCACTTGAATAGCCAGCAGGGGCATAGCGACTGCTACCGCTGCACCCCCTATAGCTACTGGGCCCTGAACCCTAAGGGGTACTAAGACTCCTCTACTGCATAGGATGATACCAGTATCATAAATGACACATGGTAGATGGGGGCCCCCCCACCCCCCCCCCCCCCCCCCCCCCCCCCCCCCCTTCTACGTTTTGCCCCTGGGGGCCCCCTCGGAAGCTTTAAAGGGGTTGTATCACTACATTGATGCACTTCACACTTCAATCTGTTTTTCTTGTTTTCACTTTGAATTCCTAGGGGGCGTGTTTTCTGGCTTCCACTAGGACTGCCAGTAAGAAAGCCAGGTCTGTAGCTCTTATACGCGACCCTGAGTGCTGGCTGTTCCTTTTCATGGATGTGATTCAAACAGGTCTGTAGCTATAGCGACCAGTAATGGCCTGCCTATAAGGAGAGACCCTGTCTGAAACATGTCGTCACGCTTTAGCGACCAGTACTGGCTAGCCTATCAGGAGAGATTGAAACAGGTGCTGTAGCTATAGCGACCAGTACTGGCAGCCTTATAGGAGAGACCTGAAAAGCATGTCTGTAAGATATTATGCGACTAGCGCTGGCAGCTATCAGGAGAGATTGAAACAGGTCTGTAGCATATAGCGACTAGCGCTGGCGCCGTATCAGGACGACGATTGAACAGGTCTGTAGCTATAAGTGACCAGTGCTGGAAGCCTTTCAGGAGTAGAGTCGAGCAGGCTGAAGCTTTAGCAACCACGTGCTGGCAGCCTATCAGGGAGAGATTGATCAGGTCTTGTAGCTATAGTGACTGAGGAGCTGATGCAGCCATTCAACGAGGGAAGGCGAGATTAGGAATAGGTAGGACACTGTTAATAGACACATATTATTGACAAGTGACTTGTTTTTGCAAGATCTCTTATCGTAAAAAGCAAGCCAGGATTCATGTAGTGAGACAACCCTTTAAGGTTACGCCTTCTGACAGCCTGTCCATTGTGTAGATCACACAGTGAACTAAAGTCCCATGGACTTTCCTACAACCCACAAGATTTAAAATTGCTATGGGACAAGAGAGGAACAAAAATACTTCTCCTACTCGATGGATGCGAGAGTGACCCAAAGTGAGGCCCATTGGATTCGGCTACCTGTCGTCCAAACTCAGAGACGGGCCAAATAACCTACTCTTAAAGTAAAAATCCTTGGCAGCAAACTTAAGTAATGCATTAGGTTCTCTACACAGCTAATGTTAAAATAGCATTGAAAATCTGGTGGTATTGCTGCAAATTTGCGTGAAAAGCCACACTTGGTTTCCGGATTTGGCGTCCCCCCTGTACGGGAATCTGACGGAAGACAGAACATGTTCTATCATCCAGCGTAGGGGCCGGCGGTTTACAAATCTAACAGTAGAAAAATCAGTGCTGTTTAGCACAAATTTTCTATTGAGGGTCTATCGGGGGTGGGGATGGTTTTACAGTCAATGTTCATCAGATTATAAGATAGTGTATCTTTGCCCGAATAAATCTGACCAGACAACGAGTGTAAGACATAGCCTGATTTCTGCCATAGATTTACAGTGGATTTTTTTCCTTTTGGTACAAGCCAACATTGTGAACATATCCAAATAGGTTATAAATTTGTACAATACTTTATTTAGCAGAATTAGTCTTTCCAAAGATGTAACCTCTCTGTCTTTCCTGCGGGGCGAATCTGTTTCGGTTTCCTGCCGCTGCAATCCTTCTAGTACTGACTCACAAGGAGCATAAACCCTTCTTGTCAGTACATAAAGGGAAACTCCCCTCGGCCCAGTCCGACCCCACCATAAATACCAGTCTGGAAAGTGCTGATACCCAATGACTAAGCAGATCGCTCCGGAGTCTCATGTAATATTACATCATGTCCATTCCTCTTTGTAAATAGCAGCCACATCATTGACAAGACAAAGCTGTGGAAGCTGCTGGTGATCGCTACTGTTCCCTCCGCACATGTCACCGTACACAAAGGGGCAACTAGAACCTAGAGGTGGAGAGGGACAAAGGCAGGACAATGCTGGAAGCTGCTGCAGAACCTCTTCATAGCAGGGCCCTCTATAGCGAGCAATATTCTAGGACTTTACAATGTCTTGTGATGTCCCATAATGGAAACTCGAGGATTAACAGCTGTAATATAAATATTTATATATATATTTATTATATATTAATATATATATATTATATACATCTCACATAGTACTATAACAAATATCATATAGCATAGAGAGGGATAAACAGGGACATCAAAGGATGCAAATTTCTGGAATACGTGCAAGGTCCTCAATATCTGAAGACAAAGCTACAACTCCTATAATAGTGTCCATTGTCCATAGACTCACCCCATGCTCTCCTGGACCATGCTGCTTGAAGGTGGTAGAGAGGGAGATGGGTGGCACTACCGCCAAGGAGGACCACTGCTCAGGTTCCTGCCCTGTGTGGATAGCCTCAGTGGCAAAGTGTTTAAATGCCTCGAGATAGCCCTCCATGGGGCTCAGCTTGTTCTCCTGGTTCTGCATGCTTCTGGCTGTGGCAGAGCACTCTGTGCTTACTCCTCCTTATGAAGAGTTCCCTAGCAGTGGCTGTCGGCCATTGGTGGAGGGTAGAGGCGTTGTCACCATCATCACTGGAGGAGGAGGGCAGCTGACCGCCCAGCCCTCTCTGATGACACCAGCAGCACATGCAGCGGGGAGGGGGGTTGTATCACCTGTAGAGGAAGCCACAATGCACAGGATACAAAGAATCAAAATACGGACGATATTGTAATCAGACACAAAGAATCAAAATACAAAAGATACAATGTTGCAATGACAAGTGCACAATATGTATGGAAAACAGGAAAGTGCAACAGGAAAGAATCTGCTAGGAATGTGACAGATTGAAGATTCAACCAATTATTTTGACCTTTTTATTTGTAAATCATCTGTGTTAGTGCAGTGCATTCGCATGTGTTTGGGTGGTATTTAGCGCTCCTCTCGTACTTCATGTGCGGTACTACATGTCCTGTATTTCCTCTTACTGTATTAGTGAGGTGCACGCAGTGATTGGGGGGTTCTATAGCGCCTCTCTATACTACAGTGCGTACCTACATGTCACTTGTTAAATGCTCGTACATGGTCATTAGTGCAGGTGCATGCAGTGATTGATTGGCGGTCTATAGGTGCTCTCTATATACCTACAGTGCGGTTACTTACATGTCTGTACTGCTCTTAACATTGTGATTTAGATGAGGTGCATGCAGAAGTGATTGGTCGGTCTATAGGCCTTTCTACAGTCACAGTGCGAAACTACATGTCCTTGTAGGCTCTTACATGTATTAGTGAGGGTTTGCATGCAGTGACTGGTGAGTCTATAGCTCCCCTACTCTACAGTACAGTGCGTACTACATGTCCCTGTGTATCTGCTCCTTAGCATGTGATTGTGTCTTGACTTTGGGGTGGGGTGGTCCAAGCGTGAGAGAGCCCAGGGCAGTACGTTATGATGAAGTGATATTTTTAGAGCTAGATATGAGCGCAGGGGTGAGACGCCTCTCTACAGTACAGTGCTGGTGAGGCGGGTACTAATGTCCTGTTACACATGCTGCTTTATGTATTAGTCTGTGGTTTGCATGCAGAGATTGGCGGTCTATAGGGTCTCCTCTCTACAGTACAGTGCGGGCTACTACATGTCCTGTACTGCAAGTATCTTACGTGTATTTTGTGAGGCGACATGCAGTGAGTGGTGATCTTTAGCGCTCTTACTGCAACAGTGCAGTTACTGCGCATGTCCTGTACTCTCTTATTGTATTAGTGAGGTGCATGCAGTGATGGTGTCTTTTGCGCCATCTCTACAGTACAGCTGCGGTACTACATGTCCTGGTATATGCTCTTTCTTGTATTAATGAGGTGCTTGCAGTGATTGGCGGTCTATTGACGACTAGCGACGTTCTGTGAAGTGGGTACTTACATGTACCTGTACCTGCTTCTTACATGTATTAGTGGGGCGCAATGCAGTGATCTGTTTAATCTTCAGCGGCCTCTCAGTACAGTGCAGGACTGCATGTCTGTGTACTGCTCCCTTATCTTTTGTATTAGTGAGGTTGCGATGCCAGAGTGATTGGCCGGTCTATAGAACCTCTTCTAACAGTCCAGTGCGGTACTACATGTCCTGTGTACTGCTCTTAAAAAAATGTTCTAGATGAGTGGTGCTTGCTGTGATTGCCGGGGTCTATACCTACCTCTCCTACAGTACAGCGGGGGGGTACAACAAATGTCCTTGTCTGCTATTACTTGTCACATTTGTAATGTGCATGCAGTGGATTGGTCGGTCTTATCAGTGATTCTCTACCAGTACAGTGCAGTACTACATGTCCTGATGCTCTTTAAATGTATTAGTGAGGCGTCATGCAGAGATTTGGTGATCTATAGCGCCTCTCTACAGACTGTGTGCGCGGGTACTACAGTGTCCTGTATTGCTAATACATGTTTTAGTGAGGCAGCATGCAGTGTATTGGAGTCTATAGCGCTCTCTACGTACATACGTGGTACTACATGTCCTGTACAGCTCTTACAGGTATTAGTGAGGTGCATTGCAAGTGATTGGTGAGTCTATAGCGCCCTTCTATAAGTTACCAGTTTGCAGTACTACAAGTCCTGTACATGCTTTTACTGTATTAGTTGAGGCTGTTATTGACAGTGATTGGTGGTCTATAGCACCTCTTCTACAGTACCAGTGCGAGGTTACTAAATGTCCTGGGACTGCTTGACTTATGAATTAGTCAATGTGCCTTGGCGTGATGATTGGAGGTATATATGCTCCTCTCTACAGTACAGTGTGATACTACATTTCCCTGCACTGCTCTTACATGTATTAGTTGATGGTGCAACGCATGGTGAGTTGGCGAGTTCTATACCGCCTATCTACGAACAGTACGATGGTATAATGTCCTGTACTCGCTCTTAATTGTATTTTGTAATTGTGCTAATGCAGAGATTGGCGGTCTATACGGCCTCTCTACAGTACAGTGCGTGGCTGGTTACTACATGTCTTGTACTGCTCTTACATGTATTAGTGAGGTGCATGCAGGGATTGGCGGCTGTTGGCTCTTACAGTTCAGTGCGGTCGGCTTTTGCGAATGGGGGTAAACATTTCCTGGTACTGCCTCTTACATGTATTAGTGAGGTGCATGTAGTGTATGGCAGGTTCTAGTAGCGCCTCTCTACAGTACAGTGCAGTATTACTTTCCTCGTACTGCTCCTTAACATACGGCTGCCAGGTATGAGGACTGCTCCTTTGGGCGCTGGTGAGGGCTCCATTTTTACTTTTTTCCCTGGTTACATTGTGTAGTACAAGTATTATATGTACCTCAAAGAAAAGCTCTCCTGTCCTAATCGTAGAAAGTGATTTTCAGCTTCCAGCAGCTCTTTCTTTTCTTTTATATATAAGTATACATTTTATTTGGATTAGGATCTGCTTTATTTTTTTTAATCTTCATTTTGCATTATGTTGGTGACATTTTGTGGTTTCAGAACTAATAATCAACCAAGAATCAGCTCCACAGGTGGGCCCCAAGAATCAGCTCCATAGGTGGGCCCCTAGAAACAACTCACAGGTGGACCCCAAGCATCAACCTCACTGGTAGGGCCCAAGAATCAGCTCCACCGGTGGGCCCCAAGAATCAACCTCACTGGTGGGCCCCAAGAATCAACCTCACTGGTGGGCCCCAAGAATCACCTCCACTGGTGGGCCCCAAGAATCAACTGCACTGGTGGGCCCAAGAGTCAACACTCAACTGGTTGTGGTACCCCACCAAAGAATCGCAAGCTCCATAGGTGTAGGCCCCTAGCAAACAACTCAATGGTGGACAAAGCATCAACCTCACTTGTAGGCCCCAAGAATCAGCTCCACCGGTGGGCCCCAAGAATCAACCTCACTGGGGGGCCCCAAGAATCACCTCCACAGGTGGGCCCCAAGAATCAACCTCACTGGTGGAGGGGCCCCAAGTGTAATCAACCTACGGGTGGGCCCCAAGCATCATCTCCACTGGTGAGGTGCCCCAAGAATCATCTCACTGGTTGGACCCCAAGATATGATCTGCCACTGGTGGTCCCCAAGAATCAGCTACACCGATGGGCCCAAGAATCAACGCTCTCTGGGGTGGCCCCTCAAGAATCAACATCCCTGGTGCGGCCCCAAGAATCACGCTCCACTGGTGGGCCCCAAGAATCTCCTCCACTGGTTGGCCCAAGAGAACCAAGAACTCAACTGACTGGTGGCCCAAGAATTCATCTCCACTGGTGGACCCCAGAGATCATTCTCCACTTGGCTGGTGCCCCTAAGAATAAAAGACTAGAATTAATAATTGTAAGGTGGTCTTGTATTTATAGATAAACCGCAACGTGGGCAATGTGGTCACTTGATGCGAATGCTTGTCATCCCGGCTCATGTAAATTATTTCTGTCCCAGTTAGGTGTGTTAGTGAAGAAACATGAGGACCAATGTAATGAACACTTTAGGTCGCTAAAAACTCACTCTTTTGCCCATAGTAAAACCTAGTGGTGCAAAAAGAGTAGTTTTAGACATAAACAGGTTCATATATGTGGCCATCGAGAGCCTGTTCGACCAAAGACTTATATGAGACAAGCATTACAGTCAATCCTAGATTGAATAAGACGGGGGTCGTTACAAAGACCTGTGGGGATGTTGTTTAAAAGATCTTACACAAACTAATGATTCGCACACGTCTGTCCCTCTGATTCTAATAGGAGAGGAAGATAATTGTCTCCTTCTCTTGTTTTTTCTACTTCATATGTCTTTAGAGTTTTTTCATCATTGAGGAGTAATTTTTTTGTAAAGTATAGGCCCAGACTCTATCGAGAGGAGAGGATTATAAATTATTTTTTCAGGTGGGTGTGAAAAGAGGTCGCACAAAAGGCAGCATACTATCACCCAGTGAGTCCAGATCTAGACTTTTACGGGACTCTTGGCTAGCACAAAAAGTTTTTTTTCCTCGTGGAGGTTCGAGCTGCGGGACTTGCAAGTTTGCAAAGAAAACCTGTATGTTTGGATTTGAATAAGTATAAAATAAGGTCCTTTATTAATTGCAGCACCACTCATGTTGTGTGTGCTATTCTGTGCCAATCCTGCAATTTATCGTCCATTGGCTATACTATTTGGAGATTCAAATCCAGTATCGCTGAACACTTAAATACTAACAGGCAAATGTAATCGCTGACTGGAGTGAAGGCGTTTGCCGGACTTTTTGTGGATTGTCATGCAGCTGGATACAGTTCTTTTTTATGTTTTGCGAATCGAATGAGGGGGCAGTTAACAAACCCACCAGAGGAGGGAGACTGCAGACAGGACCGTTCTCAATAGAGAGGCATACTGGATCCTTGCCTTGATACTCGGTTCTTCCAATGGTATGAACCTACAAGTATGATACTTATACTATATTTAGTAAGCTACTTTAATATACAGCATGGACAGTCGGCCGGATACTGGGAATAAAAAATCAGCCCTGGCACAAGCCCCCAGCAGCCCACTTACAATATCGGCTTACAAATATTCCCCTTGTTTCTCGCACATCGCCACTTTCTAAATAGACTTCACTATAAAGCTGCTTTCACATGGAGCATTTTTGATGTTTTTTTGGTGCGTTTTTGGGAGAAAGGAGGAGCAGTAGTTAATGCTGAAACATTTGTTGCACAAAAAAAACGCATTCAAAAAATGCACCAGATACCGCATCTGTGTGAAAGCCCCCTACAATCAAGCAAGAAAGAAACCAGTGGTGCAGAGAACACGTTCTCGTCACAGGAGTCACGGTGTGTGCCACTTTCAATCAGGGACAAACCCAAAACTGGACACTACCCATAAGGCCCAAACATATCCTACAACCCCACCAATCACATACCCCAGTAGTTCAGGTCACCATCACTGATACTGCACTGATTAAACAGAAGTAAAATGACCCATGACAGCAGGGACTCAAAGGAGACCTCATCTATGATGGGAGTTGTTCTTCTTCTCCTCTTCTTTCATCTCCTTCTGGCCCACCAAACCTACCTGATTCCTTCTCTGATGAGTCTGTTCCCTTCCAACTTCTTTCTCTGTCTGTTTACAGCTGCAGTGTCTCATCTAGTGGTCATTACTCGTCCCTGTAGAATGTGACCACAAATCCATCTTTGGACTCCTTCTCTTTTGCCTGCACTTTTCCTATTAATTTCCCCAAACAGCGTTTGTTAGACCTAAAATTTAGAAATTAAAAAAAAATGTCAGATATGTGGCAAGTAAATAGGTAGACTCCAATTAGTTAGTATACAGAGCCTTCCTCCATTAATTTGGTAGGTAGAACAGGTCCATGACCGACCGGTAATAACGTAGCCAGGTAGCAGGGGCATGCCCGCACAGTAACCAGCCATGTAGCTGGGGTCTGCCACCCTTGTAGTAGTATACCGCCAGGTTAGCTGGGGCTGCCCCAATAACCAGCCATGGTAGCTGGGGCTTGCCCCAGTAACCAGCAGGTAGCTGGGGCTGCCCCCAAGTAACCAGCAGGTAGCTGGGGCTGCTCCCAGTAACTAGCCAGGTTAAGCTGGGGCCTACCCCAGTAACCAGGCCAGGTAGCTGGGGCAGCCACAGTTAACCAGTAGCGTACTGGGGCTGCCCCCAATAACAGCCAGGTAAGCTGGGGCTGCCCAGTAATCAGCCAGGTTAGCTTGAGCTGCCCCAGTAACCTCCCGGTAGCTGGGCTTGCCCCCAGTAGTAAACCAGCCAGGTAGTGGGGCTGCCCCCAGAAACCAGCCATGGGTAGCTGGGGCTGCCCCCAGTAAACCAGAGGTTAGCTTGGGGCTGCCAACAGTAACAGCCAGGTAGTGGGGCTGCCCCCAGTAACCAGCAGTGAGCTAGCTGGGGCTGCCCCTGTAACCAGCCCAGGTAGCTGAGGCTGCCCCAGTAGAACCAGCCAGGTAGCTGGGCGTGCTGCCCCCAGTAACCCAGCCGGTAGCTGGGGCTCGTGCCCCCCAGTAACCAGCCAGGTAGCGGGGTGTGGCCCAGTAACCAGCCAGGTAGCTCGGGGCTCTGCCCCCCAGTACACCAGCCAGGTCAGCTGGGGCTGCTCCAGAACTAGCAGGTAGCTGTTGGAGGGATGCCCCCAGTAATTAGCCTGTTAGCTAGGGCTGCCCCCAAGTTAATTAGCAGTAGGGAAGTAATTAGCAGGGCAGGGCCAGTATGTAGCCCAGGAAGGGGCCAGTAAGTAGCCAAGGCAGGGCCGTTTGTAAGAGGCAGGGCCAGTATGAGGAAGGCAGGGCCTGTATATAGCCAGGCTGGACCAGTATATGAGGCAGGAAAGGGCCACTATAGGTAAGCAGGGCAGTATAGTAGGCACGCAGGGGCCTCTATGTACCCAGGCAGGGCCAGTATATAAGCAGGCAGGGCCCAGTAATATAGGCCAGGCAGGGCCATTATATAGGTAAGTCAGGGCCAGTTATTATTGGCAGGCAGGGCCACTTCTAGGTAGACAGGGCAGCATATAGGTAGACAGGGCAGTATATAGGCAGGCAGGGGCAGTATATAGGTAGGCAGGGGCAGTATATAGGTAGGGGCAGTATATAGGCTTGACTGCGGGCATATCCTAGCAGGCAGGGCCTTTATAGGCCAGGCTGGGCAGAGTTATAATAGGTCCTTAGCAGGGCACGTCTATATAGCCTGGCAGGGACTAGCTATATAGCAGGCATGGCAGGGTTTTTTAGCCAGACAGGGCCAGTTTATGGGCAAGGCAGTGTGCCAGTAATATTTAGGTAGGGCAGGGCACAGCTATATAGGTAGCAGACGTCAGTATATAGCAGACAGGGCCAGTATATAGGTATGCAGGGGAGTATTACTTAGCAGGCAGGGCAGTAATTAGGTAGGCAAGGGAGTAATATAGCCCAGGCGCGGGTGATTTATAGTAGGCAGGGCGTATATAAGTAGGCAGGGCATATATAGGTAGGCAAGGGCAGTTTATAGGTAGGCGGGGCAGTATATTAGGTAGGTAGGGCAGTATATAGGTAGGCCAGGCGGGCGGGTATATGAGGTTAGGTAGGGAGGGAAGTATATAGGTAGGCGGGACAAGTATATAGGTAGGTAGGGCTGTTATAGAGTAGGCAGGGAGGGCTGTATAATATAGTGTAGTCAGGGCTGTATATAGACAGGCCAGGGCAGTAGTATAGGTAGGGCAGGGCAGTATTTACGGCTGGCCAGGGCAGTGTATAGGTAGGCAGGGATAAGTAGTTAAAAAAAAAAATAAAAACCAATACTTCCTGAAACTCTGCTTCCTCTTTGTCTTCGCCCGGAGCGGCGCTTAGGCAGCAGAGCGCGGGCCGTGGAGCAAGGCGCGCGATGGACCGTCATGTACATCGCGCACTTGCCCCGCGGCCTCCTGGGAGCTGTGAACAGATGGGGATCAGAAATTATCCAGCATGTTCAGACTCGGCCGCTGCTTGCACTGCGCGGTGCAGGCGGCGGCCGTGATGGCTGCATGGCTGGGTCGGTGACCGTTGCGGCCCCTGTATGTGCGGCAGGCGGCACTCGGGACCCACCGGGGGGAAACACCGGCCCCCTCGGCGGGCGCTCCGAGCCGGCCCTGCGGCCCGGATCCCAGCGGCCCGCCGGGCAAATGCCCGGTTTGCCCTATGGGCAGTCCGGGCCTGGATCATGATCTGTTTGTATTTGTTGCCAGTTCATTGCTATTTTCACTTGTTTCTAGAGGCCAGGTATCTGCTTAATTAATCTGATCTTGTGATTGGTCCGCCCTTACTTTTAAATATTCCACCAAATCTGTGTGTTAAATGCTATGACTAAGGGTCACTTGATTCGAAACGCGTAAGCGTATGGTGGTTTTTTTAATCCTTATCTTTGTATTTACCGAATTCCCACTATAGGCTGTCTTTTTTAAAAGGTGAAAGAATAAAGGAACATTTTATCCGTGATTGGAGGATAACAAGTGCCATCCTTTTTTCCCTGTTTGGGTTCATTTTGCATGCCGCATACGTTTATCTCGCTTGGCCAGCGAGTGGAGGACTGACATTTAGGATGATGCGCTAACAAGCTATACCTGGTGGTGAGTACCTCTTGTTTTTTTTCCCAAGAATTAACTCCATAGGTGGGTCCCAAGAAACAACTCACAGGTGGGCCCCAAGCATCAACCTCACTGGTGGTCCCCAAGAATCAGCTCCACTGGTGGGCCCCAAGAATCAGCTCCACTGGTGGCCCCAAGAATCAGCTCCACTGGTGGGCCCCAAGAATCAACTCCACTGCTGGGCCCCAAGCATCAACTCCATGCGGGACCTCAAGAATCAACTCACAGGTTGACCCTGAGAATCAGCTCCACTAGTGGGCCCAAGAATTAACTCCACCGGTGGGCCCCAAGAATTAACTCCACCGGTGGGCCCCAAGAATTAACTCCCCCGCTGGGCCCCAAGAATCAACTCACGGGTGGACCCCAACCTCACTGGTGGGTCCTAAGAATCAGCTCCACTGGTAGCCCCAAGAATAAACTCCACAGGTGTGTCTGAGAATCGACTCCACTAGTGGGCCCCAAGACTCGACTCCACTGGTGGGCCCCAAGAAACAGCTCCACTGCTGCCCCCAAAAAACAGCTCCACTGGTGGACCCAAGAATCAACTCCACTGGTGGGCCCCAAGAATCCGCTCCACAGATGGGCCCCGAGAATCAACTCTACTGGTAGGGCCCAAGGATCAACTCCACTGAAGGGCCCCAATAAACAACTCCATGCGGGGCCCCAAGAATCAACTCACAGGTTGGCCCTGAGAATCAACCTCATTGGTGGGCCCCGAGAATCAGCTCCACATGTGGGCCCCAAGTACCCCAGTCTGACGCTGGCCAAATAGTACCTATATAATAGTGCCACATCTATAAAACCATATTAGTGCCATGAAAACATTTTTTATGTAATGTTCACACAGTAGTATCAAAGGTTAGTAGATAATAACCAAGCTGGTTCTTTGATGTGATTTAAGAGAGCACAAGATGTTGGTAACCCCCAAAGTAACAGAGGGGAAAGTTGCCCGATTGCCAGTGCTATAATGCAGCCCTGATGGGGAAGGACCTCAGCTCAATTTCAAACAACTCATAAGGGAGGGTGTATTTTACAGCCGCTCATTACAACAACTAATAATGCTGATGCACGGCTTTACAGGTTTGTGACCAATAATTTTTCATGCTGATTCATGTGATGCTGGGAGTGCAGCAATCACCCCTCCTCTTTCCTAACATCTCAGGTATGTAGCACTATGCCTAATTCAGTACAAAGACGGATAGAACTGCAGGAGTTTAGAATTATTCAGGATCTCCAAATTAAGCAATGACTGACCCTCCACTGCGTCCCCAGGTGTGCCCATGTGGACTACAGCGAAAAGTTACAACAATGGAACAACTGTGGGTTGGCGCAGGTGGTTATTCTGGGTCATGAAGATGCAAGCAGGATGACTTATAGACAATATCGGGTTGCCATGTGACCTGTGACATCAGATTCTGCCACCAGAGAGTGAGGTCCTAGCTTAGGCTATGTTCACAAGGGTTAACTGTGGGACATAATTATGCCCCGCAGTTACGCCGTGTGGCCAGGGGCGGGGCGGGAGCGGGGGAGCGAGCGGGGGGCCGGCACCTCGCCGGCCCGTAGACAATCATTGCTAGCGGCGCGTATACGCCGCTAGAAAATGACATGTCAATTATCTCCCCCCTCTGCGTATTCGCCGAGCAGGGAGAGGAGACGTAATCCATAGTTCTCTATGAGAACTGTGGATTACCGTAAAGAATGGGCCGTTTTCAGCCCGTAATTTGCGCACTTCGGCGCGTAATTATGGACCGAAATACCGCCCATTTTAAGCCGTGTGAACATAGCCTTAGAGTTTGCCACTGATTTAGCTTCTTTAATTGTGAAAGTGTAATGTCAAAAAAAATTCTTATAACCAGATGATTATTTACAGCATAACATTACTATATATATTATATATATATATATTTTATATATATATATATATATATATATATATATTATATATATATATATATATATATATATATATAATGTATGTGTGTGTGTATATATATATATATACAGGTGTGTGTGTATATATATATATATATATACATATATGTATATATAATATAATATTTGATATATATATAATACAGCGTGTGTGTATATATTATATATATATATATATATACATATATGTATATATATATATATATATATATATATATATATATATATATATATATATATATATATATATATATATATATAAAATGCACCATCACTGACGTCCGTAGGTGTTAGTACAAAAAAAGTTATTGGTCGCACAAAATGGCGCCACGGTGCAAATTTCAAAATAGAAAGTGTTTGGAATTTTTTTACGGTACCAAAACATAACGGAAACCCTACATGTTTGGTATTACCGGATGCGTATCAACCTGTAGAATACAGATAACACATCATTTTTACCGAAGAATAAACTCCATTAAAAAAAAAACTCCCGTAAACATGGCGCAAGTACATTTTTTTTCACATTTTGCCCCACTTAGAATGTTTTTGCCGTTCCCCAGTATATTCTGTAGTAATATAAATAATACCATTAGAAAGTACATCTTGTCCCGCAAAATAAAAGCCCTCATATGACTATGTAGGTGGAAAAATAAAAAAGTTATGGCTTTCAGAAGGCGAGGAGGAAAAAAATTTAGTGCCATGTTATTATGACCGTCCATCAGGAAGGGGTTAATGCATTGATTCTTACTGGCAGGTAGCACAATAGCAGGAATTACTCTATTGCCCATGTATAAGAGGATCCAGATGATGGGACTGAACATGTGTGACCACCAGAAATGAATTGGGTGGATATTTTGGAAGGAAATCAAAAGAACACAAGGGGGCGCCATAACAAGTATAAAAGTTCATAAAAAGAGAGGTGTAGATAGGAACTGTATATAATCACATGTTGGGGGAAAGTATCAGTGCACAGATGGCATAAACACCAGACTGGGTGGGTCCTAGATAATAAATGTGAGACACTCTATCCAGAAAGTTGAACGAGCACCAATAAAACTTCACTTTTATATCCTCTTCATGATACGTGCCCATAAAAGAATTAATTATTCGTTTTAAGTCACATCTTATTCATTCAACTATACGACAGCAATGTCTTCACGTAGGAGAATTTTTTAATGATTTCAGTTGAAAGTTTGCATGTTGTGTGACCCAGCAGAGTAAATTAAAAGGGTTTTATCACAATGCTGTTTTACAGAGTCACAGCCAGCTTCAGACTCACACTTCCCGTTCCATCTGTAGGTGGTGATTGACATATCAGCGCTGCTATTTTTAGCTGATCCTGTTACAGTGACATGAGTGCTGGAGGTTTATAATCTGTAGTGCACAAAGCTACAGAGCTCCAAAGGGTTAAAGCCTCATTAAGTAATGTAAACAAGCTCCCATCTTTCAAGATAAGAAGAAGAGCAGGAAATGGCCTCACCATCCCGACCACTGCTCCAAAGAAGAGACAGGTGACCGATAACTAGGAAAGCTTGTGTACAAAAGCAGGAGATAAGATCTGCTGCAAACTCTGAAGAGCAGCAAAATCAAAGCAAAAGAACCCCTCACATTTTTGCAAATACTTTATTATACCTTTTCATGGGACAACAATGCAGAAATGACACTATGTAAAGTAGTCAGTTTACAGCTTTTATAAATTTGGTGTGCCTTCTAAATTTAACACACAGCCATCAATGTCTAAACTGCGGTCAACAAAAGTGAAAACACCCCTAAGTGAAAATGGACAGATTGTGCCCAATTTGCCATTTTCACTTCACAATATCATGTCACTTGTTAGTATTACAAGGACTCGGCTGTGAGTGGGGAGCAGGTGTGTTAAAGTTGATGTTATCGCTCTCACAGTCTCTCATACTTGTCAATGGAAGTTCAACATGACTCCTCATGGCAATCTGAAAAAAAGAATTGTTGCTCTACATAAAGATTGTCAACATGTATGAGTTCTGCCAGCATTGCTACAGAGGTTAGAGGGGTGGAGGGTCAGCTAGTCAGTGCTCAGACAACACGCCACACACTGCATGAAATTGGTCAGCATGGCTGTCGTCCCAGAAGGAATCCTTTTCTAAAGATGATACACAAGAAAGCTCGAGACAAGCTCGAAGACAAGCAGACTAAGGACATGGATTACTGGAACCATGTCCTGTGCTCTGATGAGCTCAAGATAAATGTATTTGGTTTAGATGTTATCAAGCGTGTGTGGCGGCAATTAGGTGTGGAGTACAAAGACAAGTGTGTCTTACCCACAGTCAGGCAAGGTGGTGGGATTGTCATGGTTTGGGGCTGCCTGAGTGCTGCCGGCTGTGGGGAGCTACAGTTCATTGAGGGAACCATGAATGCCAACATATACTGTGACATACTGAAGCAGGGTATGAGCCCCTCCCTTCTGGGCCACAGGGCAGTATTCCAACTTAACAAACCCAAACACCTCCAAGATGACCACTGCCTTGCTAAAGAAAATGAGCATAAAGATGTTGAACTGACCAAGCATGTCTCCAGACCTAAACCCTATTGAGCGTCTGTGGGGCCTCCTCAAATGGAAGATGGAGGAGCGCAAGGTCTCTAAACATCCACCAGCTCCCTGAGTCGTCATGGAGGAGGGAAGAGGATTCCATTGGCTGTAACCTGTGAAGCTCTAGTGACCTCCAGGCTCAAGAATGTTAAGGAAGTGCTAGGAAATAATGGGACACACACAAAATATCGACACTTTGGGCACAATTTGTCCATTTTCACTTAGTGCTGTACTCACTCTTGTTGTCACTCAGGGGTGTCCTCACTTTTGTCCCCAGTGGTTTAGACATTGATGGCTGTGTTGAGTTATTTTGAGGGCACCAAATTTACACTGTTATACAAGCTGAACACTGACTACTTTACATTGCATCAAAGTGTCATATCCTCAGTGTTATATTTACAAAAATGTGAGGGGTGTACTTACTTTTGTAAGATACTGTATTTGGTAATAGCCTTTGCCTACATGTTAAAGCGAATCAATGAAACAAGAACACCCCTTAAAAATGTATGCATAAAAAGCAATTGTCTATTACATGGGTATTCCCGCAACAAAAACGGCGCAAACACCAAAAATGTCTAATATATTTCGGTTCCAAGCCTGGCCCCCGCATCTATGTGTAGAACATCATCCTTCAAGCGATACGATGAGGCGGCTGCTTGCAGGCATATCAAGGCAGGGTGTGAACAGAGATGTACAGTGGGGACGGAAAGTATTCAGACCCCTCTACATTTTTCACTCTTTCTTTCATTGTAGCCATTTGGTAAGATCCAAAAAGTTCATTTTTTTGCTCATTACTGTACAATCTGCCCACCCTCCCCCATCTTGAAGAGAAAAGGGCAGAATTTAATATTTTTGCAAATTATTAAACAAAAAACTAAAATCACATATCTTAATATAAGACCCTTGCTTACACCCCATATTAACTCCCATGCGTCCATTCCTTCTGATCCTCCTTGAGATGGTTTCTACTTCTCATTGGTTCCAGCTGTGTTTAATTATAGTGTTTGGACTTGATTAGGAAAGGCACACACCTGTCTATATAAGACCTCACAGCTCACAGTGCATGTCAGAGCACATGAGGTCTAAGGAACAGATCTGGCCAAGGTTACAAAGGATTTACTGCAGCACTCAAGGTTCCTAAGAGCACAGTGGCCTCCATAATCCTTAAATGGAAGAAGTTTGGGACGACCACAACTGTTCCTCGACCCCGCCGTCCAGCCAAACTAAGCAATCATGGGAGAAGAGCCTTGGTGAGAGAGGTAAAGAATAAGCCCAAGACATAGGAAAGCCGCATACAGTTTGCAAAAAAAAACACATGAAGGATCACAGACTATGAGAAATAAGATTCTCTGCTCTGATGAGACGAAGATTGAACTTTTTGGTGTTAATTGTAAGCTGTGAGAAAACCAGGCCCTGCTCACACCTGCCCAATACAATCCCAACAGTGACACATGGTGGTGGCAGCATCATGCTATGGGGACAGGACGACTGGTTGCAATTTAAGGAAGGATGAATGCGGCCAAGTACAGCGATCTCCTGGGTGAAAACCTCTTCCAGACGCTCTGGACCTCAGACTGGGAATGAAGGTTCATCTTCCAACAAAACAACGACCCTTAGCACAGAGCTAAAATAACAAAGCAGCGGCTTCAGAACAACTCTGTGCCCATTCCTGACTGGCCCAGCCAGAGCCCTGACCTACACCCAATTGGAGAGACTTGAAGATGGCGTCCACCAACGTTCACCATCCAACCTGAGGGAACTAGAGAGGATCTGCAAGGAAGGACGGCAGAGGGTCCCCAAATCCAGGGGTGAAAACCTTGTTGCATCATTCCCAAGAAGACTCATGGCTGCACTAGCTCAAAATGGGCTTCTACACAATACTGAGAAAAGGGTCTGTATACTTAATACCTTGTGATATTTCAGTTTTTCTTGTTTAAATTTTCAAAAATATCTACATTTCTGTTTTTTTCTTTCAAGATGGGAGGGGGGGGGGCAGAGTGTGTACATTAATGACCAGAAAATGGGAAATTTTTGGATCTTAAAAAAATGGCTGCAATGAAAAAAAAGAGTGAAAAATGTAAAAGGGTTTTGAATACTTTCCGTACCCACTGTAGCTGATAAAATATACGTCTCCACGATCAATTTTTTTTTTTTATTAAAAAAGCTTTAAAGGAGTTGTCTCCCTTCAGAGTTTCAGACAATGCATGAATGAAATACTCTGCCACTTCCTGGTTCAGACTGACTCATTTGCATAATCTCATTTGCATACAGCTTGTACAGCTCCATGCACATGCTCTGCTTTCAGATGCTAATTAGATCAGATTAGCTTCTCAAACTACTAACAGGACTTCTTATCTGATCCCCAAAACAAAGCACTAATTACAGTTCTATTTATTTTTACATAAATCAACTTTTTACTGCTGAAGTCAAGCACATGGACACGCATGACCCTGTGTGATGACATCACTCACTGTTTCTCATTGAACAAACATCAGGGGGAGAATTTGTGTACATGTCAGTTACTGAGGGAACTGAAATAGCCATGGAGGACATAAATATCTCTTGTAACTCCTTAGGGAAAACAGGATGAACCAATAGTAAAAAACAATATAATTTGGAAAATGGTCTTTATTTTTGTTTCCCTACAATTGAAAGCTATACTTTGTAGCGGAACAACCCTTTAATTCTACAATTAATTCATGAAGGAAATGTACAGTGCACTGCAGCACAGGCAGAAACTTTATACAAAAAGTATCACAAGAGTTTAATATACAGTAAAGGCAAATCCTTCTACACTATACATTAAAGCGGTTTTGCTGCAATCTCATCTCATACCTCCTGTACCCTGCTCTTCAGCTCTGTGTGCTCAAAAGGGGGCGTGTATGATTTGTCTGAATTGCAGATCATGTGACCCAGCAGGATGACTTCACCAGGCCTTCCTCTCTCTATCATAGAAAGGTCCTGTTTATGTATAGAAGCTGTGAGGTTATGCTACAATGTAGCTCAGAAGTAAAGTTTTTGCCTAAATCACATAGTGTCCTAGGTTCAAATACCTGCATAACCAAACCTGTTGATTTTTTTTCCACTTTATCATGAACTAGACCTCATTGAGTTTCTTTTTTTTATTTATTTTGCACTGTTGATAATTACTAAGGAGTACAGAGGACGGGAGTAGAATGACAAGCACCTGGGGAGGAACACTTAGTATCTGAGCCTGGAGAGGTGATGTCTTGAGTCTGTTCGGCCAGGACTCTCTCAGCCCTGGTCGTATCCCCTGGAGACGACTGTAAACAATGGATTCATTAAAGGAGCAGCTAAAACAATAACGGTGGCAGAATTATAATAATTGATGAATTGGAAAATGTTTATTATTTAATTTGCAAGCTTCCCACATCAATTTTACTTTGTGGCAAAACCCCTTTAAACACTGAGCCACAACAACATAGTAATAAGGTTATAGGTCCATCAAAAAAGCCACAGACAAATGATTAGGGATGGGGGACGGGGAAATAGGGGAGCAGGAGGGGGATTGTAGGTCCAAAGCAATATTAAAAGACACACACAAGAATCTGGGGAAGGGGCAGCACCACTCCTCTTCTTCATCGATGTCTGGACCATCCATGATCATAGAGTCTCTCTGAGCAGTCTGTGGATTAGCCCACATTATCTTCCAGTTGATAACCAGGTGTGTCCTAGCAAGCTATAAGATATTCTTAGCACAATTCATAGGATGCCAGGATTCCTAGAAAGCCTCAGTGTTATAATCCCTAGGTAAATAGTTCCTAAAGTACTTAATGATACAACAGGCTCTGCAGGGAATAGTCTCTGAGTTCATCTTCCCAACAGGGCCTGCATAAACAGACAAAGGGGTTTTCTCGGCAACTGGGCATCTCGGGCAGCACTTGGTGTTGTAAAGTACATGGGCATGCATCCAAGATTTCAGGGCATTCAGGTCTTCCAAAATGGCTACCATTAAAATGGGCGCAAGAAAGGTGGACCCAAAGGTAGGACTTGCCCCTATCAGATATTGATGGCATATCCTGTTGATATGTGATCAATATCTATAGTGAGATAACCTCTTTAAGGTGTTAAAGTGGTTGTCTCACTACAACCGCCTTAACAGATATGTGTCGGGACCTACTAATAACATGAATATGAGTTTACAATGTATTGGAAACACCCAACTTGTTCAATGGAAGGGTCCCAACCACCTCTCCTTTCAGAAAAAAAGGGTTTCGGGGCTCGTTTAGGATATCAGTGCGGGTCCCAGAGGTGGGATCTGGACCTATTAGACACTGATGGCATATCCTAGCAGTATGCCATCATTGTCTGGAGGGAGACAACCCTTTTAAGTCCCTCGAGCTGGTGTTCCCTTACAAACTTGAGAAGGTCCTGGTAGTGCCTGACAATGTAGTATCTTAAAAGGGAATCTATTGCAAATTTTTTTTTTACTCATTAAAACCAGATGCTGACACATATTCTTTTCTTCTTAGCCATTTTTATCTTCTGATCTTCTTAATGCTGTTGTCTGTATAGGATTATGCTTTTAACAGCATTTAGAGAGATGCTTTACATCATCTTCAATGGACACAAGAAGCCGTAACAGGAGCAGACCCATTGACTTCTATAAGTGAGTTTTCTGGGCATGCTCTGTGACCAGGGAAGAAGTCAAGTGTGTAGGGAAGGGAGAAGGCTGTGACATCTCCTATTGTGACTGGTGGATCCTCTGTTATCTATGCAACTATGACACATTGGTGTCACCTCTCAGTGTGATCCTGCCTGTGCTGATAATGAGGAGATTGCTGATAAGTTTTCTCTACAGAACAGGAAGTTTTAGACTATTAAGTTTTAGACTATCCTTCGCGCCTCAGCCTATTTTCTTATCGTCATGTTCGTTTTTTCCTTCTCGCCTTCCAAGAGTCATAACTTTTTTATTTTTCCATCTCCATAGACATATAGGAGCTTATATTTTGTGGCACAAGACATACTTTCTAATGTATCATTCACTGTACTATAGTATAAACTGGGAAACAGCAAAAAAATTCTAAGTGGGTCAAAATGTGAAAAAAGTACTTGTGCTATTTTTGCAGGGGTTTTGTTTTTATGCCTTTAATGCTTTGGGTATACAATTCAGTTAATAGTCCGATTCTGCCAGTAGGAGATACAATTCTGGCAATACCAAAAAAGTAGGGGCACCAAAAAAAAAAAAAAAATCCAAACATTTTCTATTTTTGAAATTTTCACCACAGCGCCATTTTCCGTGACCAATAACTTTTTTGGACTTTTTCCGTGGACCTGAATGAGGGGGCATTTTTTATTGGACCCATTTTGGGATAGATGCACCTTTTTTTTAACCCTTTTACTCCAATTTTTAGGGGATGTGAAATAACCCCAAAAAAACCACAATTCTGACGTTTGGAATTCTTCTTCTTCTACGGTGTTCAGCGTACAAGATAAATCATGTTACATTTTAATAGATCTGATTTTCACAGACACAGCGATAACAATTACCTGTAACTTTTTTATTGTTTTTTTTTTATTTGTACAATGGCAAAAGGGGGGGTGTTGTGAACGTTTAATATATATTTTTTTTCATTCGGTACTTTGAGTCCCTCTAGAATACTTGACTACTTGGGAGAGAGAGGACACAATAATTTGTACACTATACAAGAGGTTGAACAAAGATGGCGGTTTTACTACTTCCTGCCTGGTCAGCACCCTGCCATTTCACCACGGGGGTGCCGATCAGAGTGAGAAACGGTGTGCGTCACCACTTCTAATTCATGCATGTAGGCAGCCACAATCGCCGTGGCATCTAAGGAGTTAAACAGCAGGGAACAGAGCCAACTCTATTCCCTTTTGGTACTGGCAGGTGTCAGCTGAAATTGGCAACTACTAGCCGCCTATGTAACGGGATGGCGGAGCAATCCCACTACATACACTCTTATTACTGACAATACGACGTACTCATGCGTTAAATGTCGGTAAGGGGTTAAAGGGGTTGTCTCACTACATCAATTCACCTTAACTCAGTCCTGTTTTCTTAGTTTAATTCAGGGGCTGGTTAACTGACTTCTACTGTCCTGCAGTGACGAGCTGCTGAGCACACCATCTCTGTAGCTATAGCAACCAGTGCTGGCAGCCTATCAGGATAGATCAAACAGGTCTGTAGCTATAGCCACCAGTGCTGGAAGCCTGTCAGGAGAGATCAAACAGGTCTGTAGTCCCATATAGCAACCAGAGCTGGCAGCCCTATCAGAAAGATAACAGGTCTGTAGCTATAGCAACCAGTGCTGGCAGCCTATCAGGATAGATCAAACAGGTCTCTAGCTATAGCCACCAGTGCTGGAAGCCTATCAGGAGAGATCAGACAGGTCTGTAGCTATAGCAACCAGTGCTGGCAGCCTATCAGAAGAGATCAAACAGGTCTGTAGCTATAGCGAACTGAGGAGCTGATGCAGCCCATACAAGAGGGGAGATCTAGGAATAGGTAGGACACTGGTAATGGACACATATTGCAAAGTGACTTGTTTTTTCAAGATCTTTAACATAAAAAGCAGCGATCCTTGTAGTGAGACAACCCTTTTAAAGTGACAAATGGCAGGAGGCCACAAAGCACAACCCACTTTAATGAAAAGTATATATTCTCATCAAACATGACATGCACAAAGATGTGTGACATTATATTTTGACAGAAAAATAGAGAAGAAGACATCATAAATCCTCCCTTAGCTGTGCAGGATCCTTGCGGCTGCCTATATGGCATATGATTTCCTGTTATGGATCATGATACAGTATTCGGACATTTGGTGCCAGTCTGCGTCAGTACAGACGGCATTCTGTCGCTTATTCCAGGAGCCCCGTCATCTTCCGCTTTAGCCTTCAGCCTTTTCATGTGAGCAGAACAGAAGGTTTGTGGAAGCTGGCGCTTGTTGCCATCTGAAGCTTTACCCTTAGTCGCCACCTTATCATCTCTTGTGCCATCTCAGTGTGTGTGTTTGCTCACATCTAACACCTGCCTGTGCCCACTGTCAAATGATTATCTTGGTTTTTAGTCCACATTTTTGTGCCAAATTTTCTCCTGCAGCATTTAACCCGTCAGGTGAGGGAATCTGGATGTCAGGTGCTGCACATTGTTATTTTCCAATGAGAATTTCTTGTAACTAACTGTGTCATGACCAGATGCCGCCAGCCCAGCCCGGCATCTCCTGTGGAGTTTGTACTTTGGGAGGTTGTCATAAATGTAAAAATTTGTCACTGCTCATAAGAGCTGTTTAGTAAAGGGGCATGTACTCCACAGGTGGCCACAGACACCAGGGGGCCAAACTGCAAGAGCAGTACATGAGCCGCTTAGGGTATGTTCACACAATATAATTGCAGCGCGCTTTTTTGCATTTGCGCTTTATACGGGGAAAAACACGCCGAATTACGGGGAATTCATGTTCCCTAAGTCTATGAATTAAAAACGTCTCCCGGGTGTTAATACGTTATGTACGGGGGGAGAAGGAAGATCACTTCTTCGCGGGGGCTTACGCGCGCTATAAAAGATGGGGGATGGGGCCCCCCCCCCATGCTTTGGGAAATACGCCTTATCAGTACTGCCCCCTACGCCGGTGAACATACCCCTTTTCTCTAAAATGTTCCATAAAGTACCTGAGCCATTTTCAGATTCTTGGTGTTCTTTTTATTCTCTTCAGCTTCCAAGAGCCATAACTTTTTAAATTTTTCCAACATAACTTTTGATCGCTTTTATTCCAATGTTTTGGGAATGCAAAATGACCAAAAAAATCCATTTTGGGCTGGGAATTTTTTTTTTCCATACGGGTTCACCGTTGGATAAAATATGTTTATTTAACTTTTACGATTGGGGGATACCAAAATTTTTGTGTATTTTTTATTTTATTTGTAAAATGGTAACAGGGGGTTGTTTTAAACTTTAATAATTATTGTTTCAAACCTTTAAAAAAAATGTTTTTACTTTACATTTTTTTTTAACATATAGTCCCTCTAGGGCAGCGGTCCGCAACATTTTTTTCCCACCAGGGACCGGTTTGATGCACGACAATTTTTCCACGGGCCCGTGGGGGGTGGGTGGGGGTTATTGGGGGGCGTTTGGTTATTAGGGGGGGGGTTTTGGGGGGGATTGGATGTTTTAAAACACCCCCAAAAAAAAAACCCAAAAAATGTATACTGTGTATCTAGGGATACGTATGGGGTAACCTGACTGATTTTCACTCTGTGGGTCCAATTTTTACATGTGTAAATATACTATTAAAAGCTTGTATTATAAATATAGCCCCTGAATAATAAAAAATATATCCCCCCTGTAGGGGATGATAAATACATAGCTGCCCCCAGTAGTGATAAAATATACTAGCTCCCCAGAAGGGGGTGTGATACATAGTATGCCCCCAAAATAGTGATACTAGCTGCCCCCGAGTGATGTGATAATGATAGGGGCCCCCAAAATAGTGATAATGATACTACTGCCCCGTATGTTGTGATACTAATAGGTGCCCCCATAGTGTAATACATAGCTCCCCCCGTAATTTTACCATCTGCCCAGGGGTGATATTTATAACATAGCTCCCCAGTAGTGATAATTTCATAGCTGCCCCTTTGTGAAGTGATACTAATTTGGTGCCCCAGTATGATTTGATACATAGTTACTGCCCCAGTGTGAAATGTTAAAAATAGAAGGCCCCAGTGGAAGTGTACTAGATTTGCCCCCAGTAGTGAAATAATAATAGGTGCCCCGTAGTGTAGGACCAATACGCCCCCAGTTAATGATAAATAGGTGCCCGTGTGTTTAATGATACAAGGGGGCCCCCGTAGTGATAAATGTTACATACTGCCCCAGTATGATAGTGATACATTATAGGTGCCCCATAGTGATTTTTGATACAAGTAGGCCCCCGTAGTGAAGTGATCATAGCTAGTGCCCCCGTTGGGATTGATAATAGATAGCTGCCCCGTGGGAAATAATCATAAAAGCGCCCCAAGGGGGATAAAATAAAATAGCTGCCCAGTAGTGATAATAAAACATAATAGCTGCCCCCGTAGTTATATAAAAACATAGAAGTGCCCCCCTTTGTTTAGGATACTACTTTTCCCCCGTAGGGATATGTATTAGTGCCCCGGGGTTGTAATAGTAGCTGCCCCATAAGGGGTACATACTAGCTGCCCCATAGTGATAGTGATGTACTGCCCCCCGTGGATAGTGAAAAAACAGCTTCCCCAGGTAGTGATGTGATACATAGTGCCCCAAGTATATGATAATAGATAGCTGCCCAGTAGTGAAATTAAATAAGATAGTGCCCCGTTGGGGATAATAATACATGATAGTTTTCCCCAGTGTTTAGGAAAACATAATAGCCCCAGTATGAATTTGGGTACTAGCTGCCCCAGTAGTGAAGTGATACTAGCTGCCCCAGTAGGGTTACATAGCTGCTGCCCCCGTTGATTAAAAAAATAGCTGCCCCATAGTGATAGTGTTAGCTAGCTGCCCAGTAGTGATAGTGATACCATACAGCTGCCCCCCGTTGAATGTACATAGCTGCCCCGTATGAAGTGAACATAGTAGCTGCCCCAGTAGTGACAGTGATACATAGTAGCTGCCCCGTTTGGAAGTGAACTAGATGGGCCCAGTAGTGAAAAGTGATACAAGTTAAATGCCCCGTTTGTTTGGGTACTTTAAAGCTGCCCAGTATGATTGGGATAATAGCTGCCCCAGTAGGGTAGGAAATAGCCTGCCCCAGTAAGGGGAAGTGTACATTTTGCTGCCCCATTGATAAAAATACATAGCTGCCCCGTAGTGATGATTAATAGTGCCCCCGTATGATAATATACATAGTGCCCCAGTAGTGTAATACTAGTCCCCAGTAATGGGAAAAAATTAACAAAAAGTGCCCCAGTAAATTTTAAAAAATAATGCTGCCCCCCGTTGATAGTAATAGTAGCTCCCCCCCGTTGAAGTGAAAACAGATAGTGCCCCCGGGTTAGTAAAAACATTTTGCTGCCCAGTAGGATACATAGTGCCCGGAGTAAAATGAACATGTGCCCCCATTTGTATGAAAATGTGCCCCTGTATAATAAAAATAGCTGCCCCGGAGTAATAAATAGTGCCCCCGGGGAGTAATAAACATAGCTCCCCAGTAGTAATAACCTAGTGCCCCGGGGAGTAAAAACAATGTAATGATACATAGCTGCCCCCTAGTAATGATACATCGCTGCCCCCGTAGTAATGAACAAAAGCTTTTCCCCAGTAGTTGGATCATAGCTGCCCCCCCGGTATAATAAAAAACCCCCCAGTAGTAATGATAATGTGCCCCAGTATGATAATAGGTGCCCCAAATTTTGTGATACATCGCCGCCCCCTAGTAATGAAAAAAGGGGGTCCCCATAAAGTGTGAAAAAATAGTCTGCCCCCTGTAATATAATTAGCGCCCCGGGGAGGGAAAATTTCAAATAGCTGCCCCAAAAAGTAAAGATAATAGCTGCCCATAATAATAATTTGCGCCCCAGACTAAATACATAAATGCCCCAGAGTGGTATTAATAGGCCCCCAGTAGTTAATGTGAAGCTGCCCCAGTAAATAATGACAAAGGCCCCATAGTAATGAACATAGCTTTCCCCCCCGTAGGAATGAACTAGCTGCCCCCCCGTAGTAATGATCATACTGCCCCAATAGTAAGGAAAAATAGGCCCCAGTAGTAATAACAAACGCCCCCGGGGTAGTAAAAAAATAGCTGCCCCGGGAAGTAAAAAACCAGTAATGATTAATGCCCCAAATGTAATGATCATAGCTGCCCCCAGTAGTAATGGAAAATAGTGCCCCGTAGTTAATGAAACATACTGCCCCATAGTAATAAACATAGTGCCCCCTTTGTAATAACACAAGCTCCCCCGGTTGTTTTAAAAACCATAGTGTGATACATAGGTCCCAGTTAATAATGTACATAGTGCCCCCAGTAGTAGTGATAAAACGCCCCCGGTAGTAATAAACAAAAGCTGCCCCAATAGTAATGAAAAAGCTGCCCCAGTATAAGATACATAACTGCCCCGTTTTTATGAAATAGCTGCCCCTAGTAGGATAAAATTTCTGCCCCGTAGTATTGATTAGTGCCCATGAATGTTAATACTGCCCCCAGTAGTAATGATACATAGCTGCCCCAAATATTTAAAAATAGCTGCCCCAGTTATGTAATAGCTGCCCCCAAATATATGTTAGTAGCTGCCCCAGTTTTTTAATGGAGATAGCTGCCCCCAGTAGTGATTATAATAGCTGCCCCCATAGTTTGTACATAGCTGCCCCCCCGTAGAAAAAATAGCTGCGCCCCAAAATAATGATAGCTAGCGCCCCAGTAGTAAGGATAGCTAGCTGCCCCATAGTATGGGATATAGGGGCCCCCGTAGTAATGTAATTTTTTGGGCCCCCCTAGGAAATGGTCGCCCCCCCAGTAGTAGTGATACTAGTGCCCCCAGTTGTGGAAATAGCGCCCCCCCGTAGTATGGATACCTAGTGGCCCCCCTAGTGAGTGATAATAGCTGCCCCAGTATAGTGATAATGCTGCCCCCCCCGTAGTGTGAAAATTTGCTGCCCCCCGTAGTAGGGATAGATACTGCTCCCCCAGTAGGTATATACTACTGCCCCCCGTGTGTGAAAATCCCCCGTAGTTAGTGTATATAGCTGCCCCCCGGAGTAGGGGAAAATAGCTGCCCCCCGTAAAGGGTAAAAAGTTTCCCAGTAATGAACATAGCTGCCCCCAGTAGTATGAACTAGCGCCCCCATATAGGATAAAAAACGCCCCCCAGTAGGATAAAAAAGCTGCCCCCAGTAGTAAAACTGCCCCGGTAGTATAAAATAGCCCGCCCCAGTGTTTTATAAAGCTGCCCCCCCTAGTATGATACATGCTGCCCCCCGTTTGTGATAATCTGCCCCCCGTAGAATAACTTTGCTGCCCCCCATAGTATGATAATAGCTGCCCCGTATAATGATAATGTTCCCCCCTAGTAATGTAAACGAGCCCCCCGTGAGTGATAATAGCGCCCCCCAAATAGTGTAATAATGCTGCCCCAGTAGTTGATAATAGCTGCCCCCCAGTATAATGATATAGCGCCCCCAGTGTAATGATACTGCTGCCCCCCCCATTTAGTTTATACATAGCGCCCCCCAGTAGTGAAATAGCGCCCCCAGTGTGATAATAGTTTCCCCCGTAAAATGGAATAGCTGCCCCCAGTGTATGATATATATTCCCCATAGTATGATAAAAGCTGCCCCAGTATATGTAAAATTGTGCCCCCAATATGGTATAAAGCGCCCCCCCAGTGTGGGAAAATAGTGCCCCCCCGAGTATAAAAATTTGCTGCCCCCAATAGGCACGGGCAATAAAAAAAAAAAAAAAAGTAATAACACTACCTTTCCCCGATCCTCCGGCCCAGCTCCCCCCAATGGACATCGCGGGAAATAGTGGGCGGGGGGGGGGGGGGGGGGGGGGTGACGTCACTGTGCATCATCCCCCCTGCGCCGCTTATCGCTGCAGATGCAGAGCTCAGTGAGCGCCACATCTACAGTATTAAAAAAAAAAAAAACATAGGGTGAACAGGAAAAAAATTGTTTTTTTGGGGTTTATTTTTGTGGAAACTTACTCTGTACCCTCAGTGAGGCAGGTATATAGATACGTCCCCCAGTAAGGTAGGTATATACAGCTCCCCTCAGGCAGGCAGGTATATAGTTATTGCTCCCCATAGACAGGTATATAGTTATTGCTCCCCATAGGCAGGTATATAGATAGTTATTGCTCCCCATAGGCAGGTATATAGATAGTTATTGCTCCCCATAGGCAGGTATATAGATAGTTATTGCTCCCCATAGGCAGGTATATAGATAGTTATTGCTCCCCATAGGCAGGTATATAGTTATTGCTCCCCATAGACAGGTATATAGTTATTGCTCCCCATAGGCAGGTATATAGATAGTTATTGCTCCCCATAGGAAGGAATATAGATAGCTATTGCTCCCCATAGGCAGGTATATAGTTATTGCTCCCCATAGGCAGGTATATAGATAGTTATTGCTCCCCATAGGCAGGTCGCTACCCAGCCACGGCCGGCAGTCAGCGCTACTAATACTAGACCTGGGCATCGTACGCCACGGGCCGCATCCGACAATCTAGAGGGCCGGATGCGGCCCGCTGACCGTACAATGCCCAGGTATGATCTAGACGGACCTAAGCACGCAACCAAAGCTCATGTTCACAAGGACCCAACATGCCGTGTGAACATACCCTTAGGTGCTTTTAATTTATTCCTATTAACTATTTACTGGCCATATTGGAGGCGTTCCGCTCCTACTATCAGAACCTGTACTCTTCACATGTTACTGTCTCAGCTACTGAGATCAGGTCCTACCTGTCCGCTCTCGACCTTCCTACCCTGTCTGTAGAAGATAGAGTATCCCTGGATAGCCCTCTCACTGAACAAGAAATAATCGACGCTAACCATTCTTTCCAGCCATCAAAATCCCCGGGTAGTGATGGGCTCCCGATTGAGTTCTACAGGGAATATGAGGGACTTCTTGCCCCTTAGCTACTGGAGGTATTTCAGGCAGCTATGCGGGATATGGCACTCCCGCCTTCCATGTATGAAGCCATCATCATAGTCCTTCCTAAACCTGGTAAAGACCCAGTATACTGTGAGTTGTATCGCCCCGTCTCCCTGCTCCAGACCGATATCAAGATCCTGGTCACACTGCTTGCTAGGAGGCTAAATAAAATCATCCTGTCGGTTGTGCACGCTGACCAAACGGGTTTCATGCCCGGAGAGTCGACAGCGCTAAATTTGAGACGACTGTTTAGCAATTTACAAGCCACTCACGATGATGTGGGCTCTAGAATTGTAGTTTCTTTAGACGTTGCTAAAGCCTATTAACTATTTACTAAAACCTGTAAGAAATGGCCCCAGGTCCTTGTTAAAGTGAATCTGTCGGCCAATTATTTTTTTTTTTACTTATTAAATCAAGCCCCTGATCCATATTCTTTCCTCTCAGTCGTTTTTATTTCCTGATTGTAGTTTTCTCTATTCGGCCGTCTCTATATGATTATGGGGAAGACATTCTTGCTTGCACTGCTTTAACAGCAGTCAGAGAAATACTTTACAGCAGCTTCATGCACATTTGGATTCTTAAGACAGTTTCTGTTTCCCCTAGACTTGTATAGGAGAGTTTTCACATGTGAAGGGAGGTGAGAGGGGAGCTGTGACATTCCTCTTGTGACTGGTGGATTTTTGTGTTATCTGTACACATTGGTGTCTCCTTTCAGTTTGACCCTGCTTTTACTGATAATGAGCAACTGCTGAAAAGCTCTCTAAACAGAACATGAAGAGTCTAACGATTATTAGGCTTAGTGGCCAAAGTGAAAACTGCAGGACTTAGGAATTATTTAAAAAATACTGAAAGTGATCTGGAAAATTAAAAAAAACATAAGCAAAAATTCCTACAAAATGTGTTTAACATAAAAATGTGAGTTAAACAATAAGTCAGTTTTTGATGACACATTCCCTTTAAACAGAGCTGTTGTCGCCCCCTGCATAGCAGGTTGCAAGAGCGCTACCGTACAGGGAATCAGCTCTGTGGCCTCTTGATTCTCAGCATTGATTGGGGCCCAAAGCGCAGATCCTCATCAATTCTAAAACGGTGGCATTTTCATGTACACATTATAACCAAAATCCTGGCCCTAAGGACCTGAACTAAACACATCACAGATTGCTATACCGCAATCCCAAAGTTAAAAGTTATATCCATCTAAACCAGGCTTGAGCTTGGGGCCCAAACCTTTTCATGCCCGAAATGTGCAGTCCGTGCTTTTAGTGAAAATTATTGGGTCGCACGTGGCTTCTTTATGGTTAAAAGCGCCTGCAACCGAATTCAAACGTGTCTCTTAAAACATTAGATCTTTTTTTTGTCATGTACCCTTAGCCCTGCTTGTGTTCGGCGCTGACAATGCCCCCTTTATACCCCAAATTCCTTATTTTTTCTTGCTGGAGTCCATACAAGCTGCAAGAGCCTCTATCGCAGCGCCACAAGTGGAGGCAGCGGACTGTGGAGTCTTGAATCGCTTATAACCCTGCAAAAGATGGAGAGAGCAGCCATATTGATCATCACCAGCTCTGCCAGGAAGAGAGAAAATGTGCTAGTAGAAATGTTTAACAAATGACAGAAGAGGACAATTCAAGGACATGTTTTCTGGGTTTTTATGAGAAAATTGTTCATGGATCATCTTCTTCAAAGGGCTGAACACCTCATAAGCAAATGAAAGCAGCCTCATCCGAGCTCCCAGTAAAATAAAAATATACTTATATTCACCTTCCTCCGGTGCCCAGTGCGCTGCCTCTCTATGGTCTTCTGTTTTCATGCCGTCACGTCAATATGGGGACAACTTCCGAATGGTCACGTCATGTGCCTCTGATTGGCTGCTGCAGCCACATGACTATAGGCAGAGAAATTATGGCGCCGCCCAAAAGAGGCACGCGGGCCGGGCCGCAGCCAGTCAGGGACGGACGGCCGCGCAATAGAGGCCCCGCGCGGCCCGCAGCCAAACGGGGGGCCCCGGGCCCGGCCGCAGCCAATCAGGGGCACGCGACCGGCCGCAGCCAATCAGGGGCACGCGGACCGGCCCGCAGCCCTCAGGGGCACGGACCGGCGCAGCCTTCGGGGCCCGACCGGCCCCAGCAATCGGGGGACGCGGGACCCGGCCCCCGCCATGGGGCCGCGACGGCGCAGCCAATTTGGGCACGCGACCTGCCGCAGCCAATCAGAGGCACGCGACCTGCCGCAGCCAATCAGAGGCACGCGACCCGCCGCAGCCCTTTAGAGGCCGCGACCGCGCAGCCAAACGAGGCACGCGACCCCGCCGCAGCCAATCAGAGGGACGCGAAAAAACCCCCCGCGCCAATCAGGGGGGCCGCGACCGCCGCAGCCAATCAGGGGCGCGTGAAACCAGGGCGGACGCCCGATGCACCCATTGTAATTAATTGGGTGGGTGTCCGTGGTGAAGCAGACCTATGGTTCTGATCTGGAGGGTGGGAAACCCAACCCTTTCGGACGGATTTGGAGGATTGCGATCGTCAATCCCTCGGGAAATCCGTCCCCAAAAAAATCACAGCCTTTTTTTTGATTTCAATAGAAAAAAGGCTGTCGTTCCACGACGCAAAATTCGTTCGGATTGCCCCCGGGTTGACGACGGCAAAAAAAGGACGGGAAAAACAATTGAATGTCAATTTTTCCCCGGGGGATTCCCCACCTCAAAGATTGTAGTGGTGAATCCGTCGGGAAATCAGTTAAAAATCTGCCCAATTGTGGCACTTATTTCAATGATTTTCAATGTTTAGAAGTATTTCATCGGAAAAACGTTGTAAATAGTTTTGAAAAAAAAGCCCGGTGGGAAAGAGGGCCTAATAGACTGGGAGCTGTAACCATGGCGGGACCAGTCAAAATCATGCTCATTTTGAAAGTCTCTGGACGATGAGGCGCTTGATTGGTTGCTATGGTGCAGTTGCCAACTAAACCCCGGCATTTAGCCCCCCCCCCTTTCCCCCGGATGCAGTAATTTTGCCCGAGGCCTGGTTCTTCCCAAAAGCCCGTCGTGAAACTTAATCTCCCGGAAAAAAACGTGGCGGCCCCCCGGTATATGTGGTCTATAACCGAAGTAAAACCCGGGGTTTATTACGTCATAAATTTCGACCGCCCTCAGGGTCGCTGGCAGAGCTGACTGCGCATGCTCTCTACGTCACTAGCATGCGCCCGCCCCCTAACGTTCCCTGAAGGATGGCATTGCGCAGGCGCGCCCTCTGCGCCTTACGTCATCGTTTCGCCACGCCCACCGCTGTAGCCGAGTTCCCGGAGCTGACGGGCTACGCGATAGCGGTGCAGTAAGATGGCGGCGGGGGCTGCGCGGCCGTGCTGAGGCGCAGGATGTCCCGGCTGTGAGCCGCATGTGAGGGCCCGGTCTTCCCTTCCTAGCGGGGCGGCCCGTCTTCTTTCTCCTTGGGTCCCCCCCGTCCTCGCTGTTCCAATGACCGGGGAGAAGATCCGCTCCCTCCGCCGGGACCACAAGCCGTGTAAGGATGAGGAGCTGCTGGAGCCCGACGAGGAGGCGACGGCCGGGGGCACCTTCACCCGCAAGACCCGGAACAGCAAGAGGCTTCAGCAACCACGGGTGATCCGGGCGCCCTCCAATCCGGCCATAGCCTCCAGCGACGGGGAGGCCAAGGCCGGCACCTACTACCCGGTGCACGAGTGCGTCTTCAAGGGGGACATCCGCCGCCTCTCCTCCCTCATCAGGACCCACAGCATCAGCCAGAAGGACAGCCACGGTGAGTGCGGGGCTGCTGCTACAGAACCTCCCAGAGGAGGGGGGACAGGAGGGCAGGCAGGAGAGGTGAGGCAGGGACGGGGCCGCAGCTGCTGCAGAACCTCCCAGAGGAGGAGGAGGGACGGGGCCTCAGCTGCTGCAGAACCTCCCAGAGGAGGAGGAGGCAGGCACGGGCTCAGCGCTGCGCCCAGTAGGGTCGGCAGGGCGGGGGCCGTCGGGTCCATCTAGGGGGCGGGGGCCGTCGGGTCCATCTAGGGGGCGGGGGCCGTCGGGTCCATCTAGGGGGCGGGGGCCGTCGGGTCCATCTAGGGGGCGGGGGCCGTCGGGTCCATCTAGGGGGCGGGGGCCGTCGGTCCTCTAGGGGGCGGGGGCAGTCGGGTCCATCTGGGGGGCGGGGGCCGTCGGGTCCATCTAGGGGGCGGGGGCCGTCGGGTCCATCTAGGGGGCAGGGTAGGCTTGGGACTATCAATAAGGACCGAGTTGAAGCTGTTAGTCTGGGTAGACTCGAAGTTGTCAATCTGTTCGGCGGGTTCAGGCTGCGCTGACGGCCGCTCTGGGTCGGCGCTGCTGGTCGGTTGGTAGGTTCGGGGCGGCGCTGCTGGTCGGTTGGTAGGTTCGGGTCGGCGCTGCTGGTCGGTTGGTAGGTTCAGGTCGGCGCTGCTGGTCGGTTGGTAGGTTCGGGTCGGCGCTGCCGGTCGGTTGGACGGTCCGGGCTGCGCTGTCGGCCGCTCTGGGTCGGCGCTGCCGGTCGGTTGGTAC
This sequence comes from Phyllomedusa bahiana, assembly GCA_025379985.1. Lineage (NCBI taxonomy): Eukaryota > Metazoa > Chordata > Amphibia > Anura > Hylidae > Phyllomedusa > Phyllomedusa bahiana. Next base: position 120,611 of record JAODAL010000094.1, read on the forward strand.
GTTCGGGCCGCGCTGTCGGCCGCTCTGGGTCGGCGCTGCCGGTCGGTTGGTACGTTCGGGCCGTGCTGTCGGCCGCTCTGGGTCGGTGCTGCTGGTCGGTTGGTAGGTTCAGGTCGGCGCTGCTGGTCGGTTGGACGGTCCAGGCCGCTCTGTCGGCCGCTCGGGTTCGGTGCTGCCGGTCGGTTGGACGGTCCAGGCCGCGCTGTCGGCCGCTCTGGGTCGGTGCTGCTGGTCGGTAGGTCGGTCCGGGCCGCGCTGTCGGCCGCTCTGGGTCGGTGCTTGTCGGAGTTCGGTTGGACGGTCCGGGCCGTGCTGTCGGCCGCTCTGGGTCGGTGCTGCCGGTCGGTTGGACGGTTCAGGCCGCGCTGTCGGCCGCTCGGGGTCGGCGCTGCCGGTCGGTTGGACGGTTCGGGCCGCGCTGTCGGCCGCTCGGGGTCGGCGCTGCCGGTCGGTTGGACGGTTCGGGCTGCGCTGTCGGCCGCTCTGGGTCGGCGCTGCCGGTCGGTTGGTAGGTCCGGGCCGCGCTGTCGGCCGCTCGGGGTCGGCGCTGGTGGTCGGTTGGTAGGACGGTCCGGGCCGCGCTGTCGGCCGCTCTGGGTCGGTGCTGCTGGTCGGTTGGTAGGTTCGGGCCGCGCTGTCGGCCGCTCTGGGTCGGCGCTGGTGGTCGGTTGGTAGGTTCGGGCCGCGCTGTCCGGGGTCGCTCGTGGGTCTTGCGTCATAGTTCCATCCGTCACCTGATATACAGCGCGCTCCAGGAGGATGATGGGAGGTGATGATCGGTCCTTCCCTTCCTGCAGTGAGTCATGGTGTTTGTTTGCCGCAGGTACAGACGTGTTGTGTCCATCGCTGTCGTCTCCTTCCTGCTGCCGGCTCTGCACATAGCGTTACTATAGACGTGAGGCTGCAGAGGATGGTGGGGGCGCTGCATGTGTACACCACCCCCGCCAGCAGCTGTCAGTGCCATAGGTAATCCTAGGTAGTGGCTGGATCTCTGGACAGAGGTTACTACTGGGGCACAGCGTTAATGTCAGGGATAACAGTAGAAGGCTGTGGTATTCACATGTAGTGACTGAGAGGAGACATCTAGTGAGGCATCTGCTGTAATCCCCTGCAGCGCCACCACAGGAGGTACAGAGCATTGCAGGTTGCCCATTGACCTCGGGCTTCGCCTGATTGCTCGGACCCTCCTTAGGACTGGGTTTACAGACCGCTCCTACCACCATCATTCCAGAGCAGGCATCCTCAAACCCGCGGCCCTCCAGCTGTTGGGAAACTACAACTCCCATCATGCCCGCTGTTATAGATTATATAAATGCATGATGGGAGATGTAGTTTCCCAACAGCTGGAGGGCCAGCAGTTTGAGGGTGGCTGTTCCAGAGCTTCAGTGTTTCCCCTGGTCTCTCACTGGTGACATCACGTTCATGGATCACATGATTCAGCAGCCACTCTGCATGTACATCCTGTGACCACAGAGGTCAGTGATTGGCTGTCGCATCATGTGATCCATGAACGTGATGTCACCAGTGAGGGACAGGGAGAACACTGGAGCAGTGGTGATGGGAGAGGGGCGTATGGGTTAATGTTCTATTTTAGCACAGTGTTAGGGAGGCTTTTAAAAGTCTTGGGAAACCCCTCTGGGTGGGGTGTTTGGGGATTTTCCGGTAATTTTCTGTCTTTTCAGCAGGCGTGTATGGATTATTCATACATTTTATAGATCTCTAGCAATATGGCGGCTCCTATACCAGAGCTCAGAGCAGGGCTAGGAGCAGATGTGATGGTCTGAAGCCCCTGTGGGGCTCTCCAGGACTTAAATATTAATAGCCTATCCTCTACATAGGCCCTTAATGCTTCATCAGTGGGGTCTGCCGTGCGGTTATCACAGGCCCCACAGCTCGCTATTCAGGTGGCTGATATTAATCCAAATTTTTCATCTGTTTACTTCTATGAAGAGCACTCGCATTGTATATGGCATCCTATGGTATGTGCGCCCCTCTGAGTGGACTGTATACAGGCAGCAGTGCACATGGCTCCATAGACTGCAGTGCCTGAGCCCAAAATCCTCACCTCATTCAAAATCTGAAAGTTCAGGTAACTCCAAATGCTGCACTTACAGCCCCTGGTATCTCAGCGTCCTGGACCTCTAGTGTCTGGGATTCTCACCGTGTAGAACAGCTGGAGCCATCGCCACCAGTGATTGATTATTTTAAAGGGCTATTCCCACCGTACAAATTGGGCCTGGTGTGTGACAACTGTCTAGCAGTAAGAAACTCTGTTGCCCATAGCAGCCAATCAGAGTTCAGCTTTCATTTTTACAGAGCAGTATATGAAATAAAAGCTGGGCTCTGATTGGCGGCCGCGGGCTCTGATTGGGCCGGCCGCGGGCTCTGATTGGGCCGGCCGCGGGCTCTGATTGGCGGCTGCGGGCTCTGATTGGCGGCCGCGGGCTCTGATTGGCGGCCGCGGGCTTGTTGGCGCGGAGCTTGATGGTTTCTATGGGCAGAAACACACACGTGGCCATACTTAGTTACGTTAGTACGGTTGAAAAAAGACCCATGTCCATCAAGTTCAACCAAGGGAAAGATGTGGATGAAGGGAGGGGTAGAGAAAATGTCTAATCTTAGTTGCCCCTAATGATGAAGAGTTGAAGAGAGAACCAATCTGCCCTAAATGAATATTACATTTCTGCTCCGAAAATTGGACTGGATCTAGAATTGTATGTGGCTACATGGGTATTAATATTTTTTTAGTTTCATGTAGTTATCGAATACTTTCTTGAAACCCTCAACTGTTCCTGCTGTGACCAGCTGCTCAGGAAGGCTGTTCCACAGATTTACAGTTCTCATGGTGAAGAAGGCTTTTCACAATGGCTGGACAATAGACTAAACCCAATAGTAGGCACTATAAGCCCCAGTGCTGCTTGGGAGAGATATAACAGGTGCAGATAACTAATAAACAGTAACTTATACACCCATCCACTTGGAGGGCAACGGAATAATAAAAAACTGCACATTGGATAAGTACCAGTTCACACCAGTATCAGAAAAGCCAAAATATAATACAAGGGGAGACTGCACAAATGCAAAAATACTAATAAGACAACCACTCACAGCCTTCTATGTATGAGCAGGTGGGGGGTTGCTGATATTAGAATTATATATAGATAAGGCAATACAAAGGGTTCACTTACACGGATACATGTGGTGCACCATGCAGGCTTACAGCCTATGACGCCTCTACTATTCAATTGGGCGAACTGCCCAGCACATTTCAGGCATCCAACACAAAATACTGACACCCTCCGCTCCACAGAATTTAGGGCAAAAAAATCACATACTAGAAAAATATTAAATATGAGGTATTCGTTAATACAATGGCCACTATACACAAGCTCGCAAACCACGTCAAGGGTCCTCGTTTTGTTGCGAGTTCCGACACTGACAATTTACAAAAAATTCCCAGAAATAAAGGATATTATTCACTCCAAAAGTCCAATTTCCCTGCAGCGCCACCACAGGAGATGTGAAGCACTACACCGTGTCTATTCACATCAATGGGCTGTCTGTGGAAGACTGGACAGGACAGGTCCTCCAGAGCGAGAGACGCTCTTTGTAACCAGTCTTCACTATGACCAAGAGATGAGGAGCCTGAACAGCGGACTCCTCTATGCCCCCAGGGCTTCTCTCTCTGGGCCCCCCAGGGCTTCTCTCTCTGGGCCCCCCAGGGCTTCTCTCTCTGGGCCCCCCAGGGCTCCTCTCTGCGGGCCCCCCAGGGCTCCTCTCTGCGGGCCCCCCAGGGCTCCTCTCTGCGGGCCCCCCAGGGCTCCTCTCTGTGGGCCCCCCAGGGCTCCTCTCTGTGGGCCCCGGGCTCCTCTCTGTGGGCCCCCAGGGCTCCTCTCTGTGGGCCCCCAGGGCTCCTCTCTGTGGGCCCCCCAGGGCTCCTCTCTGTGGGCCCCCCCAGGGCTCCTCTCTGTGGGCCCCCCAGGGCTCCTCTCTGTGGGCCCCCCAGGGCTCCTCTCTGTGGGCCCCCCAGGGCTCCTCTCTGTGGGCCCCCCAGGGCTCCTCTCTGTGGGCCCCCCAGGGCTCCTCTCTGTGGGCCCCCCAGGGCTCCTCTCTGTGGGCCCCCAGGGCTCCTTCTCTGTGGGCCCCACAGGGCTCATCTCTGTGGGCCCACCAGGGCTACTCTCTGTGGGCCCCCCAGGGCTCCTCTCTGTGGGCCCCCCAGGGCTCCTCTCTGTGGGCCCCCCAGGGCTCCTCGCTGGGGGCCCCCCCGGGCTCCTCTCGGGGGGCCCCCGGGGCTCCTCTCTGGGGGCCCCCCCCAGGGCTCCTCTCTGTGGGCCCCCCAGGGCTCCTCTCTGGGGGGCCCCCAGGGTCCTCCCTGTGGGCCCCCAGGGCTCCTCTTTTGGGGGCCCCAGGGCTCCTTTCTGTGGGCCCCCGGGGCCCTCCTCTCTGTGGGCCCCCAGGGCTCCTCTCTGTGGGCCCCCAGGGCTCCTCTCTGTGGGCCCCCCAGGGCTCCTCTCTGTGGGCCCCCCAGGGCTCCTCTCTCTGGGCCCCCCAGGGCTCCTCTCTCTGGGCCCCCCAGGGCTCCTCGATAGGATGAATGTAGATAGACAATTGGCTTCTACCTCATGGAGGGGGGGGGCGCATTGCCTTTCTCTGGATCAACACTATAGGGCAATACGGTGAATTGGATGGACATCTGTCCTTTTTCGGCCCTACCCACCCTTGAAGTGCACATTCCGTTACCTTTTTGACGTGCCGGCTTCTGTATGTAATTGGTGGGGGTCTGGCAGCCTGGACTGCTAGGAGGAGTAACGGCGGCACAATGGGGGCACACCGCCTCTTTGTTCTGATTTTGGCTTTTCTTGGAGACAGCGTGGGTGGTCACAGGCTACAATGGGCCGTGCAGAGTCAGAGGGTCGTCGCGTTGTCCTAATGCTGCTGCCGGTCATTAGTGAGGATTCATACTGGTTGTATTGATGTCCCATCATTGTGGTGACGGAGCAGATGGCAGGACTTGCACCTCGGGTGGCTCCATGGCTCACTTTCTCGCAGCCGACGGATGACCGGATAGATGCACAGTTGTGATATTACAGTCAGTTATTTTGTCCATTACTTGTTATTTATTTGGGGAGGGGGATAAAAGCTCTTCTAGATGGCGCTGATGACGGCGCGTGTCCTCCTGCTGGGGTGTGGGATCGGAGGCGGAATCTGTCTCGCACGGCCGGCACTTCTCGGTTTCGTGATGTGTGACAAATTGCGAGTGTTGGACAAGGAGCACTTGGCACGGAGCGGATCCCGCTGTAGTGCTGGCATCTTAGAAAGCTGATGGCGAAAAGTGCAGCAAGAGCTCCGGCCGCGCCAACATCCAAATGTCAAAGCAATTACATCACAAAGGCTGACGATGAAGCTCTGCGGGGACAAAGGAGACCCTGTGAGGAGGGAAGACCGCCGGAGGTTGTACAAGAGCTCGATAGCCACGGCACACACAGGGCTTATGTATGAAAACTGTCTCGCAGGAAGACTTTCTTTGTTACCCATAGCAACCAATCAGAGCCCATAGCAGCCAATCAGAGCTCAGCTTGTATTTTTCCAGAGCATTATATGAGATGAAAGGGGAGCTCTGATTGGTTGCTGTGGGCTCTGGTTGCTATGGCCTCTCATTGATTGCTATGGGCTCTGGTTGCTATGGCCTCTCATTGGTTGCTATGGACTCTGATTGGTCGCTGGTTGCTATGGGCTCTGGTTGCTATGGGCTCTGGTTGCTGGTTACTATGGGCTCTGGTTTGGTTATGAGCTCAGATTGGTCGCTGGTTGCTATAGGCTCTGGTTGCTGGTTACTATGGGCTCTGGTTGCTATGGGCTCTGGTTGCTGGTTACTATGGGCTCTGGTTTCTATGGCCTCTCATTGGTTACTATGGGCTCTGGTTTGGTTATGAGCTCAGATTGGTCGCCAGGGGCAACAAAGACGGTCATACTGCTAGACCATTTTCATACATAAGGCCCAATAGGTTATCATTGAATAAGGTGAAATATTTTAGTCATAAATACACAATAGTGCAGTATTTTGGGGGGAGGAAATGGGGAATGAATGTGGGGGAAATCCAGAAACTCCAGTTTCATTTTTCTGGAAAAATCCCCGAGTGACTGGTTTGCTGGCAAAGGGGAGGGCTGGGGGGAAATTGGAAAGGTTTTGCCAAAGGGGGGGGGGAGACTCGAATGCCCCATTCCCAGCCTGGAAAAGGGAGTTCAGATCCGGCGATGCCCCCCCCACCTTGGAAAGGGTGAATCAGAGTAAAAAATTTTATGGTCCATACAATTATGCGGGTTGATATTGGCTTCTTTGAGTCGTGGTTTCCAGCGAGGTGGGCCCGGTTTAAATGGGAGATTGTGGACGGTTGGGTCATCCGAGGGCCCTTTTTTCAGCCCGGGACGGGAAAGAAGGGGTTTCCCCCTGTCAAACCCTCGCCCCCTTTAGAAAAAGGAAAACCAAATGTGGATGCGATACCCGCGCTGCATGGACTCTCTCCATTGGACAGAAGATTTAACTGGGATCCAGTCTCCTGCTGGGGTGATATCACCAGACTCTGATCTACTTTCCAGGAGTTGATTCTTGGGATCCCACCACCCTACAGCTATGGTTCATGACTGCATATTGCTCTTGGGGTGTATTCACACAATATGTTGGGATACGTTTTTTGGATGCCCCCCCCCCCCCCCCCCCCCCCCCCCCCCCCCCCCCCCACCCCCCTATTCCTGTTTCGGACCCTAAACGGGCCCAAACCGGGTTTTAAAAAATGTGGGAAACGTGATTGCTTTCCAAAAGTTTAAAAAACCTCAGCGTTCAGGGCGAGGGATCGCCCCAATTTCGGGCTCGTTGCGTCTTTCGGGGTCCATTCAGAGGGAAAATTTTCATGTCTATTTTTGATCTGAAAGACGCCCGCCCGGGGGCCCTATAATTAAAAATATAGGGGAGCGATCCTGCTTTAAACCAACCCCATCCAAACACACAGCGCCCCCTATTAATAAAATATAGGGAGCGATCCTGTGCATCCCAAAACAGATCCAAAAACCAGCTGCCTTTTATAATAAACTATAGGGAAACGAAACCCGCTGCAGCCAGCACACAGCTGGGCCCCTTTTAATTAAACCCAAAGGGAAAGATCCTGGGGGCATCCACAATCCAAACACCCAGCTGCCTCTATTAAAAAAACTATAGGGGGGATCCTTTCTGCAGCCCAAAAACCCCAGCTGCCTCTTAAAAAAAATTAAAAGGGGCGATCCTGCTGCAGCCAACAAACCCGCCCTCTATAATAAAAAATATAGGGAGGGGATCCCGCTGCAGCCCCAAACACAGCCCGCCTCAAAAAATAAAATATAGGAGCGATCCCGCTGCAGCCAACACAAAATCCAAACACCCCCAGCTGCCCCTAAAATAAAAATATAGGGGAGCGATCCTGCTCAGCCAAAAAACACAGCTGCCTCATAATAAACTATAGGGAGGATCCCGCTGCATCCAACACATCCAAACACACAGCTGCCTCTATAATAAAAATATAGGGGGCATCCTGCGCAGGGCCCAAAACACACTGCCTCTATAAAAAAATATAGGGGGCGATCCTGCAGCATCCAAAACATCCAAAAACACAGGCCCTGGGCTTTTCTTTTTAATAAAAAAAAAAAAAAAAAACAAAAAAAAAAAAAAAAAAAAAAAAAAAATTATTTTTTTAAAAAAAAAAAAAAAAAAAGCGATCCTGCGGGATTTTTAACACAGATCCCAAAAACACAGCTGCCCTTTTAATAAAATATAGGGGTGATCCCGCTGCATCCAACACACGGGTGCCTCTTAAAAAACTATAGGGTGCGATCCCGCTTTCAAACACAAAACCAAACCAAAACCACAGTGCCTCTAAAATAAACTATAAGGGGGCGATCCGCTGTATCCAAACAAAATCCAAACACAAAGCTGCCTCTATTTAAAAAACTATAGGGAGCGGGGTCCCGCCCGATCCCAAAACCCCAGCTGCCCCTTAATAAACTATAGGGAGCGATCCTGCGCAAACCCAAAACACAGCGTCCCCTATAATAAAATATAGGGGGCGATCCCGTTCAGCCAACAAAAACCCTCTATAATTTAAAATATAGGGGGTCGAACCCCGCTTTGCAGCCAACACACAGCTGCCTCTATAATAAACTATAGGGAGCGATCCTGTTTTCATCCAACAACGGGGCCCTATAATAAACTATTGGGAGGGTCCTGCTTTCGCCCAACCCCCGGATCCAAACACACAGCTGCCCCTATAAAAAAACTATAGGGGGGCGATCCCGCTGTTCCCAAAACACCCTCCCAAAAACCAGCTGCCTCTATAATAAACTATAGGGTTTTATCCTTTCTGTATCCAAGCACATCAAAAACGCAGCTGCCTCTATAATTTAAAGAATGGGAGTGATCCTGCTGCAGCCACACACATCCCCAAACACACAGCTGCCTCTATAATTTAACTATGGGAGCGATCCTGCTGGGAGCCAACACCCAGCTGCCTCCCAAATTTAAAAAATAGGGGGCGATCCTGCGCAGCCCCAAAACACAGCTGGCCCCCTATAAAAAACTATAGGGTTGCGATTTCCCGTGCAGCCAACACACAGCTTTCCTCTATAAAAAAACTATAGGGTCGAAACCTGCTTCAGCCAAAACCCCATCTCCTCTTAATAAATTTTAAGGGGGCGATCCTGCTGCAGCCCAAAAAAACAGCTGCCTCTATAAAAACTATTTGGGGGGGGATCCTGCTTTTCAGCCAAACACAGCTGCCCCCTATAATAAAAATATAGGGAAACGTTTCCCCCCGCAGCCAACACAGATCCAAACACAAGCGGCCCCCTATAAAAAAACTAAGGGTGCGATCCTGTGCAGCCAAAACACAGCTGCCTCAAAAATAAACTAAAAGGGTGCGATCCCGCTTTCAAACCCAAAACACAGCTTCCTCTATAATAAACTTAAAAGGGGGTGCGATCCTGCTGCAGTCAAACACAGCGCCCCTTAATAAACTATAGGGGGCGATCCTGGCAGCCCAAAAACACAGCGCCTCTTAATAAACTATAGGGACGATCCTGCTGCAGCCAACACACAGCTTTCCCCCCTTTTTAAAAAAACCCATAAAGGGGGGATCCTTTCTGCAAACCAAACACACAGCTGCCCTATAATAAACTATAGGGGCGATCCTGCTGCAGCCAAAAAACACAGCTGCCTCTATAATAAAAAATATAGGGAGCGATCCTGGGGCAGCCAAAACACAGCTGCCTCTATAATAAACTATTTGGGAGCGATCCGCTGCAGCCAGACACAAAGCTGCCCTATAAAAAACTATAGGGTGCGATCCTCTGGGATCCAACACATCCGAACACACATGCCTTATAATAAACTATAGGGTGCGATCCTGCGCATCCCAAAACACAAATGCCTCTATTTAAAAAACTATAGGGAGCGATCCTGCTGCATCCAAAAACCCAGCTGCCTCTAAATTAAAATATAGGGGGCGATCCTGCTGATCCCAAAACAGATCCAAACACCCAGTGCCCCTATAATAAACTATAGGGGGCGATCCCGCTGCATCCCAACCCCATCCAAACACCGCTGCCTCATAAAAAACTATAGGGGCGATCCTTTCTGCAAACCCAAAACCCTTTCCCAAAAACCCCCAAAAAAAAACTGCCTCTATAATAAAACTATAGGGTTTCAATCCCGCTGCAGCCAAAATGCATCCCAAAAAAAACAGCTGCCTCTATAATAAATATAGGGAGCGGGGTCCCCCCTGCATCCCAAAACAATCCAAACACACAGCTGCCTCTTTAAAAAACTATTTGGGAGCGATCCTGCTGCAGCCAAACAATCCAAACACAAAAGCTGCCCCTATAATAAACTATAGGGAAAAATCCTGCTGCACCAGGGACACAGGGGGCCTCCCTAATAAACTATTGGGTGGGGATCCTGCTTTCAGCCCAAAACACGCTGCCCCTTAAAAAAAACCCTTTTTTGGGGCGATCCCGCTGCAGCCCAAAACACAGCTGCCTCTTTAATAAACTATAGGGGGGCGATCCTGGCCCGCACCAACACAGTGCCCTCTATAATTAAAATTTAGGGACGATCCGCGCAGCCAACACACAGCAGCCTCATAATAAAATTAGGGAGCGATCCTGCTGAGCCCCAAAAACACTGCCTCTAAATAAACTATAGGGAGTGATCCTGCTGCAGCCCAAAACCCCAGCTTTTTCTTAATAAACTATAGGGAGCGATTTCCCGCTGCAGCCAAAAACACATCCAAAAAACACAGCTGGGGCCCCTATAATAAACTATAGGAGCGATCCTGCTCATCCACACATCCAAAAAACACAGCTGCCTCTATAATAAACTATAGGGTTCGATTGCTGCATCCCAAAACACAGCTGCCTCTATAATAAAAATATAGGGGGTGATCCCGCTGCAGCCAACACACGGCGCCCCCTTTTAATAAAATATAGGGACGTTTTCCCGCTGCAGCCCCCACGGGTCCAAAAAAACCCCCAGCTGCCTCAATTTAAAAACTTTTAGGGTGCGATCCTGTGCATCCCAAAAACACGCTGCCTCTATAAATAACTATAGGGTGGATCCTGGCACCAAAACACGGTGCCCCCTTATAATAAACTTTTAAAGGGAGCGATCCTGCGCAGCCAACACGGGTCCAAACACACAGCTTCCTCTATAAAAAACTATAGGGTGCGATCCTCTGCATCCCCAAAACACCGCTGGGCCCCTATAATAAACAAAAAGGGGGCGATCCTGCTGCAGCCCAAAAACACACGCCTCTTTTAATAAACTATAGGGGCGATCCTGCTGCAGCCAAAACCAGCTTTTCCCCATAATAAAATATTTGGGGGGCGATCCCGCTGCAGCTAGGGACATCCAAACACACAAACGGGCCCCTATAATAAACTATAGGGAGCGATTTCCCGCTGCAGCCAAAACACAGCCTTCTATAATAAAACTATAGGGGGCGATCCCGCGAGCCAAAACACAGCTGCCCCTTTTAAATAAACAAAAGGGAGCGTTCCCGCTGCATCCAACACAAGGGTCCTCTTAAAAAAAACTATAGGGGGCGGGTTTCCCGCTGCAAACCAACACCCCGGGGTGCCTCTATAATAAAAATAAAAGGAGCGATCCCGCTGGGATCCAACACACGGCTTCCTCTATAAAAAACTTTTAAAGGGGGCGATCCCCGCTGCAGCCAACACGGAAACCAAAAACCAGCTTCACATTGGGCGATTTACCAGTGGTTTTGGATGCAGTTTTTTGGGAAAACCAAAAAAAGGGTTTCCAAAAACCCGTGTGAAAAAACCCCTTACCCCTATCCCGGGTGCCCTTTTTCCCCGAAAAGAGGGCCCAAAACCTATACCTCAGGGGCCCCCACCAGAAAATTGTGTGGGGGGTTTCCCCTTTCACCCTTGTGGACCAAAAATTTAGTTTGGGATAGGTGGTTTATATAGCAGGGTCCCCCCCTGAGAATACTAGCCTTTGCGGAGTGTGGCTACATTTATGAATTTTACCTACCCTGGTTTTCCCCCAAAATAAACCTAGTGCTTTTTTTTTATGGGGAATTCAGAGTTTGGGGCTGCTTTGGGGCCCGGGGTTTGTGATGAAATACTAATATTTTTTTAATACAAATTGATGTTTTTTTTCAACATAAAAAGTTTAAATTTTTGTTCAAGAAAAAAAAAAAACCCCCAAAAAATAAATCCTTTGTTTGTCTTTAAAGGGGCAAAAAAATTAATTTTAAAGACACTGTCTTATTTTTTTGGGGGAAACAGGGTAGGCACCAAAATTTTTGGGGTCCCACCCGACTGCCCCCTAGCTTTGGGCGGTAGGATGGTTTTTCACGATGTACATGAAAACGGGCCCCCACCCTGTCACTCGTGAGCCCCTACAGCTATTTTTGGGATCCGCCCTTTTAGTGCTATTTTAAATAGCGGGGACCGAACCCAAACCCCCAATTTTTTTTCTACCTTTTTAAGCCCATGTGTTATGTTTGCCAAAAAATGTCTTTAAAGTTCCCCCTATTGCAGGGGTCGCAATGTCAGCTCTACGCTGTTGGGGGAAAATACAGGGTCCCCCATGCATTTATATCATTTGGAAACATTGGGATGATGGGGGATGTAGTTTTCCCAAAAGCTTTGGGAGGGCCCAAAGTTCAGACCCCTGTCCCCAACTATATCTCCAAGATAGTAGAGACCCTGAGGCCGCGTTTCACAGCAAATAAGCCACAAACTTAAATTTCGCTTGCAAAGGGTGAAATCTGCTATGAAAATCTGCAACAGGCTTGTCCGTGAATCCATTCTGCATGGATTTGTTTTCGCCGCATGTATCGGAATCCACAGCGCAGTTCAGTACAATACCAGTGGATGGGAGACACTTATATCACAGAGGTGCCATCCGTTCACCCCTTAATGGTTTGGGGGGGGGGGGGGCGAGCTTGCAGGCTTTGCAGTGGGCTCAGATACACTCTGTCCCGTGCATGAAACTTTTGTGTGAACCTCTCAGCTGGTTTGGGCGGCAGCGGAGCTGATCTAGTTCTGCAGATAATTACTCCGTGACCTATTTTTGCCTGTGAAGGTGCAGGGTATTTTCGGCCGTCCCCAGCAGATATCAGCAGGTGCAGCAGCTGGAATTCTCCACCGCTCCATGGTGTAGTTGTGGGTTGTAGTAGGGAAGCAGGGCTGTGGAGTCGGCAGGCCAAAGCCCCGACTCCTCAATTTCCCAAACCGCCGACTCCCTCATACGCGGCGCATGTTTAAGTGATAACTTTCCTGTAGTAAAATGGTAACATCGGGCTGTTTATCACCTTATGATACAATAATCAAGCTATTTAGGTAGAACAGACACTGACGAGCAAAAAGGTAACTATGTTTTGATCTTTTTGAACACTTGTGGGTAGAGTTGAAGAAAAAGCTGTATTTGTATCCAAGTCCAGTCTGCACCAACATTGGGAATGTGAAGAGACCTGGGATCAGATTTTGGTCAAGACCTGCTTGAGTCTGATTCAGAGCCCAGAAGGATTCGGGCAGTATTGAAAACCAAAAGGCGGATTTACCAAATACTAACAAAATAATAGAAATTAACATTTTGATTTTTTGGAGCAAAACAGTAACAATGCAGTTACCGGAAAGAATCTGCAGAACTAAGCAGATGCTAAATGCTTGCAAGTCACATTTATATATAAGATAGGTAAGATGACTGTATATAAAATTACAGTAGCCTCATGTACACAGCTGGAGTGGATGGAGAGATATGGAGCCTGAAAGTCACAAGTTCAAAACATTGTTACCCTTTTGCTTGTCAGTGAAAAAATATTTACTGGATATGACTTTAGAACACAAAAACATTGTAAATATGCAAAACACTACAGGAACATTTGTGGAGTCTCTGAATTTGTTCTGAGAAATAGTATTGCCCCCATCAGATCCTGCATACATGACCTCACAATTTTTTACCTCAAAATTTTTCAAGCAGGTGAAAAATTCTGTTGAAATCTTTTCCCCCTGGGCCAGCGCTTTGCCTGCTCCATGTCATCATGTGATGAGGCTGAAGATATGGGAGCAGTCGCACTGGCCGGACCCAATGCCTTTTGCTCTTTGCATTGAACTAACTGGACCAACTTATTATATATTTTGGGAGTCGGTCCCTTTTATGACGACTCCGACTCCTGCAAAATAGGCTCCGACTCCACAGCCCTGTAGGGAAGGGAAACATGATTGACCCAAAATTAAAAGTACCATAACTATGGTAGTGACCTCTGATCATAAGTGGCATTGGCACCTTAAAGGGGTTGTCTCACTACATTAATTTGTCCTGTTTTCTTGGTTTCATTTTGAATTCAGGGGCGTGTTTACTGGCTTCCACTAGGCTGCAGTAGAAGCCAGGTCTATAGCTATAGCAACCAGTGCTGGCAGCCTATCAGGAGAGATCAAACAGGTCTGTAGCTATAGCAACCAGCGCTGGCAGCCTATCAGGAGAGATCAAACAGGTCTGTAGCTATAGCGACCTGAGGAGCTGATGCAGCCCATACAAGAGGGGATGTCTCAGAATAGGTAGGACACTGTTAATGGACACATATTGCAAAGTGATTTGTTTTTGCAAGATCTTTAACATAAAAAGCAGCGATCCTTGTAGCGAGACAACCCCTTTGAGGCCAGGCTTAAACATTGTAGTTGCTGTTTGTGGATGGCTCCATTCCTGTACTCGGTGGCCAATGGGTGCACAATTTTACCTGTAAAGCTAAAGTATTGCTGGTAAAATGGTGCAACCTTGTGAGCTTGGATCTGTGTGGATACGGCAGCCACAATGTGGGAACACATCCTAAGACCACAGGCAGGGGCCATGATTATCTCAGGACTGCAGCGCCTGTCAGGGATGGGATGTGTCCGAGAACAGAGAAACTGGACAAATTCTATTCTGTAGATGACTAGGTCTGAGCATCTGCAGAACAGCAGGTCCTGTGGGGTGTCCCCGTCATGCAGTGGTTAGTACCTAACTTAAAGGGGTTGTCTCACTACAAGGATTGTGCTTTTATGTGAAAGATCTTGCAAAAACAAGTCACTTGTCCATTAACAGTGTCCTACCTATTCCTAGATATCCCCTCTTGTATGGGCTGCATCCAGGGCTGTGGAGTCAGCAAGCCGAAGCCCCGACTCCTGACTCCGACTCCTGACTCCGACTCCTGACTCCGACTCCTGACTCCGACTCCTGACTCCGACTCCTGAATACGACTCCTGACTACGACTCCTGACTTAGACTCCTGACTACGACTCCTGACTACGACTCCTGACTACGACTCCTGACTACGACTCCTGACTACGACTCCTGACTACGACTCCTGACTACGACTCCTGACTCCGACTCCTGACAACGACTCCTGACTCCGACTCCTGACTCCGACTCCTGACTCCGACTCCTGACTCCGACTCCTGACTCCGACTCCTGCCTTCGACTTCTGACTCCGACTCTGACTCCGACTCTGACTCCTGACTCCTGACTCCGACTCCTGACTCCTGACTCCGACTCCTGACTCCGACTCCTGACTCCGACTCCTGACTCCCTCATACATGGCGCATGTTTAAGTGATAACTTTACTGTAGTAAAATGGTAACATCAGGCTGTTTATTACCTTATGATACAATAATCAAGCTATTTAGGTAGAACAGACACTGACAAGCAAAAGGGTAACAATGTTTTGATCTTTTGAACACTTGTGGGTAGAGTTGAAGAAAAAGCTGTATTTGTATCCAAGTCCAGTCTGCACCAACATTGGGAATGTGTAGAAGAGACCTGGGATCAGATTTTGGTCAAGATATGCTTGAATCTGATCCAGAGCCCAGAAGGATTCAGGCAGTATTGAAAACCAAAAGGTGGATTTCCCAAATACTAACAAAATAATAAAAATTAACATTTTGATTTTTAGGAGCAAAACAGTAACAATGCAGTTACAGGAAAGAATCTGCAGAACTAAGCAGATGCTAAATACTTGCAAGTCAAATTTATGTATAAGATATGTAAGATGACTGTATATAAAATTACAGTAGCCTCATGTACAAAGCTGTAGTGGATGGAGAGATATGGAGCCTGAAAGTCACAAGTTCAAACCATTGTTACCATTTTGCTTGTCAGTGTAAAATATATTTATTGGATATGACTTTAGGACACCAAAAAATTGTAAATATGCAAAAACACTGCAGGAACATTTGTGGAGTCTCTGAATTTGTTCAGAGAAATAGTATCGCCTCCATCAGATCCTGCATACATGACCTCACATCTGAACTCATTATTTCCAGGCTACAGAACGGCCTCTATACACTAAGGCCGTGTTCACACGGCTTATTCCTGACGGATTTGTGCGCCGTATTGAGCGCACAAATCCGCCGTGAATAAGGGACGGGGGCGGGGCCGGAGCGCGGCAGGGGCGCCGCTCCCGGCCCCATAGAAAATGCATTGTTTACGGCGCGTCCGCGCCGTAAATAATGTGCATGTCACTTTCTCCCTCCGCGGCGGATTTGCCGAGCGGGGAGGAGCGACGGAATCCACTGTTCTCTACGAGAGCAGTGGATTACCGTAATGACTCTGACGGATTGGAGCCGTACTGCAGCGCAAATCCGGCGCGGAATACGGCGCCAATCCGTCGGCAAATAAGCCGTGTGAACGGGGCCTAACTGGGGGCAAAGCGGTGACCACATGGGCAACATCTCTAACAATGTCAGGGTATAAAGGAATTGCCACAGTCAGGTCTGATGAATGGTTGATCTTCTACTTCTTTGAAAGCAGGTGAAAAATTTTGCTGAAATCTGTTTGCTATGGGAGCGGAATCTTCTCCCCTGGGGCAGCGCTTTGCCTGCTCCATGTCATCCATTACACTCCTCATGTGATGAGGCTGAAGATATGGGAGCAGTAGCACTGGCCGCACCCAATTCCTCTTGCTCTTTGCACTGCATCGAACTAACTGGACCAACTTATTATATATTTTGGGAGTCGGAGTCGGTCCCATTTATGACAACTCCGACTCCTGCAAAATAGGCTCCGACTCCACGACTCCGACTCCACAGCCCTGGCTGCATCAGCTCCTCAGGTCGCTATAGCTACAGACCTGTTTGATCTATTCTGATAGGCTGCCAGCACTGGTTGCTATAGCTACAGACCTGGCTTTTACTGCAGCCTAGTAGAAGCCAGTAAACTCGCCCCTGAATTCAAAGTGAAACCAAGAAAACAGGACTGAGGTGAGATGAATCAATGTAGTGAGACAACCCCCTTAAGTGCTGCTAGGAAGGACAAGTGATGGGAGCAGGGTTATGGAGGCCCACGGCTCATTGATATATGTGGGGTGAAGACTAGTCAGTCTGCTCCAACCCTCACAGAGGAGATACCGGAGCAGAAACTGGTGAACAAGTTCCTTCTGGCTATGATAGGAAGGTGTCCGGACACTCGGGGCTGCCCAGCTTGCTGTATATGGGGTGGTGTACCCGCAGACCAGTCGGAGGGCCCATGCTGACCCCTGTCCTCACCGAAAGTGCCTGCAATGGCCATCAGAACTGGAGCCCAGAGCAGATGAGGAAGATGGCCCGGTATGATGAATTCTGTTTTACATAATGGGTCCTACCCTGTTTCCCCGAAAATAAGACAGTGCCTTATATTAATTTTTGCTCCTAAAGACGAGCTAGGACTTATTTTTAGGGGATATCTTATTTTTCCATGAACAATAATTCACATTTATTGTTGAACAAAACATCAACATGTATTAATCTACTGGGTGATTTCATCACAATCAGCAGCATAAGCAGCCAAACTCTGAATTGCATCAAAAAAATGGACTAGGTCTTATTTTTGGGGAAAACGGTGAAAACTGCCTAGCAGTAAGACAGTCCTTGTTCCTCACAGCGACCAATCGGGGCTCACAGTGACCAATCACATCTCTGTTTTCATTTCTGGAAGAAAAAAAAAAAAGCTGGGCTCTGGTCGCTGGCTGTGGGGGCTCTGGTCGCTGGCTGTGGGGGGCTCTGGTCGCTGGCTGGGGGGGCTCTGGTCGCTGGCTGTGGGGGGCTCTGGTCGCTGGCTGTGGGGGGCTCTGGTCGGCTGGCTGTGGGGGGCTCTGGTCGGCTGGCTGTCGGGGGCTCTGGTCGGCTGGCGGTCGGGGGCTCTGGTCGGCTGGCTGTCGGGGGCTCTGGTCGCTGGCTGGGGGGGGCTCTGGTCGCTGGCTGGGGGGGGGCGCTCTGGTCGCTGGCTGGGGGGGGGGGCTCTGGTCGCTGGCTGGGGGGGGGGCTCGGGTCGCTGGCTGGGGGGGGGCTCTGGTCGGTGGCTGGGGGGGGCTCTGGTCGCTGGCTGTGGGGGGCTCTGGTCGCTGGCTGTGGGGGGCTCTGGTCGCCGGCTGGGGGGGCTCTGGTCGGCGGCTGTGGGGGCTCTGGTCGCTATGGGCAACAAAGCTTTCATACATTGGGCCCAATGTGGTCGGCAGGGGGGGGGGGTGTCACTAACTTGGGAAGAGATGCACTATAGGTAGAAGACAAGATGGCGGAGATAAGGTGATGGGCAACATTGGGAAGTCCTCGGCTCCTGGCATCATGTGGTTGTGACCCGCACCACCTACCTAACATTGTGCAGACCAAGTCCACTCTACTTGGCAATGGGATTCTTTAATGGCAGCGGCCACGTCCAGCAGGATAATTCATCGGCCTCATTGCCAAAACTGTTCAGGAATGAGGAACATGATAGAGCTCAAGGTGGTGACTCGGCCTCCGGATCTCAGTCTGTGGGAAAAGTCTGCTCCATGGAGGCCGCACCTCACAACTCAGGATGGGCGGGTTGGGGTTGTATCTTAGTGAAGGACACCTTGGGCTCCCCCGGCGTCTTTGGGCGACCGTTTTTGGTAAAAAAACCAGGGTGGCCTAGGTAATATTAGGCAGGTGCTAGTGGTGGGAACAGCTCTGTCAGATGTGTCTGTGCAGGAGGTTTGGAGCTCTGTGTCAGATGTCTGTGCAGGAGGGTTTTGGGGCTCTGCAGAGTGTCGTGCAGGGGTTTTGGGGCTCTGTATCAATGTGTCTGTGCAGGGGGGTTTGGGCTCGTGTCAGAGTGTTTGTGCAGGAGGTTTGGAGCTCTGTGTCAGATGGTCGTGGGAGGAGGTTTGGAGCTCGTGTCAGATGTGTCTGTGCGGAGGTTTGGAGCTCTGTGTAGATGTGTCTGTGCAGGAGGTTTGGGGCTCTGTGTCAGTTGGTGCAGGAGGTTTGGATCTGTGCATTGTGTCTGTGAGGAGGTTTGGAGCTCTGTATCAAAGTCTGTGCAGGAGGTTTGGGCTCTGTATCAGATGCTGTGCAGGGGGTTGGAGTCTGTATCGATGTTGTGCAGGAGGTTTGGAGCTCTGTATCAGATGTCGTGAGGAAGGTTTGGAGCTCTGTATCAGTGTCTTTTGGGGAGTTTTTGGGGCTCTGTACAATGTCTGTGAGGGGTTTGGGCTCATGTATCATTGGTCTGTGCAGGGGTTTGGAAGCTCTGTATCAGATGTGTCTGGCAGGAGGTTTGGACTTGTATCATGTGTCTGTGCAGGAGGTTTGGGGGTCTGATCAGTGGTCTGTGAAAGGGGTTTGGAGCTCTGTATAGATGTGTCGTGAGGAGGTTTGGAGCTCTGTATCAGATGTGTCTGGGGCAGGAGGGTTTGGAGCTCTGTATCAGATGTGTCTGTGCGGAGGTTTGGGCTCTGTATAGATGTTGTCTGTGGCAGGAGGTTTGGAGCTTGTACAGATGTTCTGTGCAGGAGGGTTTGGAGCTCTGTATCAGATGTGTCTGTGCAGGAGGTTTGGAGCTCTGTATCAGATGTGTCTGTGCAGGGGGTTTGGAGCTTTGTTCAGTGTGGGCTGTGCAGGAGGTTTGGAGTCTGTATCAGATGTGTCTGTGCAGGAGGTTTGGGAGCTCTGTATCAGATGTGTCTGTGCAGGAGGTTTGGAGCTCTGTATCAGATGTGTCTGTGCAGGAGGTTTGGAGCTCTGTATCAGATGTGTCTGTGCAGGAGGGTTTTGGGGCTCTGTATCAGATGTGTCTGTGCAGGAGGTTTGGAGCTCTGTATCAGATGTGTCTGTGCAAAGGGGGTTTGAAGCTCTGTCAGATGTGTCTGTGCAGGAGGTTTGGAGCTCTGTATCAGATGTGTCTGTGCAGGAGGTTTGGAGCTCTGTATCAGATGTGTCTGTGCAGGAGGTTTGGAGCTCTGTATCAGATGTGTCTGTGCAGGAGGTTTGGAGCTCTGTATCAGAGGTGTCTGTGCAGGAGGTTTGGAGCTCTGTATCAGAACTGTGGGTGCAGGAGGGTTGGGGCTCTGTAGCAGATGTGTGTGTGCAGGAGGTTTGGAGTCTGTATCAGATGTGTCTGTGCAGGAGGTTTGGAGCTCTGTATCAGATGTGTCTGTGCAGGGGTTTGGGGCTCTGTATCAGTGTGTCTGTGCAGGAGGTTTGGAGCTCTGTATCAGATTGTCTGTGCGGAGGTTTGGGCTCTGTATCAGATTTTGTCTGTGCAGGAGGTTTGGGGCTCTGTATCAGTGTTCTGTCAGGGGTTTGGGGGCTTGTTAAAACAGATTTTGTCTGTTTAAAGGGGGTTTTTGGGCTTTATAATTGTCTGTGCAAAAGGGGGTTTGGAGCCCCTGTATCAGTTTTGTGTGTGTTTTAATTTGGGGTCCGGTGCTGGCGGCAGGCGGGTCGGGGGGCCTTCTGCTCTACGGAAAGGTTTTCCCCTGGGGTGGGTTCGGTCCCCGGGCCCTTTCTATGAATTTGGGCCCCTGTTGGCGTCCCCCTGTGGGTCTGCGTTTTTTTTGGGGTGCCCGGGGTTAGTCAAAGCCGCGCAGTCCTTTTTTTATCCCCCTTTGCCTGTTACAACCTGTTTCATTAGACATTTTTCCTCTGGGTCCGTGCCGCGGTCTGGCTCCCGCACAATCTATGCCGCCAGTTTCCTCCCCCTCGGCAAAAAGAAATTTAAAAGATCCAGCTATGTTTGTTTTCTTATTTTTTCAAAATTAAGGGCCAAAGTTCACACGGGTTTTAAAAAGGGGCCCTATTTCCCGGCCGTTTTACGGGCCCAAATGGGGCAAAAATTTCGGGCTGAAAAACGGCCTTTTTTACGGTAATCCCCATTCTAAAAGAGAACTATGGAAATTTCGTTTCCTCTCCCCCCTCGGCAAAAAAAACCCCCAGGGGAGAGTTTAAATTGGGCATGGGAATTCTAGCGGGGTATAAACCCCCCGCTATAATGATGTCTTTGGGGGCCCGGGGAAGGGGGGGCCCCCCCGTCCCGGCCCCCACGGCGTTAAATTTCGGGGCTTTAAATTTCGTCCCGCAGTTAACCCCTGTGAACATAGCCCAAGGGTTTTGTCTCGGGTCCATTTTACCAAACCAAAATCAGTTGTTTTCCCTTTGGGTTTTATTTTGAATTTAGGGGGGGGGTTTATTGGCTTTTCCCCAAAGGCTGCAGCAGAAGCCAGGGCCCGTAGCAAAAGAAAAACCCAATGGGATGGAACGGGGGAGGCCTTTTAGGAGAGCCCTTTGGGAAAAAAGGTCGGGAGCTATAGCAACCCCAAAGCTGCAGCCTTTCAAGGGGGATTAAAAATAAACCGGGGTCGGGGAAAATAAAATTTTGCAACAAAAAGCAGGGAGCCTATCAGGGGGGAAAAAACCGGGCCTGTAGCTATTTGAGACCCGAGGGGTTTGATTGGGAAACCCCCCTAAAAAGAGGGGATTTCTAAAAATAGGGGAGGACACTGTTAATTTGGAAAACCCTTTTTTGCAAAGGACTTGTTTTTTTTCAAAAAATTTTTAACAAAAAAACCCAAACAAACCTTGTTTGTGAGGGCTCCCCTTTAAATTTTCCCCTGCTTCCCCGGGGTTTTTGGGCCCCTTCCCCCGAGGAGCCGGCCTGCAGGAGTCCCCTATAGAGTAAAATTTAAAAAGGGCTCTGGTGCCGTCCTGGGGCCCCCGGGGGTGACATGAAAATGCAAAGGGAAATGTCCCAGTGGCCCGGGGTTGGCCCAAAACTGTGATTTTCTAAGGAGACCTTTCTGGTGTCCACCCCGAGTCCCGCTCCATAGAGCACTGGTTTCCAGTGTCTCTCCAGCTAAACTGCAACTCCCAGCGTGTCCTGACAACCTGTGCTTCACCGACTGCTTCAAGACTGCAACTCCCAGCATGCACCGAGGCATGGGCCTATGCGAATTTCCAGTCTAGGCTTGGCAACAGGGGTGGCATTGGAGAATCGAAAGTGAGTGTTAGACCCCAATCACATCACACTGATGTCGACCACGTGGTAGACGGACT
This sequence comes from Phyllomedusa bahiana, assembly GCA_025379985.1. Lineage (NCBI taxonomy): Eukaryota > Metazoa > Chordata > Amphibia > Anura > Hylidae > Phyllomedusa > Phyllomedusa bahiana. The sequence goes on from JAODAL010000094.1 coordinate 142,463, forward strand.
GAGGGCTATCAATTTAGTTGCATTTGTCATATAGATTTCTGTAGTTCTGTTATCCTGACAGATGAGAATAGGGCCTTAAAGGAACACGGCGCCTCTCTACAGTACAGTGCGGTACTACATGTCCTGTACTGCTCTTACATGGAATTATTTGAGGTGCATTGCATTTGATTGGCGGTCTATAGCCCCTCTCTACAGTACAGTGCGGTACTACATGTTCTGTACTGCTCTTACATGTATTGGGTGAGGTGCATGCAGTTGTTTGGGGTGGTCTATAGCGCCTCTCTACAGTACAGTGCGGTATTTGCATGTCCTTTTACTGCTCTTTACATGTATGTAGTGATGTGCATGCAGTGTTTGGGGTGGTCTATAGCACCTCTCTCCAGTACAGTGCGGTAACTACATGTCCTGTACTGCTTTTACATGAAATTAGTGAGGCGCATGAAAGTGATTAGGGGTCAAATCCCTCTCTACAGTACAGTCCCGGTATTTAACATGCCCTGTACTGCTCTTACATGTATTAGTGAGGTGCATGCAGTGATTGGTGGTCTAAACCTCTCTACAGTACAGTGCGGTACTACATGTCCTGTACTGCTCTTACATTTTATTAGTGGGGGTGCATGCAAGTGATTGGTGTCTATAGCACCTCTCTACAGTACAGTGGGGTACAAACATCCTGTACTGCTCTACATGTATTAGTGAGTCCCATTCAGTGTTTTGGTGGTCTATAGCGCCTCTCTACGTACAGGTGCAAAAACTACATGTCCTGTACTGCTCTTACAGAAATTAGTGAGGGCGCATGATTGGGGTCTATAGCACTCTCTCTACAGTACAGTGCAGTACTACATGCCCCTGTACTGCTCTTACATGTATTAGTGATGTGCATGCAGTAATTGGTGGTCTAGTACCGCCTCTCTCCAGTACAGTGCAGTACTACATGTCTTGTACTACTCTTACATGTATTAGTGAGGTGCAGGCAGTGATTGGTGGTCTAATAGCACCTCTCTACAGTACAGTGCAGTACTACATGTCCTGTACTGCTCTTACATGTATTAGTAATGTGTATGCAGTGATTGGTGGTCTATAGCGCCTCTCTACAGTACAGTGCGGTACTACATGTCCTGTACTGCTCTTACATGTGTTAGGGAGGTGCATGCAGTGATTGGTGGTCTATAGCGCCTCTCTACAGTACAGTGCGGTGCTACATGTCCTGTACTGCTCTTACATGTATTAGTGAGTAACATGCAGTGATTGGTGATCTATAGCGCCTCTCTACAGTACAGTGTGGTACAACATGTCCTGTACTGCTCTTACATGTATAAGTGAAGTACAGGCAGTGATTGGTGATCTATAGCGCCTCTCTACAGTACAGTGCGGTACTACATGTCCTGTACTGCTCTTACATGTATTAGTGAGGTACATGCAGTGATTGGCGGTCTATAGCTCCTCTCTACAGTACAGTGTGGTACTACATGTCCTGTACTGCTTACATGTATTAGTGAGGTGATGCAGTGATTAGCGGTCTATAGCTCCTCTCCTACAGTACAGTGCGTACTACATGTCCCTGTACTGCTCTTACATGTATTAGTGAGGTGCATGCAGTGATTAGCGGTCTATAGCTCCTCTCTACAGTACAGTGCGGTACTACATGTCCTGTACTGCTCTTACATGTATTAGTGAAGTATATGCAGTGATTGGTGGTCTATAGTGCCTCTCTACAGTACAGTGCGGTACTGCTCTTGCATGCGACAAGATGAGCTGCTCCTTTGTATACCAGGTAAAGACCCATTTCCTATTTTTCTGGTACATTGTGTACAAAATCCATGACTTCAAAAGAAGCTGCTGACCTCATCATAGAAGGCGATTTCCAGCTTCCAGCAGCTCTCTGATGTTATATGGGGGGATGCACTTTATCTGGATAAGGATCTGCTTCATTTTCTTTCACCTTCATTATGTCGGGGACATTTTGAGGCTTCAGACCCATTCACCAGTTTCCCACAGTTCTGATTTCAGCAAACAATGGCCGTCCCAGAACCTGTTAGTGTTGTATGTTGATGGAGCACTGTATATAGATGTACTGTCTGTATATAGATGCACTGTCTGGGTGGCAGGCTCATCTACTTGTATGTATCCTACTCCATTTTCATGAAACATGGCCTAAGAGGCCTCTAGTCGGGTTTTCTGCAGACATGTGCCTTTTTCTCATGTCAGCTTCAGACTCTCACTTCCTGGCCAGGCTGTCGGTGATTCTATAGCAGCGATTGACACGTCAGCTCTGCTATTCTTAGCTGAGCCTGTTACACTGACAGGAGTGCAGGAGGTTTATAAACTGTAATGCACAAGGCTACACTTAGGTTAACAAACTCTATGGCTAGTGATAAGACTCTACAGGGAGTGAGTCACCATAGTGCAACAGCAGCTTGTGGAGCAATTGGATAAGAGAGAGAGGTGGGGAGAAGTGGTCGACTAACCAGAGAAACTTGTATACTGGAAGTGGAGATAAAACCATCTTTATCTCCTGACCAGAGCAAAATCAAAACAGCAATGTATTTATTAATAAATTTCCCTCCATGTTAAAAGCAAATCATTGTGAGAGAAACCCTTTAAGAAGCACCCCCCCATAAGGCGCCGTGGAGCGAGCTGCTGCTGTGTCTTATTGGCGATCATGCAGACTTAATGCTTCCGTCCTCAGTTATGATTTCACTTTTCAGCACCTGAAATATTCATACAAAGTGCTGCTTAAAGTTTGATGGGAGTAACGTGCGTGTTTGCTGCCCCAGATCTGTCAGCCTCAATCTGCCGCTCGTCCCCGCTTTGATGCCGCCGTCAGTAGCAGCTTCTCACTTCCTTTTTATGTGGTGACTCAGTAATCGGGATGTGCGCTCTGTGAGGCGTCGCCTCTATCCTCATACGTTACCGGCGGGGTGCAGGGTGAGGTGTGTTCCTCTACCTGTGAGGCGTCGCCTCTGTAACCCCATACGTTACCGGCAGGCTGCAGGGTGAGGTGTGTTCCTCTACCTGTGAGGCGTCGCCTCTGTATCCCATACGTTACCGGCGGGGTGCAGGGTGAGGTGTGCTCCTCTACCTGTGAGGCGTCGCCTCTGTATCCTCATACGTTACCGGCAGGGTGCAGGGTGAGGTGTGTTCCTCTACCTGTGAGGCGTCGCCTCTGTATCCTCATACGTTACCGGCGGGGTGCAGGGTTAGGTGTGTTCCTCTACCTGTGAGGCGTCGCCTCCTCTGTATCCTCATACGTTACCGGCGGGATGCAGGGTTAGGTGTGTTCCTCTACCTGTGAGGCCACGCCTCTGTATCCTCATACGTTACCGGAGGGGTGCAGGGTTAGGTGTGTTCCTCTACCTGTGAGGCGTCGCCTCTGTATCCCCATACGTTACCGGCGAGATGCAGGGTTAGGTGTGCTCCTCTACCTGTGAGGCGTCGCCTCCTCTGTATCCTCATACGTTACCGGCGGGATGCAGGGTGAGGTGTGTTCCTCTACCTGTGAGGCGTCGCCTCTGTATCCCCATACGTTACCGGCGGGGTGCAGGGTTAGGTGTGTTCCTCTACCTGTGAGGTGTCGCCTCTGTATCCCCATACGTTACCGGCGGGATGCAGGGTTAGGGGGTTTCCTCTACCTGTGAGGCGTCGCCTCTGTATCCCCATACGTTACCGGCGGGGTGCAGGGTTAGGTGTGTTCCTCTACCTGTGAGGCGACGCCTCCTCTGTATCATCATACGTTACCGGCGGGGTGCAGGGTTAGGTGTGTTCCTCGACCTGGGGTGTCGCCTCTGTCTCCTCATCCGTTACCGGCGGGGTGCAGGGTTAGGTGTGTTCCTCTACCTGTGAGGCGTCGCCTCCTCTGTATCCTCATACGTTACCGGCGGGATGCAGGGTGAGGTGTGTTCCTCTACCTGTGAGGCGTCGCCTCTGTATCCTCATACGTTACCGGCGGGATGCAGGGTGAGGTGTGTTCCTCTACCTGTGAGGCGTCGCCTCCTCTGTATCACCATACGTTACCGGCGGGATGCAGGGTGAGGTGTGCTCCTCTACCTGTGACTCCACAAATCCAAGGTTTCCCCGACTGCCCCAGGTTTGGTTTAGCAGCTTCACTGCAGCTGGGGAACCACAGGTTCAGGGAATGAGTGTTTTTAGTCAATGACTGCAAGCAGAGGTCCTGAAGGTGTGAGACATTGAAGCACCGTGGAGATTGTGCGATGAGTAAGCTTCTCCTTAGTCGTTTCCAGGTTGTGCTTTTCCGACGCGGTAGTTGTGGTGATAATGGATTTCTTATCGTTGTCGCACGTCAGCCGCAGTAGGGCTGTGTTCACACCGTCTGCTGTAGTTTTGACCAGGGAGATATCGCAGCATTCTGTGCTATTCTGTGCATCAAAATGATGGGCACCATTATGAGCTGTCTGTGGTAAGTAGCGGTTCCAGCACCACAGTCATGGCATGACTAAATATAGACCACCCGTTAAAGGGGTGTTTTCCCCATGCTGTTTTACAGAGCCTGCTCTTTTTACAGCCAGCTTCAGGCTCCCACTTCCTGCTCAGGCTGCGGGCACTTCTACAGCTTCAGGCTCCCACTTCCTGCTCAGGCTGCGGGCGCTTCTACAGCTTCAGGCTCCCACTTCCTGCTCAGGCTGTGGGCGCGTCTGCAGCTTCAGGCTCCCACTTCCTGCTCAGGCTTTGGGCACTTCTGCAGCTTCAGGCTCCCACTTCCTGCTCAGCTGCGGGCCTTCTACAGCTTCAGGCTCCCACTTCCTGTCAGGCTGTGGCGCGTCTGCAGCTTCAGGCTCCCACTTCCTGCTCAGGCTTGTGGGCGCGTTTTACAGCTTCAGGCTCCCACTTCCTGCAGGTGCAGGTGGCTCTGCAGCGTTTAGGCTCCACTTCCTGCTCAGGTCGGGCGCTTCCGCAGCTTCAGGCTCCCACTTCCTGCTCAGGCTGCGGGCGCTTCCGCAGCTTCAGGCTCCCACTTCCTGCTAGGCTGGGCGCTTCCGCAGCTTCAGGCTCCCACTTCCTGCTCAGCTGCGGCGCTTCTGCAGCTTCAGGCTCCCCACTTCCTGCTCAGGCTGCGGGCGCGTCTGCAGCTTCAGGCTCCCACTTCCTGCTCAGGCTGCGGGCGCGTCTGCAGCTTCAGGCTCCCATTCCTGCTCAGGCTGCGGCGCTTCTGCAGCTTCAGGCTCCCACTTCCATGCTCAGGCCGTGAGCCCTTCTGCAGCTTCAGGCTCCCACTTCCTGCTCAGGCTGCGGGCGCTTCTGCAGCTTCAGGCTCCCACTTCCTGCTCAGGCTGCGGGCGGTTGTGCAGCTTGATGCTCCCACTTCCTGCTCAGGCTGCGGGCGCTTGTGCAGCTTCAGGCTCCCACTTCCTGCTCAGGCTGCGGGCGCTTGTGCAGCTTCAGGTTACCACTTCCTGCTCAGGCTGCGGGCGCTTGTGCAGCTTCAGGCTCCCACTTCCTGCTCAGGCTGCGGGAGCTTCCACAGCAGTGACTGACATTTCAGGGTTTTAACAGTAGGGCAGGAGACTACATAACTCTAAAAGGTTAAACTTTGACAGTAAGATTAAACAAGCCCCGTGCTGTTGATAAGACACAGAGCAGGGAGTGATGTTGCCATACCCACCACTGCTAGAGCAGAGAGAGGGGGTCAGTAACCTAGGAAAGCTTGTGTATACAAGCGGGAGGTAAAAATTGCTCTAACTCTGAAAGGAAGCAAAATCAGAACAGTAGTGTATTTGGCAATAGTCTTTATATACCTTTTTGGAGACATGTTTAAAGCTAATCATTTTGGTAAGAATTCCAGTTTTCAAGAGGTTAAAAAGGTTTCAATTTTAGAGGTCTTTGCTCGTCTGTGAGTGACAACAAATATGGCCGCCATCGGGGCTGTCACAAGGTTGTCGCCCAACTTTGATTGAATTGAGGGTCCATGGCTGCTGTAAGACCGGGTCTAGATGCAATGGAATTTTTTCACTGCCGATCTCTTAAAAGCTGGAGCATTTCTGCTACGTGTCAATGTAGCACAGGTTACAAGAGAGCGGACAGGAGCAGGACTGGCTGATACAGGAGGAAAATAGCACACGGGTTCTACATTAAAGGAGCATTCCTTCTGAATAATAAGCTTTCAGCTGTAAGCCAAGGCAGATTAATGTTCCCACCAGGTACATTTCTTCAGTCATTTTTCTTCATTTCAGAGATACAGCAGGTTTTCTATCCCGCTTGTTTACAGGTGGGTCCTTTTGGTTACCACTCGCTTCTGTGCTTTAGCCACCCAGCCCCCTCCTGCTAATAAGACACGGCAGGGAAGGACATTACAAGCCGGAGCACAGGAAACCTAGGAAATCCACTGTAAACAAGCAGGAGAGAGAACCTGCTGCATCTTTTGAAATGGAGTCAAAGCAGAACAGCAATGTATTTCCACTTCCCTATGGAACCACCCTTTAAGCTTTATAGCAATGGGTTTGTGTGCAGTCCATCTACGGCTTGTGCCTACAGGGGGGTCAGTATTTGGGTCTTGACGTTTTGTAACCTGTTCTAATTTATCGCTCTTCTCTCGCTAATTTCTCCTTCTTTTCTTCCAGGGAACACCCCGTTACACCTCGCCGTGATGTTGGGTCATAAAGGTACGTGCAGATGTAAAGAACTAGAGCGTCTCATTAAAATGCTATGAGACCCGCATTGCATGTGGCGGGCCCCCCTGCGGCGCGCCATCTGTCAGGCCGTGATAGAAGTCGTAGTTTTGCAGCAGTAGGAAAGCTAGAAAACCAAATGGGGTATAGACTTAAAACAGAATAATAAAACCTAAATTATATCCTATAAAAGTATATCCTCAACAATGACCCTATCAATGCTCTAGACAAATACTACCTACCTATCCATCAGTTGCGGGGTAACCGTCCCAGTAAGGGCGACCCCAGCAGGAGCGTTATCTTGTAGACAAGATGAAGGACAGCCAACAGCGGGAAAGCACATGACATTTGCTAGGGGTGCAGGCCTATATCCTGCTGTAGTGGGGGAGGGTATATACTGTAGGCTGCAAATACGCTATTTCTTCATTGTTGAAGTCATCGCTGTAATAGGGGATTTTCAAGACTTTCAAAGACCTCCCTACCTCCTAACTAACCCATTCTTGCCTCTCCCATCACCAACGTTCCCCAGCACTAGTGTCGTCCCCACAGTCCCTTAGTGATGACATCACGTTCATGGATCACATGATGCTGCAACCAATCTCGTGTACAGCATGCGACCACAGAGATCAGGGATTGGCTGCAGCAACAGGTGATCCATGAATGTGATGTCACCAGTGAGAGACAGGGAGAACATGGGGCTGTTTTTACAGCCCCCCCTCTCGCCAAAAGATAAAGACGGGTGAGAGCGGGGGTCTGTTGTCGATTGGCTAGGAGGGGGGTCTGTTATCTGTTTGGGGTGAGACGGGGGCGTCTGTTTCTGTTTGGCTGGAGCGGGGGCGTTGTTATCCCATTGGCTGGAGCGGGGGGGTCTGTTATCGATTGGGTTTAGAGGGGGGCGTCTGTTACCGATTGGTGAGACGGGGGCGTGTTTTGATTGGCTAGAGCGGGGGGGGTTTTATCCATTGGTGAGGGGGGGGTCTGTTGTGATTGGCTGAGAGAGGGGGCTCTGTTATCTGTTTGGCCAGAGCGGGGGTCTGTTATCTGTTTGGCTGAGGGGGGGGCGTTTTATCCGATTGGCTGAAGCGGGGCGGGTTTTTTATCCCATTGGCGAGAGGGGCGGGGGGGTTGTTTTTCCGATTGGCTGAGAGCGGGGGGGGTCTGTTTCCGATTGGCTGAGGCGGGGGCGTCTGTTTTTTCCCATTGGCTGGACGGGGGGCGCTGTTATCCGATTGGTGGGGCGGGGCGTTGTTATCCGATTGGCTTTAGAGCGGGGGCGTTGTTATCCCATTGGTTAAAAGCGGGTGCGTCTGTTATCCGGATTGTGAAGAGGGGGGCGTTTCCCCTTATCCGATTGGCTGGGGAGCGGGGGGGCGTCTGTATCCGTTTGCTGAAGCGGGGGGGGGACGTTTGTAGTCCGTTTGGCTGAGAGCGGGGGCGTCTGTTATACGTTTGGCTGAGAGCGGGGGCGACGTCTTTAGTCCGTTTGGCTGAGAGGCGGGGCGACGTCTGTTTGTCCGTTTGGCTGAGAGCGGGGCGAGTCTGTTCCGATTGGCTGAGAGCGGGGGCGACGTCTGTAGTCCGATTGGCTGAGAGCGGGGGCGACGTCTGTAGTCCGATTGGCTGAGAGCGGGGGCGACGTCTGTAGTCCGATTGGCTGAGAGCGGGGGCGACGTCTGTAGTACGATTGGCTTGGAGCAGAGGCCACGTCTGTAGTCCGATTGGCTGAGAGCGGGGCGTGATGTTACCCCACTATGGGACTGAGATCTAAGCAAACTAATTTATATCTAACAAGATTAGCTTCACTTGACAAATGGTGTATGTGCTGTGAGGACTGAAAAGCATGGCTCTATCTGTAATCTTGTTAGAGATATGTCTCCTGCACTGTCAGCGTAATGTCTCCCTAGAAGATGAATATGCTAAATCGCTGCTGTAGAACCACTCACAGCCTGACTAGACTGAGTGCAAAACTGCTAAAACTCGTGTGGGGAGAAACCCCTTTAATGCTTTTGGAACTCTAGTATCTAAAAACCCTCCAGGATTCCTTCCTGAGACGTTTCCTACGATGGTTTTCAGTCCCAGGAATGGTAAATGTTGTTCAGTAATATGTGGCGAGGGGATGCTACGTTGTATAGCAGGGTGCTATCCAGCCTGTGTACAATGCCGCTACCTATGTTGGAGCCATATAAATTAGTATTAAAATTAGACAATAGTAGAATTTCTTTGAAGGTTCATCCAAGGATTCTGCTGGGTGGTGAGAGTTTGACCCTGACCTGGAGGATGTGCTGATGGAGCAGGCGTGGGCGCTGTGACGCTGGTGGCTCACCTCTCCTGCAGACGGGGCGCTTGTTCCTCTTCAGTGGGAGCAGACTTTACCCCCTCACCTACAGACCGTGTCCTTTTACTGCAGAAAATCTCAATGGATTACATGTTAACTACTGTGATGAACCCACGTCCGGGACACTGCAGTCCCTGTGATCGCCCTTCTGATTCCGACTTGAAATGCTCGTCTGAAACGAAGAGTAAATCATTTCCAAAAATGTGCTTTGTAGCTCATACATTGCATGTTTCCTCAGTCGGTTTTTAACCCCTTAAGCCGAACGCCTGAAAAGTAGTTACGGTAATGACCAGAACTTTTTTTTAGTTTTTGCCTCCTTGCGTTTCAACAGTTGTAACTTTTTTTATTTTTTCAATGACGCAGTTGGATGAGGCCTCGTTTTATTTGAGACGAGCTGTACTTTATAGGGGATTAGTTTAAATTCGCTTATAAATAATTGCCGACATTTTTTTTTAATTTTTTTAAATTTTTTTTAGTTTTTTCATTTTTATTTATTTTATTTTTTTTACAACATTCACATTTTACACTTAATAACTTGTTAGATTAATTCTACAGGTTATTAGTCGTGTAGATGCCTAATGTGTAGTTTTTTTGTGTGTAATGTATGCACAGTTATTTTTTATTAAATACCGTATCTATTTTTTATTTTATTTTTTACACTTTTTTCTTTTTTTTAAATCCCATGAAGGGAGAACTGTTACTTTTTTTTTACACTTAGTAAAGTATTAGCATATTCATATATATATATATATATTATATATATATATATATATAATATATATATATATATATATATAAAATATATTTTATATATATATATATATATTATATAATCTGTGTCAGTCTGACACAGGCAGTGATCAGGACAGCTCATTGTCTGGCCTGATCACTGGGTTGTTACACAGACAGCCCTGGGGCTACTCTCGGTCCCCAGGGCTGACTGTGCAGCTGTTCCCCGGGCTCTGTCGGGTCAACGGGCGTTCAGATCACCCGACATAGCAGGGAAACCCTTTGATTGTGCTGCGGTGATGAACCCCGTTAAAGCACCGGGTTGCGGGGGTTCCCCCGCTTCCCGGTGCTTTTAGGAGATGCTCTGGGATCAGAGCTGTGTAGTACAGCCCCGAACTCAGCGCTGCTGCGGCGCCCAGAGCCGCAAACTCCGATGTCTACAGCGACGCCAAAAGACCTCGCTGCAGACGAACGACCCGCACCAGCTGACTCCAAAAGTCAGTGGGCGGTCGTTAAGGAGTTAAGGCTGTGTTTCCACTGCACAGACCGGTATTTGGTCTTTTATTGGCACGCAGTGGGGCGGCTTTGTCCACGGTTTGCAGATTCAAGCCCTCCCCCTTTGCACCCACATGGTCATGTTCTGTCCGGAAACTGGACGGAAGAATTAACACGTTCTAAGTGTCAGAAACCCTCAGGCGGACAATCCGTTTAGTGGGGACCGCTGTGTGGATTTTCCATTGAAGTCTATGGGGGAGCGTGGCTTGTCGGTTTTCAGGCGGTTTGTAAAACCGCAAACTGTCTGAGAAACCGACAAGTAACCTGTGCCGTAGGGACAAGCCATAAGAGTTAAAAAAAAAAAAAAAACCTTAGGACATGTTCATTCTTCCATCGTATTCCATGTGCAGATCTGCATCCAAAACCCCCGTAGATGTGAATGGGACCTACACATATTCGGTATTTACACGACCTTAATAACCTGTAAAATGAATGTGACAGGTTTAGCGTGAAATGTCAGTGGTGCAGAAAAATGCTTATCCTCATACTGCAAAAAAAATGTTTTTTAAAAAAGTTCCCCATGCTTTTTATACTTAAACTATACTTCCAAAAAATGTCTCCCGCATAAAACAAGTCCTCATACAACTGCATCACTTAAAAGTTACAAAAGTTACGACTGTAACAAAGTAGAAAATTTAGCCGGTCATTAAGACCTTTTCAGGCTTGGGGCTTAAAGGGGTTTTATCGTTAGAAGCTTTAGTACACTTGAGCTGTTTCTATCTGTTTCAAAGTCTCTTCTCTCAGTAGGTGTGCCTCTCCTGCCTGGAGGCGAGTCTCCCCTCATTGAAGAGTTGTGACATCATCATTCTGTGTTAGCAGGGGAAGGGAGAGGACATGAGCATTGCAGACCTCTTGCTATGCTTCTGGCTGCAGAGCTGTCAGCTCCCTCTTAGGCTGCACAGGCTCCTTCTAAACAGTACCTCTGCATTGGTGTAAGCAGTTATACACACAGCCTGAAATGATGAAGCAAGTGTGAAAAATGCTCTCTGCCCCCCTCCTTCCCCTCTCTGTTATCAGGCAGGAGGCAGGGCGGACTGTATCAGGCTGTTATAAGGGGGGAGCACAGGGTATAAGACTGTGTTATATGAGGGGAGAGTGAATCTAGCAGTTAGATACTCGGTAATTGCCCAGATTCTTTACATAGAACTATCACTGGAGCCATCACATAGAGAGGAGCTGAGACAGCCTTCATCATACAGACACAGCCATCTCAGGCAGCTCGATTCTCACAGCTCAGAGGGGAGTAAATAGAGTGTGCAGGCAGCCAATCACAGCGCAGGGGGCGTTTCCCAACAGGCTGAATGACATATCAGTCAGCCAATCACAGAAAAGGAGGCATGACCCGTCTACCTGCTGCAGAAATAGCTATAGATGCACAGATTAGCTCATATTTGCTATACTAAGTGATTTAGGTAATACCAACCAATTACAAAAGTGCTTATTTGTACTGTCCCCATCATTAGAGATATGATCTTTGTAGCGAGGAAACCCCTTTAAGGGGTTAATTTAGGTAAACAAGCTCCTGTTCTAGAGAGAAGTCCACAGGGAGTGACTCTGAAGGACTGACGGCAGCGTAGAGCAATCCCATAAGAGAGAGGTGGTCGGTGACCTAGAGAACCGTGTGTACACTAGCAGCAGATAAAATCTCCTGAACAAAGCAAACACAAAGCAGCAATGTATTTGGTAATAGTCTTTATCTTTCCTACATGTTAACAGCCAGTGATTGTGGTGAGAAACCCCTTTTAATTTATAGGTCCAGTGTGATATGCCCAATGTACTGTGTTGGTTTGAAGAGAAGTGTCTGACGCTGCTGTTTGCACTTTTTGCAGAATGTGCTCATCTGCTGCTGGCGCACAACGCTCCGGTGAAGGTGAAGAACGCGCAGGGATGGGACGCCGCTGGCTGAGGCTTCAGCATTTTGGTACCGGCTAGATCGCGTAAGTAAAGCAGCTCCCCGTATGTTTGCTCTCTACAGGTTGGGCGCCTGACGGTGAGGCAGAGCGACAGGGGCGCTAATCAGATCTTTGGGCCGATGCTGAGCGTCATGTCAATGCCATGTGCGTGAATTCACTGACAACTGCGGTGTTTTCAAGTCTTGGTGCTGAGGCGGCCGCAGCGGGGAGGGCGGCTGATGTGCGGCTCGCAGCGGGTTGCAGGGCTTGCTTCGTTCGGCCGCAGCGGGGAGGGCTGCTGTGCGGCGCAGCGGGGAGGCTGCTGTGCGGCCGCCTAGCGGAGGAGGAGGGGGCTGTGTGCGGCCGCAGCGGGGAGGGGCTGCTGTGCGGGCCGGGCCCACCCCATAAGCGGGGGATGGGCTCTGCTGTGCAGGCCGCAGCGGCGCGAGGGGCCTGCTGTGCGGCCGCGGCGGGGAGGGCTGCTGTGCGGCCGCAGCGGGGAGGGCTGCTGTGCGGACGCCCAGCGGGAGGGGGCTGGGCTGTACGGCCGCCCAGCGGGGAGGGGCTGCCTGTCTGTGCCCGGCCGCAGGGGGTGGGGGGGGGGGGTGCTGGTGCGGCCGCATCGGGGTGGGGGGTGGGGGGGCTGCCCTGTGCTGGCCGCAGCGGGGGGGGGGGCTGCTGTGCGGCCGGCAGAGGGGGGGGGGGCTGGCTGTGCGGCCGCAGCGGGGGGGGGGGGCTGCTTGAGGCGCCAGCGGGGGGGGGGGGCTGCCGTTGCTGGTCCGCAGCGGGGGGGGGGGGGGTGCCGTGCGGGCCGCAGCCGGGGGGGGGGGGGGGGGGGCTGCCGTGGCAGGCAGAGCGGGGGGGGGGGGGCTGCGATGGCGGCCGCCAGCGGGGTGGGGGGGGGCTGCCGTGCGGGCCGCAAGGGGGGGGGGGGGGGGGGGGCTTTGCCGTGCGGCCGCAGCGGGGGGGGGGGGGCTGCCGTGCCGGCCGCAGCGGGGGGGGGGAGGGCTGCCGTGCGGCCGCAGCGGGGGGGGGGGGGCTGCCGTGCGGCCGCAGCCGGGGGGGGGGGGGCGGGGGGCTGAACGTCGCGGCCGCCGCGGGGAGGGCTGCCGTGCGGCCGCGGGCGAAGCGGGGAGGGCTGCCCTGCATTATGGGGCACTCGGGGCCTAAAGGTTACGGCAGCTTGTAAATGTTCTCTGATTGGGAGGGCAGGAGTGAGGGGAACGTGTTGGAGCAGGCAGCACCCTCCCCGCTCTGCAGCATCTGATGGGTGAACATGATGCTCAGCTCCAGCATAAGGCATCTCGCTTTACAGCCTGCAGTGAAGGGAAATGAGAGAGGGCTGTCTCCATGTTGTTAAGTGATGGCCATTATTTTATGACAGGTGAGTTCCAGCCTCTGGGCCCGCTGCCGGTCCTTACAGTGAAGAGGCTCCAGCACTGATTTACAGCTGCGTACCCTTTCTCTGAACACCAGCACTGCCGGGCGTGTGCTACGCAGGGGTCTCCGGGGGGGGGGGGGGGGGCGCATGCGCTGGCATCGCCCTGTGTTGTAGATCTCTGTAGGTGAGCGGGCGACACTGTGATGGGGGCACGGAGCTGCATCAGCGCTGCTGCCGCCTCTCATCAGTGTTGGGGTCCCCAGAGGAGGCCACCGAGTGATGTACCAACAACAGGGTGTCGATAACCCTCTAAGCTGCTAGGATTAATGATAGGGCCCTCCAGAATGGAATTTAGGGACCCCCAACATGGAGCCCGAAGGGTGGGGGCCGCGGGTCATGGGTGGAGGGGGAATGTGGAAGGGCCCTTTTGGGTCGCGGGAGGGGGGGGGGGGTGCTTCCTTTTTGGGTTTGACTGGTTTAGGTTATGAAGGGGATTTGGGGGGAAACGGGGATGTCATTGTTAAGGGGGGTCTAGTAATTTCACTGCAGGGGAAAGGGGGTACCGGGAAAGCACATTTTTGGGCAAAATAAAGGGTTGGGACCCCTTTAGTTATGGCACTGGAGGGAGCATCTGGAAAGAGCTTTTGATTTTCCCCGTGAAGGGGAGGAGGCATCAGGGAAGCACTAGTTATGTCACTTTGAAGGGGAGGGGACATCTAGGAAGAGCTACCCATGTCACTGAAAGGGGGGGGAGGGGCAAGTTGGGAAAAGGGACAGATGTCAAAGGGGGAAAGGGGGGGGGAAATCTGGGAAAATGGGGTAAATGATGTCACCATTTAAGGGGGGAGGGGAATGGGAAGAGCTAGTAATGTCACTGTGAAGTATGGGGGGCGTACAGGAAGCACTAGTTATGTCATTCTGAAGTGGCGGTGACATCTGGGAAGACCTAGTGTTGTCACAGTGAAGGGGGGAAAGGGGTTGATGAATTTTTCTGGAAGGGGAATTTTGGGGAAACTGGGGTTCACTATGATGTCACCCGTGAAGGGGGGAGGGAGCATTAGAAGGAAAATAGGGGAGGGCCTTGTGAAGGACGGGGGCCTCTGGGAAGAGCTAGTGATGTAATTGGGTAGGAGAGGGGGCCTCTGGGAAGAGCTGGTGATGTCACTGTGAAGGGGAGGGGGCCCCCTGGGAAAGCTAGTTTAAGCATTGGGGAGGGGAGGGGGCCCTGGGAAGAGCAAATGATGGGCACTGTGAAGGGGGGGGGGCTTCAAGGGAAAGCTATATGTAATTGGGAGGAGAGGGGGGCCCCTGGGAAGAGCTGTTTATTCCCCTGTGAAGGGAGGGGGCCCCCCTGGGAAGAGTAGTGATGTCACTGTGATTTGGGAGGGGCCTTCAAGGAAGAGCTGAAGGGTGTAATTGGGTAGGAGGGGGCCTCTGGGAAAGATTTTGGAAAAATTGGGTTTGGAAGGGGGCCTCTGGGAAAGCTAGGGGTGCATGGGGGGAAAGGGGGGAAAAAAGGGGCCTTTTTGGAAGGAAGGGGATATCATTGGGAAAAAGGGGAAAGGGGGGGGTCGGAAGAGCAATTGATATATTGGGGGAGGAGAGGGTTTCCCCTGGGAAGAGTTTGTGAAGTCCCCGGAAAAAAAGGGGGGGGCCTCTTTAAGAGCTTGGTTTATGTCAAGTGAAGGGGAGGGGGGCCTCTGGGAAGGGGCTATTTATGTCACTGGAATGGCCCGGGGGCTTCAAGGGAAAAGCTAGTGATGAAAATTTGGGAAAGAGGGGCCTCGGGAAGTCTAGTAAAGTCACTGTGAAGGGGAGGGGGGGGCCCGGGAAAATCTAGTGATGTCACTGAATGGCAGGGGGCTTCAAGGAAGAGCTAGTGATGTAATTTGGGGGGAGAGGGGGCCTCTTGGGGGGAAACTAGTGATATAAATTTGGGGAAAAGGGGGGGGGCCCGGGAAGAGCTAAAGGGTGTCACTGTGGAAAAGGGAGGGGGGCCCCTGGGAAGAGGGTGGTGATTCATGTAAGGGGAGGGGGGGCCCCTTGGGGAAAAGCAAATGAAGTCACTGTGAAAAAAGGATCCTCCCGGGAAAGAGCTAGTGAAGTCATTTGGGGAGGGGAGGGGGCCCCCTTTTGGGGGAGCAATTTATTTCATTGGGTAGGAGAGGGGGCCTTGGGGAAAACTAGTGATTCATTGGGTAGGAAAAGGGGGCCTCTGGGAAAAGCTAAGGTGTCTGGGTAGGGAGAGGGGGGCCCCTTGGGGAAAAGCTAGGGGAAATCAATTGGGGGGGGAGAGGGGGGCCCCCTTGGGGGGAGAAGGATGTCATTGGGTGGAGAGGGGGCCCCCTTGGGGGAGCTAGTGATGTCATTGTGTAGGAGAGGGGTCCTCTGGGAAGAGCTAGTGATATCATTTGGGGGGGAGGGGGGGCCCCTTTTTAAGGGGCTAGTTTATGTCATTGGGTAGGAGAGGGGGGGGTCTGGGAAAAGCTTTGTGTTTTCATTGGGTAGGAGAGGGGTCCATGGGAATAGTAGTATGTCAATTTTGGGAGGAGAGGGGGGGCCTCTGGGAAAACTAGTGATAAACATTTGGGGAGGAAAAGGGGGCCCTTGGGAAAAAGCTAGTGGTTTTCAATTTGGGGGGGAGGGGGCCTTGGAAAGCTAGTGATAACAAAATTGGGGAGGGGAGGGGGGCCTCTGGGGAAAAGCATTTATGCATTGGGGTAGGAGGGGGGTCCTTTTGGGAAGAGCTAGTGATGTCATTGTGTTGGAAAAGGGGGGGTCTGGGAAGAGCCCAGTGATATCATTTGGGAGGGGAGGGGGCCTCTGGGAAAGCTATGATGGGCATTGGGTAGGAGAGGGGCCTCTGGGAAGAGCTAGTGATTTCATTGGGTAGGAGAGGGGTCCTCTGGGGAAAAGCTTAGTGATATCATTTGGGGGAGGGAGGGGGCCTCTTGGGGGGAGCTAGTGATGTCAAATTTTTTAGGAGGGGGGGGCCTCTGGGAAGAGCTTGTGAAGTCATTGGGTAGGAAGGGGGCCTCTGGGGGGAAAAGTAGTGGTCATTGGGGGAGGAAGGGGGCCTCTGGGGAAAAGCAAATGAAGTCATTTGGGGAGGAGAGGGGGCCCCTTTGGAAGAGCTAGGAAAACAATTTGGGGGGGAGAGGGGCCTCTGGGAAGACCCTGAGTTATTGGGTAGGGGTGGGGGCCCCTGGGGGAAAGCTAGTGATTTCATTGTGTTTGGGGAGGGGTTCCTTTTGGGAAGAGCTAGGGATGTTTATTTTGGGAGGAGAAAGGGGTCCTCTGGGGAAAACTAGTGAAATCAATTTTGGGGAGGAAAAGGGGGCCCCCCTGGGAAGAGCTAGTGATGTCATTGGGTAGGGGAGGGGTCCTCTGGGAAGAGCTAGTGATTCATTGGGGAGGAGAGGGGGGGTTCCCTGGGAAAAGCAAAAGGGTGTAAATTTTGTAGGAGGGGGTCCCCTTTGGGGAAAAGCAAATGATATCATTGGGTAGGGGAGGGGGGGTTGGGGAAAAGCTAGTGATGTCTTTTGGGGAGGAGGGGGGGCCTCGGGAAGAGAAAAAGGGGTGTCATTGGGTAGGGGAGGGGGCCCCTGGGGAAAAGCAAATGATGGGCATTGGTGTAGGAGGGGGGGGCCTCTTGGGAAAGAGCTTTTTTTTTATCAATTGGGAGGAGAGGGGGCCTCTGGGAAGAAACTATTTATGTCATTGGGTTTGGAGAGGGGGCCCCCTTTTGGGAAAAGCTAGTGATGTCCCTTTTTAGGGGAGGGGGCCTCTGGGGAAAAGCAAATGAAATAAATTTGGGGGGGAGAGGGGTCCCCCTGGGAAAAAGCTAGTGATTCATTGGGTAAAAGGGGTGGGGGGGGGGGGGGGGGCCCCTTTGGGGGGGCTAGTGATGTTCCCTTTTGGGGAGGGAGTGGGGGCCCCGGGAAGAAACTAGTGATGTCCCTTGGGTAGGAGAGGGGTCCTCTGGGAAGAGCTAGTGATGTCATTGGGTTAAGGGGGAGGGGGCCTTGGGAAGGGGAAAAGTTTGTGATTCATTGGGTAGGAGAAGGGGGTTTTTCTGGGAAGACCAAATGATGTCACTGTGAAGGGGAGGGGGCCCCCTGGGAAACATGAAATTTTATTTTAGGAAAAAGAGGGGTCCTCTGGGAAGAGCTAGTGATGTCATTGGGTAGGAGAGGGGTCCTCTGGGAAGAGCTAGTGATGTCATTGGGTAGGAGAGGGGGCCTCTGGGAAGAGCTAGTGATGTCATTGGGTAGGAGAGGGGGCCTCTGGGAAGAGCTATTTATGTATTTTGGGGAGGGGGAGGGGTCCCCGGGGAAAAGGGAAATGAGTCCCTTCCAGGGTGTCCTCTGCAGGAGAAAGGGGTTTGCTGTGTTTGAGTTTGGGCCCGAAAGTTAAAAGCTGTGACTGCAGCCTCCATTAATGTGCTCCTGTTTCAGTCACAGCGTTATTGAGAAAGCTGAAGCAGCAATCCCGGGAAAGTGTGGAGGAGAAGAGAAAGCGCTGCTTTAACGGGGGTGAAAGAGGTAACCTGTTCCCCAGCACAGGGGCTGCGTCCTGTCGCTGTGTTGTGTTTAGGGGGCGTGCCCCTTCTAAACCCGTTCACTCTGTGGCTTCACAGCTGGGAGACTTCCCACCCGGAAAATTCACTGGGAATTTTTTAAAATTTGGGGGAATTTCACCGGGGTCCCCCCAAGGTTAAGTAAAAGTCTCTGGGGACCAAACACCTCCATCCGTTACACAGACAGCTCTGTAATGAGCAGATGTAGTGTTTCATTCCCCCTTGTGGGGGCGCTGTAGGGGAATACGACAGGGTCCTTCAATGAATTTTTCAAAAAAGATCCTTCCCCCCCCATGGTCTGTATTAAGAGGGGTTTCGGAGTACCCCCCCGAGATAAAATCACCCCGCCCCCGGAACATGTTTTCTTTTGTTGTGATTTTAATTACCTGCTTCGCTATCTTTAAAAAAAAATTAAAAATATATAAATAATATATATAATAAATATATATTTTAGGCTTTAAAAGGGTTGTCCGCTACAAGGAAATTTCTGTTTTTAAAAAAAAAGATCTTGAAAAAAAAAAAGTCACTTTGCAATAATTTTTCCCCCTTAAAAAGGTCCTACCTATTCCTAGAAATCCCCTCTTGTATGGGCTTTTTTTTCCCTCAAACTCCTCAGGCGCTAAAGTTACAGACCTTTTTTTATTTTTCCTGAATTTTGGGGTGCCGGGCCGCGGGGTTGGGTATAGCTACGACCCGGCTTCTACTGCAGCCTAGTAGAAGCCAGAAAAAACGCCCCGAATTTTAAAGTGAAACCAAAAAAAAAACCAGGTAAAAATCAAAGAGTGAGACAACCCCTTTAACTCCAACGACCGCCACCTTTTTTCGGCATCAGGGGGGTGCAGTTTTTTTGCAGCGAGGTCTTTTGGTGTCCTGCAGACATCGATTTTTCGGCTCCGGGGGGGCCGCAGCGCGCGGGTCGGGGTGTACTACACAGCCCCTTTCCCCGACAGCTCCCAACCCCCAAGGAGGGGAAACCCCTTCCCCGTTGCTTTTTAAAACATTCTTTAGCACACAAACAAAGGGTTTCCCCTTGTGGGTGATCGAACGCCCCGGGACCCACAAGCCCGGGAGCTGCACAGTCGCCCTGGGACCTAGATGGCCCCCGGTCGTCTGGTAACAAGCCAGTGACAGGGCAGACTGTGAGCTGTCCTGATCACGCCTGTGTCAGACTGACACAGGGTAAAATGTATTAGCATATATGAATATGCTAATACATTACTAAGTGTTAAAAAAAAAAAAAAAAAAAAAGTAAGTTCTCCCTTCATGGGATTTAAAAAAGAAAAAACACTGGTTGCTATAGCTACAGACCTGTTGGATCTCTCTTGATAGGCTGCCAGTGCTGGTCGCTATAGCTACAGACCTATTAGATCTCTTCTGATAGGCTGCCAGTGCTGATCGCTATAGCTACAGACCTGTTTGATCTCTCATGATAGGCTGCCAGCACTGGTTGCTATAGCTACAGACCTGGCTTCTACTGCAGCCTAGTGGAAGCCAGTAAACGCGTCCCTGAATTCAAAGTGAAACCAAGAAAATAGGACGAGGTAAGATGAATCAATGTAGTGAGACAACCCCTTTAAGTGAAGTTGAGGGGTTTTTGCCTGTGCCCAGCTTTCCACTGAATACTTTGATACCAGAGGTCTTATAGCTTGAGGGTAGGTTCACTCGGCTGTTTTTTAGTGGCTGATGTGATGTGATGTGAAATCCACAACTAAAATCCACACTGATTCAGCGCTGTTTTTGGACGTGGTTTTTGTTTTTAGGGGTGGATTTTAGCCTCCATGCACTGTCTGAGGATTTGGCACTGAAGAATTTTTACTACTTTTTTACTTCCTATTTTTTAATTTTTTTTTTTTTTTTTTTTAACTGCTGGAAGAATAAATATGTGGGCAGCTGACACCTAAAGCTTGTTCCTCATCTGCGTCGGAGGTTTCGTTCAGAACCGATGGTCCCTATTAATTACAATGGGCCATCGGGTTTCCACCGCGGTGTACGTTGCTTAGATCTTGCTGCAGTATTTTTTCCTTCATTACCGATGAAACATGCGATGGAGGTTCTGAACGGGACTTATGACACATGTGAACCAGGCCTGACCCTGCACAGACATGCTGGAATAACAGTGCAGAGAGCGCAACTGTACATGAATTGTGCAGCTGCAGGAGTGAAGCGTGGGCTGCCGGACTCTTCACCAAGAAGGAAGGCAGGGATAGATTACAATGATCCCTGCCTTCTCCATCGTTGTAGAACACGCTCCAATGTGTCCCCCCCCCCCCCCCCCCCCCCCCACCCGGTGCTGGCGGTCCCGTGGCTGCTGGTGCCTTCAGGCGGTTCGTTTTCCTTGTATCTTGTACAGGGGAGGTTGGAAAAAGGCAAAAAAAATCTCCTGTAAATATGCCAGCTAGGAGTCTCTTTCTGACCTTTTAGGGTAAGTTCACACGGCGCCTGTGCAGGTCACATTTCAGGGCATAATTGCGCTGTAAGGCCATGTTCACACGGCTTAATTGCGGGACGTATTTCGGCCCACAATTACGCCGTGTGGATGGGGGCGGGGTGGGGGGCAGCCCGCCGGCCCCAGAGACATACATTGTCCACGGCGTGTATACCGCCATGAAAATTTGACATGTCCCTTCTCTCCCTGTGTGAGCGGGGAGAGGAGACGTAGTCCATAGTTCTCTATGAGAATTGTGGATTACCGTGATGACTGGGACAGATTTCAGCCCGTAATTCGCGCACTACGGTACGAATTACGGGCTGAAATACGTCCCAGAATAAACCGTGTGAACATAGCCTAATAGCCCAAAGTACGTCCCGCAAATACAGTAATTCATAGCACTCATTGAGAGCTAAGATCACCCGACGTGTATTGAGCACCGGGAGAAAGAAATGAATTGTCGCTTCTTCCCAGCGCCTACGGTGAAGTGAGTGTCAATGGGAGTCGGCACTGAGCATTTTACAAGTACACGCTAGCCAGCACGTACTTCAAAAACACCTGGTGCATAGCGGCGCGTACAATATGCCGTGTGAACATAGTTCTAGGTGACCAAATAAAATTTAAAAAACACTGAAATACAATGCTAATAAAATAAAGGAAAAAAAAAAAAAGTGAGCAACCAAAGCACAACCACAGAGATGACCCTAAAACATTATATCGCCTATATATAAATGTCCGGGATGGAGAAGAGACACAAATGTAAAGATAATTTTAGAGCAGTTTTTGCTGTTGACTAAACAAAACATGAAAAATGTGACTTTTCTGTTTAATATTTTCCCTCCTTATTAAAAAAAAAAAGCAGCTTAATATATCACGAAAATAGGTGAAAAATTTGGTAGAATAGCTGAAAAAGTGTTATAGTGTTCAAGCCTGTGTGTACTAAAGAAAATGAGCAAGTCTGGTCAGGAAGGAGGGGGGTAAGCGCCCTGGTTAAGCACTGGAAATCCCGCATTGTGTGCCCGGTGACGCTGTTTTTTTTGTTGGAGGCAGCATGAGGCGGTCTGCAGTCGGTTTTGGACGCTGTTTCAGCGCAGAATCTGCCTCAGAAACGGCTTCCAAAACTGCCGCGTGATCCTACCCTGACAAATCCCAGGAGCCGTGTAGCCTGTTCAGGTCTATGGAAGTCATCACCTGTGGCCTCGGTCGCCTGCGTTGCTGTCTCTGCCTGGGAGACGCTGTACGTCTGTATATCTGAGCCCATTCTAACGTCTTGCCCTTGCTTCTCTCCCGTCCAGTGCCTTTACTGTCCCGTATCCTGCCTTCTGATGCCTGCAAGATCTATAAGCAAGGTATTAATATCAGGTGTGTGTCGTCCATCTGCCCGGATCCTGGAGGTATTCTCTGTAGTGTCATTGTTTATGTGCAAAGTGACATTTTCTGTGGTGACCTAGTTGTGGGTATCGGCTCATCTATTCACTGGAGCGCCCCTTACCCGTATCTGGCGATGGCGGCCATGGTTGGGGTACTGATTTTATAAGCATATTCAGTAGATTTGCTTGGTATCGGTGGCATTGTCTTCGCCAATGGGAGATCGCTGGCCACTGTGATCACAGCAAATGTATAAACATATGGCTACAGCAAAACAAGTCCTGTTAGGGTATGTTAACACGATGTATTGCAGCGCATACAGTACATGGTGCGTTACAGGAGCTTGTGCTAATATGCACGTACTCCCGGGGCATGGAGGGGGGGGGGGGCAGCCCGCCGGCCCCATTGATAGTCATTACTCGCGGTGTGTATTTGCCGCAAGTAATTGACGTGTCACTTATCTCCCCGCATGTAAAATACGATCGTATTGTACGCCCGGGGAGAGGAGGCGTAATCCATAGTTCTCATAGAGAACTATGGATTACCGTAATTTCGACACGCATCTCGTCTGTATTAGAGCGCAAATACATGGTAAAATGCACGCCGCAATTACCCCATGTGAACATAGCCTAAAAAGGGGTTGTCCAGTGTATAACAAAAAAAAATAATGAAGGCACCAAACAAAATAAAATCTCCCTTCTTGCCTCCGTACCAGTGCCGTGCGGCGTCTCTCTCCCCGTGGGCCCGTGGGCGTGCTCTCTTGGTGCGCGTCTCTCTCCCCGGTGGCCCCGTGACTGCTCTGTGCGGCGTCTCTCTCTCCCCGGTGCCCCGTGGCTGCTCTGTGCGGCGTCTCTCTCCCCGGTGGCCCCGTGGCTGCTCTTGTGCGGCGTCTCTCTCCCCGGTGGCCCCGTGGCTGCTCTCGTGCGGCGTCTCTCTCCCCGGTGGCCCCGTGGCTGCTCTCGTGCGGCGTCTCTCTCCCCGGTGGCCCCGTGGCTGCTCTCGTGCGGCGTCTCTCTCCCCGGTGGCCCCGTGGCTGCTCTCGTGCGGCGTGCTCTCGTCCGTCGCGGCGTCTCCTCTCCCCCGTCGGCTTGCTCTCTGTGCAGCGTCTTTCTCCTCTGGCCTAGTGGCTGCTCATCGTGCGGGCGGTCTCTCTCCCTTGGCCCGTGTGCTCTCGTCAGCGTTCGTATCTCCCCGGTGGCTGCTCTCGTGCAGCGTCTTTCTCCACGGTGGCCCCGTGGCTGCTCTCGTCGGGTCTCTCCCCGGTGGCCCCGTGGCCCGCTCTTGTGCGGGGTCTCCTCCCCGGGGGGGCCCCTGGTGCCCGTTCGGGGTCTCTCTCCCGGTGGCCCCCTGGGGCTCTTGTGCGGGGTCTCTCTCCCCCGGTGGCCCCGTGGCTCTCTTGTGCGGGGCCTCTCCCCCGGTGGCCCCCCGTCTCTCTTTTGGGGGCGTCTCTTCCCCGGTGGCCCCCTGGGTGCCTTTTGCGGCGTTTTCTCCCCGGTTTCCCCCTGGCTGCTCTTGGGCGGGGTCTCTCTCCCCGGGGGCCCTGGCTCTTCGTGCGGCGTTTCTCTCCCCCCGGGCCCCCTGGGTGCTCTCGTCGGGTCTCTCTCCCGGTGGCCCCCCTGGCTGCCTCGTGGCGTCTCTCTCCCCGGTGGCCCCGTGGCTGCTCTCGCGCGGCGTCTCTCTCCCCGGTGGCCCCGTCGCTGCTCTCGCGCCCCCTCTCCCTGGTGGCCCCGTCGCTGCTCTCGCGCCCTCTCTCTTATTTCTAAGATAGTTTTCGTCACTGACATAAAAAGGAAAACCTAAATTGTGACCCACTGACCAAACTGGGGGGAGGGGGAGATGAAACAGGGCCATATTTATTGGCCCTCCGTTTTCTCAATCGTATAACACGTTTTAGTATCCTGGCAGCAGTGGTTTTTATTTTTTGTTTCTTGACCTGCTTTAAGTAAAGATTTTTTTTTGTCCAGGCTCGACACTACTCTTATAGACTTCACGGACATGAAGTGCCAACGAGGGGATCTAAGCTTCATTTTCAATGGGGATGCTATACCCTCGGAGTCGTTTGTAGTCTTGGACAATGAGCAGAAGGTTTACCAGAGGATACATCACGAGGTGAGTGGCCACTCTGATTATTTGGGAGCCGTCGTCTGTTGTCCCCTTAGCGGTGCTCAGCTCTCCTTCAGGTCGGCGTTGGTGTCTTCTATAGGTTTTGCCGTGCCCTTATATTAATAGGGTCTGTTTTTTATGGCTTTCATTGAGCTCCTTTTGGTTTTGTATACTGGCCTCTTAGTTACGGCCTATTGACGGAGTCCCAGGTGGGAAAACTCTATGATCAAAGGAGGTCCGATCTCTAGGACTCCCACCAGTTTTGTACAGCTAGGTAGTTGGGGCTGCTTTGCATGGAAAACATCATTGAAGAGGGGGGCGCTGCACTTAAGGGTTATTCTCGCCACATGGATTAGCTTTATACATGTAAGTAAAGGCAAATGAGACTTTTTCCAAATACATTGCTATTCTGATTTTGCTCCATTTCAGAGTTGGCACAGTTCTCCTCTCCTGCTGGTTCCCAAGTGTTTTTTAGTTCCTGATTTTCGGCTCCCTGGCCAAGATGGTGACATTACTCCCTTCTGTGTCTTATTAGCAGCACAAGAAGTTGTTCTCTTAATGACCAACTTGAATTCTTTAGAGCTCTGTAGTCTTCTGCCTTGCTGTCAAAGCCCCTCCATCACCAATATCCTTCTAACAGGCTTGGCTAGAATAGCAGAGCAGAAATGTCGGTCACTGCCTGACCAGGAAGTGGGAGCCAGAAGCTGTGGAACCGCCCACAGCCTGACCAGGAAGTGGCAGCTTG
The DNA here is from genome assembly GCA_025379985.1 of Phyllomedusa bahiana. Taxonomy (NCBI): domain Eukaryota; kingdom Metazoa; phylum Chordata; class Amphibia; order Anura; family Hylidae; genus Phyllomedusa; species Phyllomedusa bahiana. The sequence goes on from JAODAL010000094.1 coordinate 167,201, forward strand.
AAGCTGTAGAACCGCCCACAGCCTGGCCAGGAAGTGGCAGCTTTGAAGCTGTAGAACCGCCCACAGCTTGAACAGAAAGTGTGAGTCTGAAGCTGGCTGTGTTAGAGCAGGCTCTGAGGAGAACACCCTTTTAATGAGTCCATTAATCAATGATGTTAGTTGCCCTATGCCTTGTTAAGCATTGCTCTAAATTTCTACACATTCGTTTGCAGGAATCTGAGATGGAGACGGAGGAAGAAGTGGACATCTTAATGAGTAGCGATATATATTCTGCAACCTTGTCGACAAAATCCATCACGTTCTCACGCGCCCAAACCGGCTGGCTTTTCAGGGAAGATAAAACGGTATGCCGGCGTTCCTTTCTGGGTAATTTATAGGTATTCTGGTCTCATCCGTCTGCAGAAATACCACTCGCTGCCTTAGGACGGCCATGTCCTGCTGCTTTTAAGGGATCGAATGGATGAGAAAAAACCCTTTTCCAATACGGGTTAGTTAATGGAAGGGCGTCCCCCATTCAGCACCTGTCAGTTAACTACAAGGGGGAGAAAATCCTTGTTGGACTCTCCTGCTTTCCTGACCCGGCCGGGCCCGCTCTCCTGACCCTGCGGGGCCCGCTCTCCTGACCCTGCCGGGGCCCGCTCGCCTGACCCTGCCGTGCCCGTCTCGACCTGCCGGGCCCGCTCTCCTGACCCTGCCGGGCCCCGCTCTCCTGACCCTGCCGGGCCCCGCTCTCCTGACCCTGCCGGGCCCCGCTCTCCTGACCCTGCCGGGGCCCGCTCTCCTGACCCTGCCGGGCCCGCTCTCCTGACCCGGCCGGGTCTGTGATGCGAGTAGGTTGCATTGGGTTGACTATCAGATACGGGAAGCGTTCCACAGACGCCTCATGACGCATGTATGGTCTCTTCTCGCTGTTTGTGGTCTCTGCGGCTCATGCAGTGGGGGTTGTGCTCTGCAGCGGGGATTTCCCACTACTTTTTTTTTTTTTTTTTTTATATTCCTTCCTCTTTTTCTCGTCATTTCTGCATTGTGGGACTTCCCTACACGCTCCATCCTGGCTTCATGTAACGCTGGTGTGTGACCGCACAGAGGTCCCTCCACATACATTGGTTCTGGGATAACCATTGTTGAAACCATAACTCTATGGAAAACTGGTCATTGGTTCTGAAGCCCCAAAATGTCACCAACATAAAGCAAAATGAAGATGAAAAAAAAGAAGCAGAAACTAATCCATATAAAGCGTGTCCCTCCATATAACATCAGGGAGAGCTGCTGGAAATCACTTTCTATGATCAGGACAGGAGCTTCTTTGGGTCATGGACTTTATACACAATGGACTTCAGTTATCAAAACTGTAACGGTAAAACTTGGTTGCCCATAGCAATCAATCAGAGCTCAGCTTTAGATTTTTTTTCAGAGTACTCTATGAAATGAAAGCCGAGCCCTGATTGGTTAATGTGGGCAACAGAGACCATTTTACTGCTAGATCAGTTGGTAAATGTGTCCCATTGTACCAAACAATGAAAATGGTGTCCTCACCTGGTGCCCAAAGGAGCTGCACATCCTGGCAGATGTAAGAGCAGTGCAGGACATGTAGTCCCGACTAGAACAGAGGTAACAGCGCTCCAAAATTGTCCTGCAAAGTGAAGAGATTATTATTTACAAGTTGTGATCAGACTCCAATCACGAAGATTCTTGTATAAGTGACATAATAAATTTACATTTCGGTCAACGACCTTTATCACAAATGTCATAAGTATGGAGAGAAGAGGAAACGTACTGTACTGTAGAGGCACACTATAGAACGCCAATCACTGTATGCACCTCACTAATACATGTAAGAGCAGTACAGGACATGTAGTATCATACTGTAATATAGAGGCGCTATAGACCACCAATAAGTGCATGCACTGCACTAATACATGAAAGAGCAGTACAGGACATGTAGTACCGCACTGTACTGTAGAGAGGAGCTATAGACCACCAATCCCTGCCTCCACCTCACTAATACATGTAAGAGCAGTACAGGACATGTAGTACCGCACTGTACTGTAGAGAGGCGCTACAGACCGCCAATCACTGCATGCACCTCACTAATACATGTAAGAGCAGTACAGGACATGTAGTACCGCACTGTACTGTAGAGAGGCGCTATAAAACACCAATCACTGCCTGCACTACACAAATACAAAGGTTTTAGAAGTAAAATATTCATTATAATTGGTTGGATCAGTGTCTGGTAAATTGTATGGCGAGTGTGGTTTATACAATGTCCCAGGAAAAACCATTGTATGGTGAGAATATTGTATCCTGAGGTCATTGCACATTGGGGAGCCCTGTATATAATTAGTGTTGCCTGCATTCACTGTTTCCTTGCGTTTCATTCAATAAACTTAAATAAAACCATGAAGTTCTGCAGCAGCTGACATGATCTACTGGTCTTTGTGTTAGGCCCAGTCATTACTATGGGTTCTTCTAATGGTACCGGGAGCCAACTCCACTCCTCACAATATGGAAACCCATCCTAACCTCTTCCTTGTCATGTGCTCTGAATGTCATCAGCCGCATGTAACCCAAATTTTGTGCCTCTCTAGGAACGTGTGGGAAACTTCTTAGCAGACTTCTACTTAGTGAATGGATTAATATTGGAGTCCCGCAAAAGGAGAGAACATCTCAGTGAAGAGGACATCCTGCGCAATAAAGCCATCATGGAGAGCCTGAGCAAAGGGGGAAACCTGATGGAACAGAATTTTGAGGTACGTCGCCGTACTGCTTCACAGCCCCAGGATTCCCGAATGGTGCAGACTGTGCAAGTTTCATAGGGACTTTTATTTTATTTTTACTCTATTGCTGATTGTATGTATCCATGTTGGCACATAGGTAGCAGAGCTGATGTATGTGGCACGATTCATCATTCTGTTATGCCATGCTATGCGCCTCTAATATAGGTTTTCATTGCAGCCTGTAAGGAGACAGTCGCTGACCCCTCCACCCCCCAACACCATTACGTGGGCGGAGTACATGTCTGCTGAAAACGGCAAGTAAGTACTTAACAGCCGAAATGGCTTCTAATGGATAGAACTGGCCCAGCTGTAATTATGGAAGCAAGAAGTACATACCATAGCTCGTATACCGTGGTCAAAGCCAACCAGTCAGGTGGTTTTTGCTGCCCAATTTTTAGGGCAGGATGGGGATAGAGGAAGAAGCGGGTTTCGGGGGATATATAGTTTATTGATAGAGGAAAGGAGTTTGAGCTCTGTTATTTTTAGGATAATGATAAGGAAGAAGCTTAGCTTTTGGGGATATATGGGTTTATATGAAAGAGGAAGAGGAGCTGAGTTTCGTGATATAGGGGGGTTATTTTAAAAGAGGAGAGAACTGATTTTCGGATATGGGGTTTAAGATAAAAAAAAGGGGAGCGGGCCTCGTAATATTGGGGTTTATAGATAGGGGAAAGGGGCCCGCTGGGGTCTGATAAATAGGGTTATTTTATAAGGAAGGCTGAGCCCCTGTGAATATGGGGTTTTTTAATGATTAAAGGAAAGAGGAGCTAGCTCTGGATATATAGGGTTATATGAAAGAGGAAGGTGCTGAGGTCTGATATTTTGGGGGTTTATATAAAGGGGAAGGACGCTCGGACATCCACCACACACAAAATAATGTGAGTGAAACTTTCATGCCCTTTTTAACAGACAGTAAAGCCTACACAAAGACCAACAATGTTTTTTTTTATGCAATTGTGATGCGAGTACCGTGGAAAATTCTAGGGCGGGGTTTCCCCCTCTACAGCCACAAATTGCGTCTTTCTATACATAAACCCAAAAATTGGGTTGATTGGGCCCAAAGTGGAAAACCTGTTTCCCCGTTTGTACAGGGCCCTTGTGTTTTGGTGCCCCAAAAATCCTTTTATTGTTTCTGAAAAAATTTCCCTTTTCCCTTTTTTTCTGGGCCCCATACTCCACATCGGGGAAAAGGGAACTTGCTGCAAAAAACAAGAAAACTTTCAAAGCCACAATCGCCGTGAGCCGGATTTTCCCTCGGGGAATTGAATGGGTAATTTTTTGCCCTTTCCAAGTGATGAGGTTCTAATCAAACGGAAAAGAAATGGGGGCCTGGGGCCATCCGGCGACTTCCAGTTGCTAAACACCAAATTGAAAGGGTTTTCCTTTTAAATTTGGGGGACCGCATTACTGCATGCATGCATATTGTGACAGGTGTGAAAAAAAAATTAAAACCTTTCAGGAAATGTGATTGAAAAATCACAAGGACTTGAAATTTTGTGGTAAAATTTGGGAAAAAATCTCAAATTCCCATAGGGACACTACAATGGTGGCCTGATTTCAACACAAGAACACAGTCCCCAAAGGAGGCCAAATTTTTGGCAAAGGATAGGGCAATTTTTGTGAATTTTGGTTGAAGATCCAAAAAATGTGTACATTTTGGCCCACATTAAAATTTTGGGGTTACGATTTTGGTTTGCGAATAAAGCGATTTAAGGGTTTTCAACACCTTTTTTACAGAAAGGGTCAGGCCTGGATCATGTTTGAGTTGGAGGTTCTATTTGGAGCCTCTGTCACAGCTAATCAAAAATGAAATGAAAAAAAATAAGCACGCAGCACTGTTTTTTGATAAATTTTAAAAAGAATGCAAATAGGGTAGAACCCCGATGGAAACCGGGATTGCAGCATTGGGGGCCGTCAAACACTGTTGGTGCCAAACATCCCTTTTGGGGCCCTTTTCCAAACCCCCTCCCGCGAAAAGAGGCCCCCGAACGCAAAACCCCCGACACACCCGGGTCCTCTCTGCATTGGGTGCGGCCAAATTTTTCCCCCGGTCTTACCCCGCCATTTTGTAACATAAGGAATTTAAAGGGGGTTTTCTCACTACAAGGAAAAACTGCTTTTTAAAGTTAAAGATCTGGCAAAAACAAGTCCCCCTTTGAAATATTTTCCATTAAAACTGTCCTAACCCATTCCTAGATATCCCCCCCCTTGTATGGGGGTGGGTTTACCCCAGGTTTCTAAGCTACAAGTCCTTTTTTTAAACTCTCATGTAGGGGGCCACACTGGTTTTCTGTAGCAAAAACCCTGTTCAAACTCCATGATATTTTTGCCACACTGGTTTTCAAAACTACAAAACCTGGCTTTTACTGCCGCCTTTAGAAAACCGTAAACACCCCCTGAAATTTTAAAATGTAACCAAGAAAAAGAACTGAGGCAGATGAATCAATGAATGAGACAACCCCTTTAAGGTCTTATTGACCGAAAAAGTCAAAACATATGGAAAAAATAAAGGAAAGGGTCCCCTATAATCCTTATATAATTCATTTTTAAGCTTTTTTTTTTGAACAAATGGGAAAAATTTTTTTGCAAAAGAATCCAGTGTGCCGCTGCTATATACTCACTGGTGAATGGCAGGGTTTTTTTTTTTGGGATTTACAGGGGATTTACTGCCATAAAACCCTACACATTTACAAATTTCCCCCGATGAGACCCGCAAAATTGTTTGGGAAAGGTTTTTTAAAAAAATCTTTATCTGGTCCTTTTTAAACGAGGTTTGGGTTTTTAAACCCCTTTAAAACACTTCATTTACAGTAAGGGAAACCGGCAAAGGGTTTTTTCATGGGGCCGGGGCCCCAATTGCTTTTTGGGGTTTTCCCTCCTTAACCCCTGTGCAAGTTCCGTCAGGAAAAATTGGGGGAAAAAAGGGGCACAAGTTGGGCTTTTTATTTTTTTTTCCATTAAAGTGATGGAGATGGACATTGCAATGGAAAATCCAAGGGACCCCTTTCCCCTGTCGAGGGTTTTCCGCGGGGCCATTCGCGTCTGTTTACACCTCTGTAATGGAACCTCCAAGGCAGATGTGAACTGGACCTCCTGGCCGACCTTTTTTCCCCCTGCAAACCCGGGGCGGGCTGTAAAAAATGCTCGTCTTTGTCTTGCAGACTGCTGAATGTCCTTGAGGTAATTGCACCGTTCAAGCACTTTAATAAACTCCGAGAATTTGTACAGATGAAGCTTCCCCCAGGGTTTTCCCGTAAAACAAAGGGATGTGACTTTCAGAGGGGAACTGTTGGTTTTAAAGGGCTCGCTTTTTACATCAAACAGACCGGGAAATTTTCCCGAGCCTATGGCCTTTGTCTAATACCGTCATATCTGGGGATGTTATACGGCCATATTCACATGGATTCTGCACCTACATCTGGATAGTATCCGCCGATGTTCCACAGATAATATAAGTGAATGGTGGGGGGTTTTGGGGTTTAGGGGATTTCCCCATAATACACCCTTTTTTGGGAGCATTTGCAAATTTTTGCATGGGGGATGTTTTTTTTTTGGGTTTTCCCTTTTTTCCCAAAAATTTGGGGGCCAGAAAATAAGCTAGAGGCCAATAGGCACATATGAAGCGCACCATACAGGGTTTTTTTCACCCACTTTGTGTGCTTATTTTTTTGTTGCTGTAGCAGTTTTTCCAAAATGCAGCCTGCTGCAGGCGTGTTTTTTTTTTTTTTTTTAATTTTCTGTACCTGAGAAAGACAGCGCCAGCGCATCCTTAAAGCCTGCATGCATCCATTCCAAGAATCGGTGAATATAGCAGAAACCAAAAAATTTAAATACAGCACAACACTCCAATCATTTTAATGGTATCCAAAATATATAAAATATAAAGGACGTATATGGCAGCACCATGTGGAAAAAGACCTAAGCAAAACTTGGGAAACCAAACTTACGCGTTTCGGGGCGGCACAAACCCCTTCTAAAACATAACATTTCCATAAAAAAAATATAATTTTATGTTTTTACAAATTTTGGTACTTTTTAAAATTAATTTTGGGTTTTTGTTGGGGTTCTATTATTTTTTGTTTTTTTGCTACTTTTTGAATGATTTTTTTTCGTGTAGCCCGGGCCCCCCCTTTTCTTGCAAATTTTTGTCTTCGGTCACATGACTTGCGAGGGCAAAATGAGGCAGAATAAAAAAACACATCTAGCAATACAAACTGATGCTAAAAAAGCGCAAGAAGTGACTTTTTTTTTTTTTGTGCCAATAAAAAGCCTTGCAAAATAGAATTGTGAAGGGGCTTTTATACAGATTTTACATAGGTCTTATAGCACGTTTATGTGGGCTAGCAAAAGATCCACAGCTTGTTAATTAAAGAGGTTTTGCCACGATGTAATGTTGACGTGGGATCCTCCAAAATGGGTATTTAATCACTTTTCTAAATATGTGATTACAAAAAGTGAAGCCTGTGAGAGCTACAGCATTGTTCAGTCCCCCTTAGTTTCCTGAAAGTTTACATTAGACACGACCAGGAGCTGGCAGGGAGCTGATCTGGCCGTGTTTGCACTTCTTATCTGATGACAGGGAACATGAAGGAGCTTGCAAGGGGCTGGGGAGAAAGTGTAGTGTATGAGGCGGTCTGCTGTATAGAGAATCCACTGATTGTAATGTAATTATTTGAGTACACATTGTAGATGCTCCCTGCTTCCTCGCTGTCTGCTCAGCCCCCTCCCTCTCGACCCTGCAGCCGTTCATGACGCTGCATGCTTTGTTTATCTTCTCTCCTGAGCAGATAAGAGGAAAGGAGCTCACTTCGTGGCAAATCCCCTTTAATACACATATTCTCCTTAAAAATAAATAAGACCCACAGATTTGGTCCATTGAATGACTTGGGCTAATGCAAGTGCAGCTCCACTGGCCATTCTAAGGGGTGGGGGGGGGGTTGGGGGAAAACCTCCCTACCCCCCTCCCCCTACACCCATCCAAAACTGATGTGATGAGCCAAATCTGTACCAGCTGAACATGGCCGGCATACGGCAGTGAGAATGTTTTGCAAACCTATGGTAGCAGTTTCAGGAGCTCTGCTTGCTGTGTGTACGGGGCGATGTATTTTCCCTTAAGTTTCTGAATACCAGTTCTACCCTCACCGCATCTGTGGTTCTTACAATAGATCAGTATTGGCACAAACGACCTGGATCTTTCCTGCAGTGAAACATTGAAACCAGATCTAGCTATGCAAGCAGAACGGCTTGTAGCCTCTGAATCTTAACTCTTATGTTTCCACTTACTAGTATCAAGCACAGACATTGAAAACTCTGAAGGACAATCCTATCCTCTAAGGGTATGTTCACACGGAGTGGGTTCTGTTTTGGATCCGTTTTTAGCTGCGTGTTGAGATCTGGGTTTCAGACCCAAACACGCATCTAACAATGAGTAGTGTGAGTTGCATTGCTTTCAATGTAAAGCACGCATCGGCGTTCAGACGATACGTGTTTTATATGCATCTTTCGGATCCGTTCAAAGAATTGTCATGTTAATTCTTAATCCAAAAGACGCAGCAGGAGCCCTAAAATAAACTATAGGGTGCGATCCTGCTGCAGCTAAAATGCATCCAAACACACAGCTGCATGTTGGATGCATTTTGGATGCAATTTACGCATCGCTTCTGGATGCGGTTTTTGGATCCAACACGCCGTGTGGACATATCCCTAAGGACAACTTTATGTATGTTAAAGGGGTGTTCCCAACTCACACTTTGGCATATCCTATTAACATACCATCAAAGTGTAATCTTAGGAACAGGGCTACAAAAGTCTCCATATGGAATGGAGAGTTGTCTCCGTTCTGTTCTATGGGAGTTCCCAGTACAGCAAAACGCACCACTCACCTGTACTCAAAGCTCCCATATGACACAATGGAGAGTTGTGCGCAAGTAACAACTAACTATCGGTTCTGTATGAAGACTTATTGTTTGGGGGAGGGGACGGGGTGTGTGGAAGGGCAGAGGGTGGCGTCCAAGATAGGTGCAGGTTCCACTTGGGGGACTCGTACCTATCACACTTTGACATACCCCATTGATATGCTATCAAAGTGTGAGATGGAAACACTCCTTTAATCTGGAAAACCCTTTTAATAGGGTGGCACAGATATTGGTGACCTGTTTAAAGGGGTATCCCCATCAGCTACATTCAGGGTTGCACCTGCAGAGAACAGAGACTGCTGCACTTGGAGTTCTTGCTCCTTTCTATGGGAGTAAGAAATACAGCTGAGTGTGTGTGCTCACACATATTCACAACTCAGAAATGAACAGAGCCATGCCACAACCACTTGTCTGCTCTCTAGCAGTCAGCGCCAGGTCAGGCTCAACCCGGATGAGTACCTCTTTAAGGTGGCCATACAAACCATGTGACCCCACTTAAAAAGAACCTGTCACATAGTTTATGCCCCCCTTGCTGAGCACAGCACAAGCTAGTGTCAGACCTGCTGTTTCCAGCGCTGTGCCCCTTATCCTGTAAGATGCTGGAGTTCTAGAGCATTTAATGCTCAAATCTTATTCATGAGCAGGTGTTAGCCCCACCCACCAAAGGCTAGCCCCGCCCACCTGACAGTTAATCACATGGTTCTACCTATTCGACGTTGAGGTGGGCGGGGCTAGCCTCAGATGGGCGGGGTATGAAAAAATGGACTCTTCATTACTCTTTTGCAGATTTGAGCACTAAATACTCAAACTCCACCATCTTACAGATTAAGGGAAACGGCAGGTCTGTCACTAGCTTGTGCGGTCCTCGGCAAGGGGGGCATCACCTACACTCACCAGCCACTTTATTAGGTACACCATGCTAGTAACGGGTTGGACCCACTTTTGCCTTCAGAACTGCCTCAATTCTTCGTGGCATAGATTCCACAAGGTGTTGCAACGATGCTCAATTGGGTTACCAAGGGCCCAAAGAGTGCCAAGAAAATATTCCCCCACACCATGACACCACCACCACCAGCCTGAACCGTTGATACAAGGCAGGATGGATCCATGCTTTCATGTTGTTGATACGCCAAATTCTGACCCTACCATCCGAATGTCGCAGCAGAAATCGAGACTCATCAGACCAGGCAACGTTTTTCCAATCTTCTACTGTCCAATTTCGATGAGCTTGGGCAAATTGGAGCCTCAGTTTCTTAGCTGAAAGGAGTGGTACCTGGTGTGGTCTTCTGCTGCTGTAGCCCATCTGCCTCAAGTTGGCCGTACTGTGCGTTCAGAGATGCTCTTCTGCCTACCTTGGTTGTAACGGGTGGCTATTTGAGTCACTGTTGCCTTTCTATCAGCTCGAACCAGTCTGCCCATTCTCCTTTGACCTCTGGCATCAACAAGGTATTTCCGCCCACAGGACTGCCGCTCACTGGATGTTTTTTTCTTTTTCGGACCATTCTCTGTAAACCCTAGAGATGGTTGTGCGTGAAAATCCCAGGAGATCAGCAGTTTCTGAAATACTCAGACCAGCCCTTCTGGCACCAACAACCATGCCACGTTCAAAGGCACTCAAATCACCTTTCTTCCCCATACTGATGCTCGGTTTGAACTGCAGGAGATTGTCTTGACCATGTCTACATGCCTAAATGCACCGAGTTGCCGCCATGTGATTGGCTGATTAGAAATTAAGTGTTAACGAGCAGTTGGACAGGTGTACCTAATAAAGTGGCCGGTGAGTGTATGTGACAGGTTAATATTCTGAAGTAGCAGTGATGCTAAAGAAAAGTTCTCTGCAGCACACCGCTTTTTGGTGGCAGCCATTGACTACAGTGAGCCGACCATGCGACCCACTGTAGATGACGTGACCTGGCCCTTTCCTAGCACAGCTTGCACTGTACTCTAGTGTTGGGTAGGGCTCACAGCTGTCATTGGTGGCATGTCCAGGGTCTGGTCAGAGCTACCCCGGTCATTCCTGTGTCGCCTCGCGCTGCACCCTTTCCTCATGACTGTGCTGTGTTCTTGCCTCCACAGACATCCCTGTGTTCCCAACCTTCACAGCCACCGTAACGTTTCAAGAATTCCGCTCCGGAGAGTTCGAAGAGTCCATCTTCACGATACCGGACGAATACAAAGAGGATCCAAGTCGCTTTCCCGACTTATAATTGGGGGCATTCTCTGTCCTCACTGACCTGTAGCGGATGTCGGTGACCGTACAAGTGGCCACGTGGGACACAGCATTGGGCAAAGCATAACCGGTTCTCTGTGGTCCTCTGCCGCTGCGTGAAGCATCCGGTGGAGCGCTCACCCCGCTCCAGCACCACTCGGATCACCGCAGGCTGCACGGTCTGATGAGATGGAGGCACCGCGGGGCCAGCCGGCTCCTCACCACCACTTTCTGGTCTTATGTTTTCAGTTGTTTCCATTCCTCGCTGCAGTCTTGGGCCGTTCAGCAGTGTTCACAAAATCCTGCTGTTTTACACTTTTGAACTTTTTAAAATCATTTTTGCCTTTTTTTTTTTTGTTTTTTTTTTTTGTTTCCGGTAAATTATACACAATGTAATATTCTGTATAGATTCCCGTTTGCTGGATATATATATATGTACAGAAGAGGAGGAATTTACATCTGTCGTTTAATTAAACAAATGTCAATCCAATAAATTGTCGCAGCCGCCACATCCCGCCCCCCACTCCTCGTCCACATTCCCTGCAACCTACAGACCGCAGACAATCGCTCGGCACCAATTACTGTGGTGGGCGCCATTTTTTATTTTTCTGTGTTTTTCATCGTTTAACGTTTTCTTCATTGTAGACGTCTTTTAGTTAGTGGTCTTTTTCTTTTTTTTTTTTTTTTACATTTTTAATTTTTTTTACTCTTTTTGCTATCTTAGAGGGGAGCGCACACTGTCTTAATCAAATTTACCGTCACTGTATTATTTATATTTAAAAAAAAAAAAAAAAAAATAGAATAAGAATAGTCATAATCGTCTGGTCTGAGAAACCGCTGAACAAAATTTTTGGGAAAGCAGTGACCTCCACGATGGCTGCCCATGCTTTTCTCAGACCCGCCTAAATGGCAAATCTGCTTACCCAGTCAGTAATCTATCCCTTGTCACTTCATCGACGAATTACTAGGTCAGCTGTATTGGTAACCACCCAGCTTTCCTAGAAACAGAAACTGTGGGGCTCCATTATTAAAAACTTTCTAAGAGTATGTTCACATGGTACATTTTGGGGCATAATTGCGCTGTAATATGCCAAAATTTCATCCTGCAATCATAGTAATTCATAGCTCTCAGACTCAGAGCTAGGATTACCTGCCACCTTCCCTGGCATGCAATACTTCACTGCTTAAAAAGCACCTATCACCTCCATACAAACACACAAAAATTGATAGTAGATGAAGTTATAAGATTTTTCTCAAATACATGTCATTAGCAAGCCAGAGGGTATCCCTCAGTTTTACAGGGGAACAGGTTTTACTTTCACTTTGTAACTCTGGAGAATCTTATTCTGTTGGGAGTACCAACTGTGCAGGGGGAACTGAGGGCATAGCTGCTTGTACAGGGTGATCTTAGTCTCTCACTACATAAAGTACAACAGGCACATCACACTGGGGACGTAGTGTGACAGGGTTTACCTGTCGCTTCAGCCTCCTCCTCCATAGCACACGGGCATCTATATCACACTGCTCCTGGTGGGCTCTGCCAGCCCAGAAGCAGTTAACTGTCAACATAGTGATCCATCAAGCTGTCATGTGCCTGACTTCAGAGCGGTCTTAAAAGGCCAGCGCTTTTTTAAAAAACAGAATTACAGGTGAAATGCTATGATTTTCCAAATGAAACATATTTCAGAAAGTGTTTGTATTTTAGCCTTCTGTTACTTCATGAGGTTTCTCTGAAGGTGATAGGTCCTCTTTAAGCTTACGCGCCGGAGAAAGTGGGAGTCAATGGGAGCTGGTTGTCGGCGCTTTTGAAGCACGTGCTGTCCAGCACGTACTTCTAAGACAGCTAGCGTATTGAGGCATGTACTGTACGTGCCGCAATACGCCGTGTGAATATACCCCAATGAGGAGACTCATTGCTTGTAGCAACCAATCAAGAGCTTAGTTTTCATTTGTTATACTGCACTGGCAAAGTGCTGGACTCTGATTTGTTGCTATGGGCAACACAGTCTTCAACCGTTTTGATAAATGAGGCCCTGGACGGTTCCTATTCTAGAAGGATATCGGAGGGCGACCTATGGATTTATATTAACTGGAAGGATTCTTTTTTTTTTTTTTTAATGCTCCTAAGTTCTGTATAAAACTTTTACGTTCCGCTCCTCGCCAGATGCTGGTAATGATCACGTTGGGTTGTTGAGCCATAAATTTACACTGTACAATGACTCCACAGCCGTAGACGCGTCTTTTCCGGGGCGGAAAGCAATTCTATTATGCAGGAGCCAGTGCTAGAAGCTTTAAGGGGCCCTTTAAGGCTCCACATAAAGGGATGATATGAGCAGCACTGTCGTTTTTTTGTACAACAGATATCACGGTTTTTAATACCGCAGTAGTGGTTCGTGTATCTCAGCAAGCTGAGGTTTTGTATATATCAAGATTCTATGGAAAGGGAGCTTTTAAATATGTGGGGGTGAGGGGGCAACAAAAAACGGACTGCGTTTTACCAGGAGGTACTTACCAAGCAAATGTGAGCACTTGGTTACCAGAGGGGACTGTAGCAAGATCTTAAATTCTGCAGTCTAGATCCTAGATTTTTATTTTTTTGGGGCGCGACACGACGCAGGTCTTCAGGCGAACATTCAGGTCTTCCAAATTGCTGCTTTATACTGAAAGGGAACGAGGCATCCTCTCCCCTCCCCCGGCATTAGAGAACACACTGCGTTGCATATGGATTTTTACTGGAAGATGTTAAACTTCACTCGTTTTTACTCCATTTTTTTTTTCCTGATTTTGTAACTTGTTTAATGACCATTTCTTGCTGGATCCACACCTAGTACTGGTTTAATTAAAGAGAGGAAGAAAAAAATTGTCTGCTCCATCTCGGTCTCTGCCTATAAGGGTTGGTTCACACAGGGTAAATTATGACCTCCATTATTTTCAATGGTAAGGCTATGTTGTCACAACATAGAAGAAACGCTGAAAATACGATCGTTCAGGCAGCCCATAGACGTTAATAGAAAAATACGATCTGTAGTCTACACAGGTTGATTTTTCTCTGCTCGTCTTCTGGCGCCGGCGGATTATACAACATGTATAATACGCCGGCGCTTTGAGTTTTTTCATCATCTTACCATACAATTAATTGTACGGGCCGATGGCAAAAAAAGAGTACCAACTGCGCAAAATGTGACAAAAACAGTAGTTGACGATCGACTTTCAGACGTTTTTTGTCAGAGGCCGTGTAGACATAGCCTAAGATGTTGTGAACTTTTGGCGCACAGTTTTATCAGCATAGACTTCAACTCCGGATCATGTAAAAGAAATAAATCTGGGCTGAGCACACATGGGTGGCAGGAAGCTTCTGATTTGTGCTGCGTTGTACGTGGCATAAAAATACGGCCTGAGCAGGTACCCGAAGGGCTCGTCCCCCACAGTAGAGAGCAAATACCAGTCAGATTATCTGACAGTTATTTGCTCTGTTCTGGGGCAGTGTACACGGCCGCAGGGGGGTGGCTTTTCTCCGCTGTTTGCGGAGAAAAGCCCTCCCCCCTTCTCATTGACTTGTTCATATTCCACCCGAAAACCGCTGCCAGCGGTCTAAAAAAAAAAAAACGTCCGGCGGAAAATCCTAGCAGGGATTTTCCATAGAGGTCCATTCTAGGGGTTGACAGATGGTTTACAAAACCGAAAACCGCCTGTAAAAGTGTCCAAAAACACTTGCCGTAGGGAAAAGCCCTAAGAGTTTGACCAGGGTTAGAAAAACCTGTTTCATGCCTGGCTGTTCATTGACCATGATGGCTCTGAGCCGTAGTACCATTCTCCACCAGGTGTGGCTCTGTTTTCAGAGCCTGCAGCAATGTTGTTCTGATCCTGGACATTCATTGGGGTCGTAAGATGGTGATTTGCTTTTTTGCTGTAACAGATTTGGAACTACGTGGGGTAACAGGCTAAAGACTGAGCATGGTGCATAGGAGTAATGGACATCTGTATTCAGTGAGCTCATTTGCTCCCCCGAGTGGTTGATAAAAGCAGTCAAAATTGTAAGGTATTACATGAGCAGTGCATGTTAACAATCTAATGAAATATTAGAGCAGAGGATGCATGGAAGCCAAAATGACTTTCCAGTTTGTAAAGGTGAAAGTCCATCTTCTCGAGCCATTTTTCTTTTTGTTCTGGTTTGCAGAAAGCGATTTTGTGTTTTCAATGACTTCTTTGTGCCTCCTTGTGATCAGACTACAGCTAAACCCTGTGTAGTCTGATCCTACTGTCTTATTGTCACTCATTTGTCTGCTACTTATGAGTAAACCAAATGTCAGTGAGATTGGCTTCCAGTCTGTGCATGTCCCTGCTATGTATAATGTGGAGAATCAGTCTTCAAGTAGTATTACATTTCCCTTGCAGTGGTAAAGCCTGGCTGGCCATGGTCGAATCAGTTGGGCAGCCAAACTGAAAGTGATATACAGGTCCATTTAAAATGAATTCAAAAAGGCTTTACTTTTCACTCCAGATTTCTTTAGACAAAACATTGGTTGACGAATGTTGACGAGACGTATTCTATTGAAGGGTTCCTTGATACACCTAAGGCAGTTATCATTAAAAGTTTGTCTCCCTACAAAGATTAGCTTTCAACATGTAGGGAACGTTAAATGAAGACTTTTTCCAAATACATTGCTTTGTTGAGAAGATAGAGATATCAGATCTGGGTGCACACAGGTTTCACTAGTTACGGTCCTGCTCTTTCCGCCTTTTGTCTTACCTGAGAGCAGGGAGTGATATCACCACAGGTCGGCACACAGGACGCCGGCAGCTTGAGAAGAGAGTGTTACCTCCAACAGAGGAGACTAATTACTTTTTCTTAATTGAGTGCTGAAGCTCTCTGGTTTATAGCTAAGACCTCCTGCTGTTTTCAATGCAGTTAAAAGAGCTGGGAATAGAGAGCTGATCTGCTAATCGCTGCTATAGAACCACCGGGCTGACCAGAAAGAGACCAGAAGCATGAATCTAAAACTGCTTGCAGCGCTGTAAGACAAACCTTTTAATACAAAGGAAGACACTGCTGTAGGACTGAGCCTATGATTTTGCAGGGGGAAAAAAAAACAATGGTGACAAGACCTCATCATGTACAAAGCCTTATTGAATGTGTGTGGTACAAAGTAAAAATCTTCACCATATACAGTTTCCATCCGCTATATAAAAAGCCCCATCTGCAGGTTTTTCCTCACTCTGACATGAAATCAGAATAAACATTCCCCGTTTTAGGTCAATTAGGAACCAAAATTATTTCTATTTGCCAAATGCCAGAATAATAAGAGAATTTTTAAGGCATTTTTATTACTTTCTGCAACGTTACAAGTTTGCATACACTCGGATTACTCTGCCTTTAACCCTTTACCGATATAGGACGCATGGCTACATCCTGATGCTGGTAGGCAGCTTTGTTGGAGGATACCGCTACACTGCCGGGTTTTATCGGCTAAATGAAGGTAACAGCTGGCTGTTACACCGCGGGGAACGACTTTAGTACTGTTTAACCCTTTAGACGGCGTGGCATGTAAATCAATGAGAAACGTCGCCGTGCACCGTTCCTCACTGCGATGGGGACACCTGCCGTGAAATTGCGGGCTCGCGATCACTGAACATGGCAGCTGGAAGCGTTGTGAAGGCTTTCATCGCTGCCATGTTTTCAATTTCCCCACTTTGGGCCCCAGATAAGAAGTGGGGAAACCGCGATCTTTGTACACCCTAATGCATTGTATATGTGATGAAGCACCCTAGGGGGACCCAAAGTTAATGTAAAAAAAAAAAGTTTTAAAGTGTAAAAAAAAAAAAAAAAAAATTTAAAGTTCAAATCACCCCCCTTTTGCCATTTTACAAATAAAATAATAAAAAAAGAACAACCCTATTTGGTATTTATCGCATCGGGAAAAAAACCAGAATTGCTTTTTTTTGGGGTCCCTTTTTATGTCCTATAAAAATTGGGAAAAAAATGATCAAAAAGTTGGGTTTCTTTTCCCAAAATTCCAGCAATAAAAAGTGCACTTTTAGCCCCAAAAAAAAGCCCCCCCCCATTACAACCTCAATTCCAAAAAAGTTTGGGGCAAATAAAAAATTAAAAAAAACCCCAAAGCCCAAAATTTGGATCCCATTAATTTTTTTTCAAATAGAAAACAATCCCAAACCCCAAAAAAATTTTTAAAAAAAGGGAAATGTATTCATTTTGGAAAAGGAAAAAAATGTTGGGTTCCCCAAAATTTAAAGGGGGTTACAAATTGGGGAAAAAGGGGGGTTGGGGGAAAAAAAAAATTAAGGGGGTGGAAAAATGAATTTTGAGAAATAAAGAAAAGTGGGGAAATATGAAAAAGATTAAGTTGACACTCAACCGGGAAGTGTTGCACTTATAATTGGGTTTGTTATTGGGGGGGTAAAAGTTTGTTGTTTAAAATTAAGGGAAAAAATTTTTTTTTTTTAAAAACAGGGGGAAATAATTAAATATTTTTTTGTTTAAAAGGAAAATTAATTTTGGGAAAAGGGGGGTTATTTTTAAAAAAGGGGTTTTTTAAAATTTTTTTTTTTGTTTAAAATGAGTTAAATATAAAAATTTTTAAAAATAAAATTTTATTTTTTAAAATTTTTTTTTTTTGAAATAATTGAATTTTTTGTTAAAAAAACGCACATGAGCCACAAACCTGCAGGGCCCCCAATTTTAAAAAATGCCGGAAAAAAAGGGCTTTCAAAACCCCCATTTTAGTTAACGGACATTTACTATATTTTGTCCCCCACCGCAGTAAAGACCATTAAACCTGTCTGGGCCCCCCCAGATTAAAATTTCTGGGAAAAGGGGTCTTTTAACCCCCCTTTTAAATTTTTTTGGCATTGATTAAAACCGTCCCCGGCCCCAGCATGACCCCAAACCTGCAGACCCCAAATTTAAAAAAAGGGGGCCGGAACAAGGAGTCTTTCAACCACCATTTTATTGAACTGGGCAAATTTAAATATACTTTTTGTAAACCACAGCATGACCCCAAACCTTCATGACCCCCCGAAATTTTTAAAAAATGCCGGAAAAAAGGGTCTTTGAACCACCATTTTAGTTGAAACTGGACATTGACTTTTAACCTGTCCTGGGGTTTAACCCCACATAAACAAGTTTTTTCCGGGACCTCCCTTTTACAATCAGATGGGAAAATTTTTAACACTATTTTTTTCTGCCAGTTTTAGTTTGATTAATTCCCAGAAAAACCCCAAATTTTTAAAATAGGGTGGAATCCCAAAACAAACTTTTTTTCCTTTTTTTTAAAAAGTAAAAAATGGGTTTTTCCTTTACTACAGGGAATTGGGTAGCTCGTTAAAGATCTTGCAAAAACAAGTCATTTTGCAATAGGTCCATTAAAAAAATGTCCAACCTATTTCCCGTTTTTTTTTACAGCACCATACCCTTGACCACTTTTTTTTTTTTTTTTTTAAAAATATTTTATCGGGGACAAAAAGCAATTTCAATTACTGGTTGCAATTTTTGTACAAAAAAAAGCTTTTGAAAAATACCTATTTTACAGTTGTACTTTGTATTTTTGTACTACAAAACCATGTCTAAACAAGAGTAAAAATATTTTAAAATTTTTAAAACTATATTTTTCCCCTTTCAACCAAATCATTGAATTAACCTACATACCGAAGCAGATATAAATGTGAAAAGAACAACCTAAGTCTTAAAAAACTTAAACACGAACTAAACCTAAACCTAGTCAGGAGAAAGAGGCGGTTGCGATTACTGTCCTATGGTGTGGTATAAGTGCTCAAGAGACTGACCCATAAAGTGGCACTATACTATAATCTCAGTGTGAGTGTGGATTCCCTAATGGTGTTAAATTATTTGGCGGCTGCAGTCTACCCAAAGATCTCATCTGGGCTTCCAATAAAAACCAAGTAGTGTACTGGAAGACATTAACTATCCTCTCTATCTCTGGATGTGTATAGAACCTTTCCAGGAAAACCTTCCATTTCTTGAAAAAGTTTTTAGTTATGGTTTCTTTATGTCGTTCCGTGTATAATTGGTCCGCAAGTGCATAAACCTTGGTTTGTTCAACTACCATTGTGAGGTCCGGAACCTTTTTTTCCAGCCATAAAGATAATAGACATCTCTTGGCCACCAACAGAATGATATGTGCTATTGCCGGAAACCTTGGCCCCGGATTTGCATTCGATTCTCGTTCCACAGAATCACTTCCGTGTAACAAAAACACCACAGGGGATAGGTTTACTTGGGTATTGCATAGAGATGATAGTAGATCCCTGATCTCAATCCAGTAATTTTGAACCAAAGGGCATGACCAGAGACCATGAAAGAGGTCCGCTCTAGGCTCTGCACACTTCGGGCATGCAATCAGTCTGTCAGGGAAGCCTGGCGTTGGGGGAATATCAAAGGCATAAATAGCACTATGTACTAGTTTAAAATAAGTTTCCCTCCAGTTTTCGTTTATGATGTGTTTACGTATCAGATTCCATCCTGCAAATATCTCAGATTCTACTTCGTCTATTCCTGTCCACTTAGCCCATTTCTGAAATGTCTTCTCAGGGTTCAGTTTAATATATGTATCTCTGAGGTTGGCGTAAATTGTGGCAATGGATTTTCTTTGGGAGGTCATCCCCACTAAGTTATCAAAAGAATTTCTGCCCCTTTACCTCCGAACATCCTGAAGACGAGATGAACAAAAAGATTTAATCTGCAGGTATCGGAGGACCTGGGAGCTTGGGATATTAAACTCATTCTTTACTTCCTTAAATGTCTTAAATCTGTTTTCTATGGGACGGAACAATTGCGCTATTGACACTATTCCCCTGCTTATCCATGTTTTAAATCATTTATTTTCTCTCCTGGGTGGGAATCCCCCGTGATCCCAAATTGGAAGATATCTCGAGCTTTGGTAAGATAATCCATGTCTCCTCCGAATCTCTCTCCCAGCTGCTATAGTGTCCCTTAGAAGAACTGAGTGTTTCACAACTGGTGAAGCCTGTGAAAGTCGTATATGCAAAATACTGGACAAATTCTCGCCAGCCAGACCCTCCTCCACAGCCCAATCAGAGTAGTAGTTAGTTTTGTGTATCCAATCCATAATATGCCGTGTGAGGCACGCGATATTATAGCAACGTAAATTTGGTAGATTTAATCCTACTTCAGATTTGTAGGTCTGTAGCTTTGCAGCTGCTATTCGTGGCCTCTTGCCCTTCCAAATAAAATTTGAGATCATTCTATTATAACCATTTACATCCGTGTGGCGAAGAAGAATGGGTATGGTTTGCAACGGGTATAGGAGTCTAGCAAACGATATCATTTTAACCAAGTGTACACGCCCCATAAGTGAGAGTGGCAAACCTCGCCAGTTATATAATTCTTTTTGCATTCTCTCAAAGAGCGGGGGGTAATTTAATTTGTATAGCGAGGATGGCGTGTGGCCAATCTTAATGCCCAGGTATTTAATGTGATCTTTTGCTATTTTAAGTCCTACTTCCTTGATAGCTATAACATCTCTTGCTGTGTACTCTCCTATCCATAATACCTCACATTTGTCTCTGTTGATATGGTAGCCCGAAAAAGTTCCAAAGTGATCAATTACTTCTAGGACTCTGCGCAGTTGACTTCTCGGTGCACCCATGAACAAGAGCACATCGTCTGCAAATGCAGTTAATCTCAACTCTTTGGATCCAATTTTGATGCCCTCATATATTTGGGAATGCTCCAGTGTCCACAGCAGAGGCTCCAGTGTAAGGTTGAAGAGCAAGGGTGACAATGGGCACCCCTGCCTTGTTCCCTTTTGTAAGTTGAAAATATCAGATCTGAATCCTGGAGTATAGACTGCTGCCCTAGGGTTTCTATAGATAGAATCTATAAAATTGCGCATTTCGCCCTTTATTCCAAATTTATCTAAAACCAAATTTAACCAACTCCATCTCACGCTGTCAAAAGCTTTTTCTGTGTCTAATGACACTAAAGTTTTGACTGTTTTTGGGTCTTTCTGATTTGTATGCGAAAACATAACTCCCAGTACAATACAGATATTTATCACTTATGCTCTACATAAAACAAACACTGATTGCGCATGACCAATAAAGGATGGTAGGAAATCAGCTAGTCTGTTGGCCATAATTTTGGAAATAATTTTTATGTCTTGGTTGATAAGTGAAATAGGCCTGTATGACTCAGGCTTGGTTAAGTCCCTCCCCGGCTTAGGAATGACCTTGATAAACGCTAAGTTTGCCGCGTCCGGGACGCTTTGTCCCTCTAATAAAGTGGAAAAATATTGGGCCAGGGTTGGTGACACTTGATCCTGTAGTATTTTATAAAACTCAGCCGGGTCTCCGTCCGGCCCCGGAGCTTTTCCAGACCCCAGAGATTTTATTGCATTTTGTACCTCTTCAGGTGTGATGCGCACATTTAAGCCTTCTCTCTGTTCGTTCGAAATTGTTGGTAAACAACATTTGTTTAGGAAGGCTACCCCCGCTTCTTTCTTATCCTCGCTGTTCTGGTAAAATGTTTTATGTATTTTTGGAATAGGGTATTAATCTTTTTTGGGGTAGTTGAAAGAGTGCCCCGTCTTTTTGGGGGAGAGCAACCCCCTACTTTCCCGTGTTTCCCCCAGCCTTTAGTAACCTGCCTGATTTATTTCCAAAGCGAAAAAATCTGCTTCAATTTTGTTCTTAACCTTTTCTGCCCATCCAGCCCTAAAATATTTCCCCTTCTTGCATTTTTTTTTTGTTGGATTGGGGTGTCTTTTAAAAATTCGAAAAAAAATTTCCCGAACAGTGTGCTGAATTAAAATTACTTTTTTGAGCATTTTTTGAAATGGGGAACGTGGCTTATTAGCGGCCTCTCAACATCCCTTTGCGTTCCCAAAAAAAATTTAGGATCATATTTTTCCGCATTGGTGGCTGAAAACTCCACCCCCAACCCCTGAACATCCCCCTAAATGAGTCGTCCCCCAGAGAGTGGGAAAGCGCCACAAAGTCTTTTCCCTTGGGGTAAGTGTCGGCAAAGTCCGCCCTAGGGGGTGATTGATAAACAATTTCTTTCGATCAATCCGGGGACCCTATCTATCAGATTGTTAGTGTAAAAGGTTGTCTAGCGTGAAAAAGATGGGGGACTTAGAGAAAACGTGTATTCTCTATTGGGTGCATTAAGCCCCAATAAACTAATCCTTTTGTCTACAAGTTTTGGGATCCCCAATCTTTTGAAAGCTTGTTGGTTATCACCGCGATCCTCTTCTGGTCTGATCCGCGTTTCATGTTGTCCCCCCATTATTGTAGGGAGAAAAGGCTAGCAAAAAGTGCGAACTCAATTTTTAAAAAAAAATTCTTTTCCCTCCCATTGGCCTAAACATTATAGATAGATTTCTCCAATTGGGCTTTGAAAATGTATCTTATCCAACCTTCCTCATCTGTTTCTGTACAGTTTTTCTAGCAGGCCCGGACTGACCCTAGGGCAAACCGGGGATTTTCCCCGGGGGCCCCTAGGGTCCGGGCCGCCGGGCGGGGGGATCCCGCCGGGAGGACGGTGTTCCCCCCCGGCGGGCCCCAGTGCCCGGGCTGGGCGCGCTACAGGGGCCCCAAAGGGCGCAACACGACCCGACCCCTGTGGCAGGGGGCCGACAGGCCCCCCCCCCCCCCACAGGCTGCATGGCCGGGGCACCGACCCAGGGCCCTGCAGCCATCAGGCGCCCCCCACCGCGCGGGCAAGCGCGCCGAGGCTGAACATCTGGGATCTACTGACCCCTTGTTCACTCCAGGAGGCCGCGGGGGCGCGCGATGTAATGAGTCATTTGCCCCGGCCTGCTCCGCGGGGCCCCCGCACCTGCGTGAGCGGCCCCGGCCCCGGGGAAGAGGACGGGACAGCAGGTGTCCCCCCGGGGGAGTATTTGTTTTTTTTTTTTTTTAAATACTTTTTGTCCCCGGTACCATACTGCCCCTGCCCCGGCTACCTATATGCCCTGCCTGGTACCCATACGCCCCTGCCCGGGCTGCCTTTTTGCCCTGCCCTGGCTTATACTGCCCCCCCCTTTGGTATATACTGCCCCCGCCTGGCTATATATGCCCCTCCCGGCTGCTATATGCCCCCGCCCCGGCTATATACTGCCTCTCTGTAATTTTTGTGATAGATATACTTTATGCCCGGTCCCCATTTAAAGGGGTCTCTCCACACTTCCTTTTAAACCTCAATTTTTATAAATGACCAAAATATGAAATACATTTATTCGTGACTAAAAAAAAATATCTTGATTCAACATCACAAAATATTAAAATTGTTTGAAAGGTGGCAAAAATACTTAGTTTTGAATGAGTCGTCCCTGACCCCTTGCAGTATGCAGCTCCGAAGGAAACTGGGAGACGCCGACACCGGAGAGAACAGCTGCAACGTTTCGAAGGGGGTTTCCCTTTTTGTCAAACCTGCGTGGGTAGATTGCATGGGGGTACTTATACCCAGCCATAGTAAAAATTAATGACAAAAAAACATTTTTAAAATACAATCAAAACAAACCTCCACTTAAAAAAATGCCTACAAAAAAAGCTTTAAAAGCTTAAATTTTTTTTTAGCCAATGGGGTTTGGGGCATGTTTTTCCGTATCCAAAATGCCTCACGTTGGGCAATTTCTTTTTAACCCTTTGGTTTTTGTTTCATCTTATGCTCAAGAAACGCACCATCGAAGATAGAGACGTTGCCGCCTTATAAAGTGGTGCGATAGTTGTTTCTCCCAAAATTTTTTTAACATCAAATTCCCCCTGATTTTTCTTTATTAAAGTATGTGGATCAGTTCATTGATCCTAAATTTTACTTCCCGCTGTTTGGCGATGTAACTTTTTCCCAAGGCATTTGATAAGGTAAATAAACCCTTTAATTTTACACTGTAGAACTTTTTATTGGAAACAAATCCTTTAGTAGGATGTTTGTATTTAACCTTTAAAGATAGATACAATTCAGTTTAAGATGTCTGAATTTTGTCTTCATTAAAGTTCAAATATCAAACATCCTCTAAAGGATTTGATATTCCCAAAAAGAAGCTTCTAACCCCGTAATACTTTTTCGGTTATTTACCTTTTCAAAAGCCCTTGTGGGAAAAATCAAAATGGCCAAAACTAGCGGGGGTTTGGAAAATAATCAATTAAAAGTCACTTTCGTTTATTAAAGAAAAATAAGAGGAACTTGATGTTAAAAGAAAATTTGGAGAAACAAATATGCACTCACTTTATAAAGGCAGGTCACACTTCTTGTCTTCGATGGTGCGTTCTTGAGATAAAGAGAAGAAGACCAATAGGGGGTTAAAAGAAATTTCTCCCCTGGGCTATTGGATACGGAAATGCAGCACTCACCCCCTTTGGGCTAAAGAAAATTTTGTTTAAAGCTTTTTGTAGGCATATGTTTCAGTGGAGTGTTTGTTTTTGATTGTATGTTTAAATGTTTTGGTCCTTTTAAAGTTTTTTACTATGGCTAGGGGATAAGTACCCCCATGCAATTATACCTGCTGGAAAAAGAAGGGGAAAACCCTTCGAAACGTTGCAGTGGCTGTACCTGGGTCGCGTCTCCCCCTTCCTAATCGGATGCATGCTAGCAAGGAGGTCATGGGCTGCTCATTCTAAACAAGTTTTTTTGCCTCCTTTTAACTATTTTTTTTGTTGTGATTGTTGATATCAAAAACTATTTGGTTTGAGCAACGTTAAATGTATTTCCTATATTTTGGTCTATTTAAAAAACTATTTGGGTAAATACTGCCCCCGCCCTGGGCCTATTGCCCCGCCCTGGCTGCCTATATGCCCCCCGTGGTATATCTGCCTGCCTATATGCCCCGCCTGGTCCCAACTGCCCCTGCCCATACTGCCCCTGCCGGCTGCCTTTAAAAGCCCCGCCCCGGGGCCCATACGCCCCCGCCCGGCTATATAAGCCCCCCCCTACTGGGTATATACTGCCTCCCCCATAGCCCCTGCCCTGGCTTTACTGCCCGCCGGGGTGCCTAACTGCCCCCGCCTGGTATATAGCCCCGCCTTTTGCCCCTGCCCCCGGGGTTATACGCCGCCTTTTGCCCCTGCCCTGGCTTATCTGCCCCTGCCTATATTTCCCCCCCCCGGCTAAAAACGCCCCCGCCCGGGGTTTATGCCCCCCCCTGCTGCCTTCTGCCCCTGCCGGCTATATCGCCCTGCCCCAGCTGGCTATATACTCCCCGCCCGGTGCCCTTACTGCCCCCGCCTGGCTATATTTCTGACCCTGCCTGGTTCCTTACTGCCCCCCGCCTGGTTATTGCCCCCGCTAATGCCCCCCCTCTGCCTTACGCCTTGGTATATTGCCCCTGCCCCGGGTGCCTATACTGCCCCTCCCCTGGCTATTATGCCCTGCCTAGTTTGCTTTTTACTCCCCCTGCCTGGCAATTTACTCCCCCTGCCGGGTTTCCCCTTTACGGGGCCCGGCTATATTCTGCCCTGCCCTGGCGGGCTATATTTGCCCCTGCCCTGGCTATAAAATTCCCCATCCCTTATCCCCCGGGCCCTGGCTATTCTCCCCCGTTTTTAGCTGCCTTTTTTACTCCCCCTTCCCCTGGCTATTTACTGACCCTCCCCGGGTGCAAATATGCCCCGTTGGCTATATACTGCCCTCCCCTGCCCTGGTTTTTACTCCCCTCCCCTGCCTATTACGGGCCTGCCCTGGCTGCCTATACTGCCCTCCCCTGGCGTTATACCCCCCTCCTTGCTTTATACCCCCTTCCCCTAGTTTTGCCTATATTTGCCCCTCCCCCTTGCTATTTTTTTTCCCCCTCCCCAAAGCTGCCTTTATCCCCCTCCCAATTGGTATATACTGACCCTCCCCGGGGCAAATAAAATCCCCCTCCCCTAGCTCCCTATAATACCCCCTTGCCCTGGCTTTTATACTCCCCCTTCCCCTGGCTATATACTCCCCCTTCCCCGGGTTATACTGCCCTGCCCCGGTGCCTATAATACCCCTTTCCCTGGTATTTTTACTCCCCCTTGCCTGGCGGCCTATAAAAACCCCTCCCCGGGCCCTATTTACTGCCCCTCCCGGGCCCTGCCTAAAATTGGGCCCCCCCCTGGCATAAAAGGGCCCCTGCCCTGGTCCCTATAATACCCCTCCCCCTGGCTATTTTAACTGCCCCTGCCCGGCTTTATGTTCCCCTCCCCGGGTTTCCCAATACCCTCCCCTGGGCTGCCTAAAATTTGCACTGCCTCCCTTTTTAAAATCCCTTGGGCCTATAATACCCCTGAAACCTTTACACTCCCCTGGCGCCTTTTAAACTTTTCCTGGCCCCTTTATTTTATGTCCTTTTCTGCATTAAGGGGCCCTGTTGCCTTTTTTAATGGCCCGGGTCTGCCTGTTTTTACTGGCCCCTTTTCTGCCTGTTTAATGGCCCTGCCTGTATTTTTGGCCCTCCCTTGCCTGCATAGGGCCCCTCCCCTGCCTAAATGGGGGTCTACCTTTTTAAACATGCAACTTACCCTAAATTTTTTTAAATTTTTCAAATTTTTTGGGGTAAAACAGACGCTTTTTGGGGGAATTTTAGGAAAGTGTTGGAAGGAGAGGAGTTAAGAGGGTTTTGGTTGAAAATTTTCTTCGGGAAAGGGAGTAGTGCCCCACTAAAAGAAGACATTGCATGCTGAAAGGGGCAGAGAAAGAAATGGAAGGGAAGACTCATCAGGAAGAAGCCCATGGGGTTTGGGCCAAGAAAGAAAAGGAGAATGAAACAATCCCATCGAGATGCCCGTCTCCTGTGAGTCTTGCTGTCGGGGGTTAAGTTTATTCTGTTTTGAGCCCAGTGTTTGTTTTCTTGTGTGGTGCCCTGATTTCTGGGGATGGGATTGGGGGGGTTGAGGTTATGGGGGTGCTTATGTAGTGTCAGTGGGGCTTGCCCCTTTGAGGTAAAGCAAGTGCACCCTGCCCTCTGTGATGTGGGGTTTCTCTCCACCACTGTTTCTTTCTTGCTTGTGTGTAGGGGGCTCTTCCCCAGAAACGGTTTTGGTGCCCTTTTTTGATTGGGTTTTTTGTGGAGGAAAAGGGTTTAGCTTTTAAATGCTTTGCCTTTTTGCACAAAAAACGCACCCTAAAAAAAATTTAAAAATTTCACCAAAAAAAAAAAAGCTCCGTGTGAAAGCAAGGGTTTATTGTGTTAGTTTTTTTTAGGCAGTGGCGAGGTTCGGAAAAAGGGGAATTTTTTTTTGCGTTTTGTTTGTGGGTGGTGGGGGCTTTCTGGGCCCCACCTTTATTTCCCCCCTTTTTTCCCCGTCCCCCCCCTGGTCATATTTCCCAAGGGTTTTTTTTAGTTTTAAAAAAAAGTACACCGTTTTTTTTTTATTAATTTGCGGATGACCCACAAATTTCCCCCCCCAATTTTTCTTCATTTTTTAAAAAATTCCAGATGCCCGTGTTGGGCTCCTGCAATTTGCACCACCCTCGGTTTCATTTTGCCCCTTTCCTTTGAACCAAAAGTCGTGTGGGAGGGGATAGAAGACCCCCTTTCCTTTTCCCTGATATTTTTTCATGTTAATTCCCCGTCAATAAATATAACATTTGTGAATTATGCATTCCAATACTTTTCTCTTTGGGTTTCCCCCCCGTTGTTTATTTTTTTTTGAAGTTACCTTTTTCCCGACAAACTTTAAAAAACGTTTATTTTGGAATTTTTCAACTGGCTGTAACCCCAAACCCAATTAAAAAACCCCTAGTTTTTTTCTTAAAAGGATATATTCTTCTCCCCTTTTGCCCCTAAAACTTCTTGTGTGATTTCTTTTTCTGCCGTCTTTTAAAAACCCCCCTCCTATCCCCGTATCCTTTAGGGGCCCGGGTTTTGCCCCAAAAATTACATTGCGATCTAAAAAATTTTCGTATATGCTATCTTCCCCCTCCCCCAAAAAGGAAAGGGAAAAAGAAAAAGAGGGGGGAAAGAAAAAAAAAAAAAAAAAAACGGGAGGAAAAAAAGAAAAAAAATGAGGGGGGGGGGGGGGGGGGGATGGAGAGACTGGATAAAAGGCATTTGAGAAAAGGCAGGGGGTTTTTCTTATAGACTTTATGGGGCTCAGTTTTAAACAAGCGCCAAATCTTCAAATTTTGCTTCTTGTTTCTCTCGGAGGTTTTGGGGGAGTCTCTGTTCTTTGGGGGCGGTGTTTGCAGAGATCCTTTATCAGAGTCCCGATCCAAATGGTTTTTTCCCGCCCCGAAAAATGGGGGGTTCCGAGTGGGATTCGGTTTGGTTTTTCCCATGAAAAGTTCCCGTGGGTTTGGGTTAAATTGCTCTCCGCCTGTTGGATCGAGGTAAATGTTGCCGTGGAACCGACTGGAAGCAACACTCTCAAGGTGGCAGGATATTGCAGTTGGAACTTGATTTTCTTTGCGTACAGTGAGGAGCAAAGTTTACTGAAGGCTTTTCTTTTCTTGGATACTTCAACTGAGTAGTCATTGAAGATTAATATAGTGGAACCCTCGTACTTTAAGGGCTTTTGACGCTTTTTGAAGCTACGTAAAATGTCCTCTTTATCATTATAATCCCAAAATTTTGCAATGACTTGTAGTGGGAATTGGGGGCGTCCCATCGCATCTTTCGTCTTGACTGCCTTATCCGGGCCCACTCTGTGTGCTCTCTCCACCTTGCAAGTTGCGTTTAAATTCAGAGCCGCTGGTAAATCGCATATTTTTCTCAGTTGGTTTGCCGGAATTTTCTCTGGAAGACCTATGAAGCGCAAGTTGTTCCTGCGGGAACGGTTTTCCAAATCTTCGAGTTTACTAGACATATTTTTGTTTTTTTCTGTGAGGTCATTGATCCTCGTATGCAGATCAGACAGTTCGTCTTCTGTGATAGATAGTCTCTGCTCCATTTCCTCCTGGCGCTCTCCCTGCTTATCTATCTCCTGCTGCAACCCATTTATCGTGGTCATTATCTGCTTTGACAAAGTTTCTTGCAGCACAGGTAGAATTTGTCTTGCTACTGCTGTGGCCAGTTTTTTGTAGTCAATTTTAACTTGGGGGAGTTCAGTTTCGCAGTCTTGTATTTCTTCCTCTGAGGAACCCAAATCCTCTTGCTCAGATTCCGGCTTAGCCGCCCCTTTGTCTTTTCTGGTTATTGGTGCCATAAATCTTGCTTTAATATCAGGATCTCACTCTAAGGAGTCTATGCAGCAATGATGCAAAATTACTATGAAAGGACTGGAGTGCTTTAAAGTTATAAGTCCCCTCTCAGTATAGCCTTCTGGTCAGGCAGAGAAAGATAATAAAGATCTGTTTGCTCTTGTCTGATCAGACAATGGAGACAGGAGGGCTATGTTGGTTTTATACAGTGATGAAGTTAATCACTTTGTCTGATAATCATTAGATTTCTGCCCCTCTTGATCGGATAGATAGCCCAAACCCACAGGTGTTTTTGCCAGGGAGATATGCCTGTAACGGGCAGACAGCCCTCTGCGGGTTTCCCCAGCCTGTGAACCAAAAAGTGTGGTAGGGTTTTTTAAAAATGGCTGCCGCTTGTGGTTTTTTTGGGCGCGTTTTAGCTGAGACCCTTTTAATATTCCACTATTCCCAGCTTCCTACCCTTTCTGTCTCCCTTTTTTTGCCCGCGAATGTCACACACTTATATTTAGCCGCAAAACCTTTTGCGCAATGTTTGTGCTTCTCATTTTCGCTGGTCTCCTCCTTTGAAACCCGGGGCGCTTCCCCCTTCTTCCTCCGCTCCGTGCTGCGGAGTGAAAAGCGCCGGCGGCTGCTGCTATGTGGGGCAAACTAATCACGGGGGCTCGTTTCTGAAATGTCCTTTCTGTTGGGCCTCTGCCCGGGGTCCTCTGCCCCCCCTTTTCCCCCTTTCCTCTGTTTCTTTGTTTGGCCCTTTTTTTCGGGTTTTTGTTTGCTGTTTTAAGGCGATATTCCCACGAGGCAGGGGGCCGCACTCCTACATCGCCAGAGCCGGAACTGGAAGTCCCTTTGAGCCACTTTTGCCCAATTTTTGAAAACAAATGCCCTTTTAGAAACCAATTTTTTTTATAATAGGACCTGAAGTATAAGCTGCTTTTTCACAGAAAAAAGGGCCCCCCAAAAATTTCAAAACATAAACCCTTGAGCCACTTTTGAAAATTTGTGAAGAACAAATCTGTTAAAAAAACACTTTTTTTTAAAACAGGACCTTTTAGTACTGCTGAAATTTCAAAGCGCATGCCCCAAAAAAATTTATAAAATGCTTCCACCACTTTTTAAAAATTTTTGAGGGTGAAATCCCCCCTTAGAAGCCAAAATTTCTTTTCCCCAAAGGACCTTGATTAAAGCTGTTTCTCACAGCCCCAAAGACCCCAAAAAATTATAAAAAAAAATTCCCTCACCCACTTTTTAAAAATTGTAAAGGGTGAAATGCCACGTTAGAAGCCCCCTTTCTTTTTGAAAAGGGACCAAAATTTAATAATTTATCCCCCAGAAAACAGACCTCAAAACCCAAATGACAATGCGAAAATTTCTTAAGATGAAGTAAAGTTAATGGAATAGGGTTTTGTCATAAAATTTGGGGGGTTTTTTACAGTCCCCTTAAAAGAAAAACCAACAAAATAAAACTTTTGGGAATGAGAAAAAAAAATTTTGCAGTAAGAAATAAAATTTTAAAAAAAAATTTTTTTCAAGAGGACCATTTTTTTTTGAAGAGGAAAATGTAATTTAGTAGCCCGGTAACTAATTGGGGCCCCTGGGAAATTTGGGACCCACAACATAAACAAGATTCCAGGGCCTGATTCATCTTAAATAAAACTCAAAAAAAAAAAAAGATTCACATTATCTGTGGAAAGCCGGATGTTTTGTCTGTAATGACTCCCCCGCGTGCTGAAGGTCCGCTCAAATGACCTGGCTGCTGGCAGGAAAAACCCTCTAAGGCGGGGCCCCCAAATTCGATTGGGCCCGGGAAACACACCCCAAAAACATGGGTGTTGAGATCCCAGATAGTCTGCACCATGATTTTAACCCTTTCTCTGTGTGTTGGTTTGTTCCCCGGGCATTAAAATTCTTTTGGTGGGGTTTGGTAAATAAGATTCCAAGGTCCCCCCTTTAGGTTTCCCTCCCCAAAACGCCTGCGCTGCGGCTACTTGGCAACTCTACGGGAGGGCCCACTTCACGACTTTGTTCCCCCGGGTGACTTTGAAGAATGTGAACAGAGCAACAGATTGTCCCATTTACCCTTTAGCAAGGTCTCCTTTTCCCTGCATTTTACTCTCCTTTTGGGGAGGGGGGAAGTAAAGTGCTAAAGTTTTGTTTTTTTCCCGGGGGACCCGGGGAGGGGGCCACCCAGTAACTTTTTGTTCATTTTGAGGGCCTTAATGCGGGGATCATTTTGGGAGGAAAGGAGCATCCAAGCACTCATGTGAGAGATGGAGCCTTGATTTCCCAAGCCTCTAGGTCAAAGGGGCCCATTTAGCAAACGATTTTCCTCACCCTTTCCCCTCCGCCCAAATTCGCCCAAAACCTTTTCCAAAGGGCAGGGACTTCGGAAACCCGCCCGGGGGCCAGGAAAAACCCCCCTCCTCCCCCCCGTTTCCCCTCCGGGGGAAAAGGCTTCAAAAACACGCTGACTTCCCTGAGGGATGCCCCCCTGAAGCTGGGGGCCCCCGCCTTGCACTAGCCCGGGACCCCAAAACCACTGCCTAATGAAGCCCCGATAAAATTGTAAAAACCTGCGGGCCTTGTGGATTTGACGGAGAGAAAGGCTCCGGGGTCCGCTCGGGGGGGTCCGTCTCCTCCTCCGTCGCTGGGGGCCCCTTTGTTTCAGAGTGCCCAAACGATCTTTTCCAGAACTAAGATCACCACAATGCTAAAGCTGCGGGGCATTGTCCCATTGACCTTTTTGGGGTGGCTTCTTAAAAACGGCAAGGAGGGTGCAGAGCTTTTTCCACCTGCCTCCACCCCTCGGTGGCTCAACACCCCGAGGTCCGCACCTTTTGTTTTTTCTTGGGGGGCCATGTGTCACTTCATACTGCGTAATGGAAATTGCGCTGCTCCCACAATCACTGGGAAATTTTGGGGGGGTGGAATTCCAGCTTGTTGCCACGTCAACAATGAGACGGTTGACGGGAGGCCAGCTGACCTGCAACGCAGCCAGGCGGGACGAAGCAGGGTGCGAAAGGGGGAAAGGGGACCTCGAGCCTTCCTCAACAGGCCCGTCCAACCCGGGTAGCCCCTTTTGAAATTTCTGGACGACAAGGTTTTTGACATGTGCCAGGCAAGGATGTGCCCCCACCCACCGATCTTAAGGGCGGGGCCCGCAAAATTTTTACCGGGTTTTTCGCACCAAACCCCCTTTTTCCTGGGACAAGGTTTTTTGTCCCCCCCCAGGGGCCAAACGCTCGGTCTCGTTTTCGGAGAGCCGTCCACACCCTACCTGTGTGTGAACGGTCTCCCAAAACAATTAAATTTTAAACGGCCTGGTTTTTTCTGGGGCCCCTATGCCACCAAGGGCCTTTTGGGGGAAAGAACCCCCGCACCAAACCCCGCGGTTTTTTAAGAGGTGGGCCGAGCCGAGAGCCACCCTCACCACCAAGACATCCCCCCCAGCCAACCCCTTTAGCTGACACAGAATATACGGCCCTGCCGTGCCACTATCCAAAGTTGTGGTGGGCAGATGGAACCCCTTTTTCGGACACAGATGCAGACAATGCCCCTTGAAATTTTTGATGACACGTGGCCCGGCCAGGGGATGGACGGGTTTTCGGCAAAAAAATGCCCGTCGGCATCTGGTAAAATTTTGGGGGAGGGAAGGGGCCCTACGTGGGCGGAACCCCCTGTGTCCACCAGAAAGGGAAAAGGGAACATTTCCAAGCCCAAAAACCTGGGAAAGCCCACGTTCCCGGCTTTTGCTTTGGGGTGGTTTTTGGGTTTTTAAAAGGGTTTTTTTTCTGCTCCCCCAAACCCGGAAAAAGAAGGCTGGCTTTGAAAAGGCCGCTGTAAGGCGTGCAGGGCGTCAAAAAAGGGGGGAAGGAGAAGGGGTAGGGTGGGTTCCCCTGGGGGGTGCCCGGGGGTTACCCGGGCAACGGAAAAAGGGTGAAGCGGGCTTTATCCCGATCAGGAAATCTGGGACATGGGCACTGAGGGCGCTTTGGGGGTGGCGGAGGGAAAGGGGGCGGGGACAGGGGGGTGGGGACATTTGGGTTAAGCCCGGGATCGGTGGGGGCCTTTTTTTTGGGCCCAAATGTTGCCTCCAATTTTTAACCCCATGCATTCCCCTGCATGCGACTGACTTTTTGGGGGTTTTTTAAACACCCAAGATTCTTGCCTACTTAAAGCTTTACGGGAAAGGCGGCATATGACATCGCTGGGTGAATCAAGCTTTCTCAAAGAAGGGCCCCGGGTTAAGGTCCTGGACCCCTTTTTGACGGCGATTAGGAGGAGCGGGGTTTTTCCTGACCCTGGCTTTGGTGGGAAACATATCAGCAGACTTGTACCCACCGCCCCCCTCCCTTTTTTAGGCGGGAGCCGTACTGACACACCCCCTTTGTCTTCCTCCTTGCCATGGGGTGAACGTCCCCAAACAAAATTCCCGCTGAAAAAAAACCCCGTTGGATTTTGCAATGTCATTTATCCCCATCATCAACAAAAAGGTATTTTGGTCGTCCGACATTTTGCATCCAGGGCGCGGCTAAAAACAACAGGGACTGCAAGGCGTTTGCCGACCGCCCGGGGTTTTTGCCCATTTTACCGGTTCCTTTCCCCCTTGAATGGCATCAGTAAATGGGCGTCCAAACAGACAAAATCATCCTCTTTTGGCTTTTGGTCTTTGGAAATGCCTTCGACCCCAACCCATTTTTTCATCAAAAGGTTTTTCAAAAAAAAAGGGGTTATCCACAGTTGGTGGGTACACAGTTGACATTTGGCTCCTTCGCTTCATGTTGGACCGGGTGCTGATGACTGATGACGGCAAATTTTTTGCCGTGACTGGGGGGACCAGGGGGTAAAAATGTGGGTGCAGGTTTTCAAACCATGAAGAACGAAAGGGGACGCTGTTCTTTTTCTGAGATTCACAGGGGCCCCGACCCAAACGATGACAGGCCCGACGGTCCGGGAAAACCCACAACCCCTGGGTTGCGTGTTGTCGCCAGCACTGGAAGGAGCCCCTTTTCCCTACCTCTACCTCCATGTCCTACCCCCCCTTTGCCCCACTTTCCACCTGCATTTTTTCTCCATGTTCAGAAAGAAAAAATTTAGAGGGTAAAGGAAGAGTTTTTTTGGGAAAGTCCCCTATTAAAAGACGGCAAATCACAGCTATTCTCAAAACCCTCAAATCAAAACAAAAATTTCGTATTCAAAATTTTTGCAAGGGGCCCCCTATCAAAAAAGCTGAATTGGGGAAAAGTGGAAAAAAAACGTATCTGAAAGTAACGGAAAAAAACGGTATTTTTTGCACCTAAAAAAACACCTGGGGGGTGACGACAAAAATTTCTGTATTCAAAATTTTAAATGCAAGGTCCTCTATCAACAAACTGAACTGGGCAAAAGTGAAAAAACACGTATCTGAAAAGTTTACGGGTAATAAAAGTGGAGTTTTGGGAAACCCAAAAAATTTGTTTTCCCAGAAAAAAAATCTGTTTCCTAATTTTTGTTCAGGTTGCCCCCCATACCCCCAATAAAAATTTTTTTTTAACAAAAACTGTTTTTTAAAAAGCCTTTGGGAATGCAAAGTCTAAACTTTAAATCCCCGGCTGCACTATATCCACTATGCTTTAAAGAGCTTGCTGGTTCGCCCCGCCCCCCCCCCCCCCTCCCCACCCCGCTCCCCCCCACTTTACAGCAGTAGATGCTCCTTTAAAAATTTTCAGCTTTAATACCCAAAATTTTGCAAATCTCTAATCTCCCTAATTCAATGTTCACAGCTAAAAGTTTTAGCTGCTCGCGAACAAATAGAACAAATTTTGCTAAGTTTTTCTGAACTTTTGGACAGAGGCAAAACCCCACCCCCTACTCCCCATGGTCCTGACACACACTGATCATGAACAGGAAGGGGTGTTCCCATGTAAAACGAGGTTTAGTGATTTTTCCACCAATCGCAACCATACACATCCCAGTCATGTCGTCGCACACACAACTCCCCCTGCTCTATTCTCTAAGCTGATTTGCTGGCCGCCAAAATGACAGAAAAAGGGTGAAAATGGCGCAATATTTTTAGATGTGCACAGATTTTAACCTAAATTATCGCATGATCTAAAAAATCCTATCAACATAAAAACCGTGCCGATTTTAACTTTGTCGATTAATAATCGCTCAACACTATGGAAGACAAAATCAATCACTAATTAGGTGAATTGGCAACATGATTGGGTTTTTAAAAGAAAAACTACTCAGAGTGTCAGTGTCTCTCTGAACCAAGATTTGGAAAGAGGATCACCAATTCCACCATTGTTGCGCAGAAAGATAGTGCAGCAATACCAGGAGGTGTTACCCAGCGTAAAATAGCAAAGACTTTAAAGTTATCATCATCAACATACATAACATCATCCAAAGATTCAGAAAAATCTGGAACAATCGCTGTGCGTAAGCGTCAAGGCGTAAAACTCTACTGATGCTCGTGATCTCCGGGCCCTTAAACGTCACTGCACCTCACACAGGAATGCCACGCCAAGGAAATAACCGAATGGGCTCAGGGAACCCTGCCAGAAAGCTTTGTCAGTGACCACAATCCACCGTTGCCCATCCACCGTGCCAGCTGAAACTCTACAGTGCCCAAAGAGGAAGCCATTTCTAAGCAAGCTCCACAAGCTCAGCCGTTTGGCACTGGGCCAGAGGTAAATTTAAAATGGAGAGTGGCAAAATGGAAAACTGTTCTGTGGTCAAAGGAGTCACGATTTTGAAGTTCTTTAGGGAAACAGTGGGACGCCATGTCATCCGGACCAGAGAGGACAAGGACAACCCAATTTGTTATCAACGCTCCGTTCAGAACCCTGCATCACTGATGGTATGGGGTGGCATGAGTTCTTGTGGCATGGGTAGCTTGCATGTCTGGAAAGGCACCATAAGGCCATGTTCACACAGCTTAAAATGGGCCGTAATTCGGTCCCTAATTACGGCCGGAGTGCGCAAATTACGGCTAAAAACGGCCCAGTCATTACGGAAAATCCACAGTTCTCATAGAGAACTATGGTTTAAACGTCTCCTCTCCCTCTCGGCGAATCCGCCGGGCGGGAGATTAAGTGACATGGGAATTACCAGCGGCGTATACGCGCCTCTGGTAATGCAAGTCTATAGGCCGGCGAAGTGCCGGCCCCCCGCTCCCGCAGTAGTAATTACGTCCCGCAGTTAAGCCGTGTGAACATAGCCTTAATGCAGAGACTTGTTCAGTTCTAGAAAAACATATCCCCCTCAGGTCAGCTCTTTCAGGGAAAACCCCTGCTTTTTCCCAACAAATAATCCAACCCTTTCGCAAATCACAACAACATCAGGCTACGAGGAAAAGGGGTCCAGGCTAAAAATGGCCGCCTCAGCCAGACTTTCACCTATAAGAACATTTGGGCAAAAAAAAGGGGAAGGTGCACAAAAAAGGGGCCCAAGACGATTGAACATTAAAGGGGCCTTATAACATGAAGGGGGAAGCATTCCTATTTTAAACTTAAAAAAAATGTCCTAGACCCTGTTGACTTTTTGAAAAAAAGGGGATGCCACACAGGGGTAAAAACTCCAGGGCCCAACTTTTGGGGATTTGTTGACCCTTAAATTTTTTGAAACAAAAATTTTTTTCCAAAAAAAAAGATACATTTAAAAACATTTGACATGAATTGTTTCATTCTGAATATAATATTAATGTTGGCCCCTCCACATCATTGCATTAAATTTTTTATTCAAAATTTTGTTTTTTTTCCCAATTTTTGGGGGGAAATTGAGGGGGGGGTAGAAGTCAAAAAGTTAGGGCACAGAAAAGGCACTGCGGGGGAAAATTTCAATTTTCTAAAAAAAAAAATTTCGGACCAAAAACTAACGAAACTGAGATTTTTGGGTTTTGGGGACGAAAAACCCTTAGAATTCTGATAGTACATAATTTTTACTGAAGAATGAACAGCATAAAAAAAAAAAAAAAAAATCCCGCAACCATGGCACAAGGTTTTTTTAACATTTTGCCCCACGTAGATTTTTTTTGCGGTTCCCCAGTATATTCTATGGTAATATGAACACCACCATTAGAAATTACATATTATCATAAAAAAAAAAACCCTCATACGTTAGTGGTAAAAAAAAGTTTTGGGTTTTAGAAGGCAAAAAGGAAAGAAATTTTTGAGCCTATTTTATACCTCTTTTCTTCAACATAGGTTAAGAACAGCTGTGCATGTTTTTTTTTTAAAGACACCAAAAACACTGTTCGTGTGTAACATTATGAGAGAGTCTAAAGAAATCAGCCCATATAACACAGCCTTATGCGCACCACTCCTCCCGCCCCTATAACACACCCTTATACGCCCCACTCATATAACACACCCTTTTAAAACCTGCTCCCCTCTGCTTGATAACAAGAGGGGGGAAACAGTTTGCTTTCTCACCCTTTTTTTCATCATTTTAGGCCCGTTGCAATTAATTGTTTACACCCCAAAACAGGTGTTTGGGGTTTTAGGAGGGGGTTTCTTTAGATTTATAAGAGAAACCCACGCTGGTTTGTGGGAAAATGTAAAAAGGGGAAAAAAGCTAAGTTTCCTTTTGGGGGAAACCCTTTTACTGAGAAAACCCCTTAAAACTTTCATTTAGTGATTTTTTAAAAACCAGTTTTAAAATTATAACGGGGGCCCCAAAAAAAAACACCCTGATTATTTAAAACATTAATCGTTAAAAATTAAAATTTTGCCTTTATTTAACCCCTTTTGGATAGCAAAAGGGCGGGGCAGAAGATATAATTTAAAAACCCCTCTAAATTCTTAAACTTTTTAAATTATGATCACCTTTAAGGGTGAGGGAATGGGCGCCCCTTTTTCCCCCGTACCCTAAAAAATACTGGAAATTGCCTCCCTGTGTCTTGTGAACAATGGGAAAAGACACAGTTGGAAAAATTTTGGCTTTTAGCACGTTAGCCATCTGGGTCGGGTGTTTTCTAATTTTTGCACCCCCCATTTTGTAAACCGGGTGTTCTGTGCTTTTTATAAAAAAATTGGCCCTGTTTACACGCATTTTTTTTTGGTCGGAGTTTTGAAACCAAAAAAACCCCAAATGTAAACCAAATTTCCCATATTCCTTTAATAGAAAAACCCAAGCTGTAGGGCGGATTTTCAAAAACCCGCCATTTTATGAACCCCGTTCTTTTAATCTGCCATGTTTTGGCGAATTTTTTAAAACAGTTCAATGGACTAGGACTGGCTGAATTCCGACCGCAAAAGCCGCGGTACGGCGATCGTAAAATAGCATCGTATTTCCGATGGCATTTTACCATTGCCGCTGTAACGGGTCTTTGGGGTGGAAACCCAGTGTCGGACTGGGGGGGTTCCCGGGGGCCACAGGGGGAATTTATTTTCCGGGGGGCCCCAACCCCCCACTGTACATTTTAAATTATTACCGGGGCCCCCTAGGGCATTAAACGCCGGCCCCCCTTTTACCACATTTAAAACGTGTGGCCCAAAAAGAACTTTTAATTTTGTAGTTACAATACGGGGCGAGTCACCCTTTCGGGATCCCCACAAAATATGTCAGACTAAAAAATAAAAGACCCCGGGGGGTAATTGCTCTATCCCCTTCCCCCCCCACCCACCCTACAATAAACCCCCCCCACCCCCATTTCAATATCCCCCTTTCCCCCGCATACCCAAAAAATCCCCCCCCAGCCCCCATACCAAAATCCCCCCCCCCCACAATTTCAAATCCCCCTTTCCCCCACATCCCCTATCCCCCGCCACCCACATACCATATCCCCCTCCACCCAATTTCAATATCCCTCCCCCCACATTTCAATATCCCCCTCCCCCCACCCTTTTCCCAAAAACCCTCTCCACCACATACAATTCCTCCCCCCCCCCACATTAAAAATTATCCCCCTCCACCCCCCATTTTAAAAAATCCCCCATCCCCCCACATACAATATCCCTCTCCACCCACATTTCAAAATATCCCCTCCCCCCACATACAATATCCCCACCCCCCCCCCAAAAAAATTTTCCCCCCCAAACCCCCCATAAAAAATAAAACCCCCCCCACCCACATTCAATATTCCCCCCCCACCTCAATACAGTATTTCCCCTCCACCCACATACAAAATCCTCCTCCACACACATACAAAATTCCCCGCCACCCCCAATTTCAATATCCCCCCCCAACCCCCATCCAAAATCCCCCCCACCCCCAAACCAACACCCCCCCCACCCCATACCCAAAATCCCCCCCCATCCAAAAAAATACCAATTCCCCCCCCCCCACCCTAACCCAAAATCCCCCCCCAAACCCAAAATAAATATCCCCCCCTCCCCCAAATAAATTTCCCCCCCCCCAAATACAATTATCCCCCTCCACCCAAAATAAAAATAACCCTCCTCCACCCAAATACAATATCCCCCCCCACCAACCCCCATACAATTTCCTCCCCCACCCATATCCCAAAATCGCCCTCCAAACCACATACCAATTTTCCTCCACCCAATTTCAATATCCCCCTCCCCCCAATACCCAAATTTCCCCCTGCCCCCACAT
Source organism: Phyllomedusa bahiana (assembly GCA_025379985.1). Lineage (NCBI taxonomy): Eukaryota > Metazoa > Chordata > Amphibia > Anura > Hylidae > Phyllomedusa > Phyllomedusa bahiana. The sequence continues at coordinate 206,741 of JAODAL010000094.1, forward strand.
ACCCCAATTTTTCCCCGCCCCCCAAATACAATATTCCCCCCTCCAAACCCCTATACAATTTTCGCCCTCCCCCCCACATACAATATCCTCCACCCCCATACTTTATCCCCCTTTCCCCCCACATACAATAAAACCCCCTCCACGGTTTTTTCCCGGTCACCACCTCACCACCTTTTAAAAAATTAAAAAAACAGGGGAAAAAATATAAAAAGTAACTTCCCCATCAAGGGGCCCAAACAGGGACACCGTTTACACTGGCATTATTCCGGAGCCCAATTTTAACCCACAACACCACCCATATAGAGGGGCCACAAGGGGGTCAGACACCAGGGTCAGGTATAACCCACAACACGCCATTTAAAAGACCAAATAGTGGTCAGACACCAGTCAGGGATTTAAACCCAAACACCCCCTGGGATAGAGACCAAAAGAGGTCAGGACAGAAAACAGGTATTAATTAAATCAACACCGCCCTATTTGAGGAACATAAAGGGGCCAAGGCCCCCAGCTCAGGTATAACACAAAACCCGCCCCTATAGAGGGGAAAACCAATTTGGGGCGGGCACCAGTAAAGGGTTTTAAAAAAAACCAACCGATTATAGAGGGCCAATAGAGGTCAGACACCGTTGGTATAACCCATCATCACCACGTTTTAGAGACCCCTTGAGGTTTAGGCCCCCCAGCTCAGGTATAAAATACAACAACCCACCATATAGAGACCAATTGAGGTCAGGGCACCAGCTCAGGTATAACCTATTTAAAACTGCATATAGAGAAACCCCATAGTGGTCAGCACCCCCGCTCAAGTTAAATTTAAAAAACAACTGCCCTTTTAGAGCACATTTGTGGTCAGGGCACCAGCTCGGGATAACCACAAAACCGCCCTTTAGAGACCACAATTTTTGGTCAAAACCCCCAGCTCGGGGATTATCCCCACACACCAAACCCTTAGAAAACCCAAAAAAGAGGTCAGAACCCCGCCCCAGGTTATAACCTACAACCCCCACCCCTATTTGAGGGCCACATTGGGGTTCTGACGCAAACTCAGGTTTCCCCTAAAACCCTTTTCAGGGTAAAACCCGCACTGAAACCAAATTTTAGAAAATAAAATTTAACCCCTGAAATTTAGGGGAACCCCCCACCCGGGGACGTCCTATCTTTAAAGAGGGTTTTTCCCCCTTTCTTTATGATTCCCCTTTTTTATTTTCCCCTTTTTTTTGCATCTTTTTCCACACCGCCATGAGGACTTTTTCCCCGGGCAAGCTCATCCCTGCAGTTAAAAACACACAAATATCTTAGTTTCCTTAAAATTTTCCAGGGATATTCCCTTTAACCCATTCCCACTCTGTACAAACTTTTTCCCCCGGGGGGTGGGGGGAGGGGGTACCCAAAACCAAACTTAGAGGGCCTTGTATCCCCAAGGGTTTGGGGAAAGGTGGGGGGGGGACTAACCCCCCGGAGATAATGCCGAAAAAATATATGGGCTGTGGCCCCCCCCTCAATTTTTTTTCCCGGTAGGTAGACAAGGCCCTAGGTAGGTAGGCAAAAAAGGCAAAGGGGCCCCCCTCTGTGGTAGGTGGTTTCTCCCCGTTAGGTAAATGTAGGTAAATTAGGGTCCCCTTTATAAGGGGTGCAAGCGTTTGGGACCCCTTTAGGTAGTTTACAGGCAAATTTTGGGGTTTCCCATGAAGTAGTTTTACAGGCGTTAAGGCCTCTTTTTGGTAGTTTTTCAGGCAGTTTTGGGGGGCTCCATTAGGAAATTTGGGAGGCAAATTAGGGGTCTCCCTTTTTGGGAGTATACAGGTAGTTAGGGGTTTCCCTTTTGGTAGTATAAGGGGAGTTAGGGGCCCCCTTTAGCCCAGTGTGCGGAAGTCTGCCCCCCCCCCCCTTTGGCTAAATTTTGGTAGGAGGTCAGGGGGCCCCCTTTTGTTTTTAGGGGAGGCCCGGGCCCCTTTTTAGTCAAAAGGGGCCCCCCCCTTTTAAGGTAGTCAGGGCCCCCCCTTGGGGCCAGGGGGCCCCCCTTTAGGTAAACCAGGGCCCCCCTTTTAGTCAAAGGGGCCCCCCTTTTTGGTAGCCAGGGGGCCCCCGTAGGTAGCCAGAGCCCCCTTGTAGTCAGGGCCCCCTGTAGGTGGGGGCGGGGGCCCCTTTTAGTCAGGGCCCTTTTTTTTAAATTTAAGGCCTCTTTGTAAACCCCGGGCCCCCCCCTTTTGGTTGGGCCAGGGGGCCCCCTTTTTTGGTAGCCCGTGGGCCCCACCCCCGTTAGGGCAGGGGGCCCCCCCGTTGGGCCCGGGGCCCCCCTTTAGGGGGCCAAAGGGGCCCCCCCTAAGGTAAACCATTGGCCCCCTTGTTAAACCAGGGGCCTTTCCCTTTAGGTAGCCCCCCGGGGGCCCCCCTTTTTGGGGGGCCATGGGCCCCTTGTTGTCCCGGGGGCCCCCTTGTAGTTAGGGGGTCCTTTTTATACTCAGGGGGCCCCCTTTTTTAAATAGGGGCCCCCCTTGTAGCCAGGGCCCCCCCTTGGGAGCCAAAGGGGCCCCCCTTTTTGGTAGCCGGGCCCCCTTGTAGTTTAGGGGCCCCCTTTTAAAGGGAGCCAGGGCCCCCCGTAGGGAGCCCGTGCCCCTTTTTTAGTCAGGGCCCCCCGTAGGGGAGCCCGGGCCCCTTGTAATCGGGCCCCTTTTGTAATCAAGGGCCCCTTTTGTAGCCCGCCCCCCCCCTTGGGAGCCGGGCCCCCCCTTGAGCCCGGAAACCCCCCTTTTTTTTTAGCCCGGGCCCCCCTTGTAGTAGGGGCCCCCTTGTAGCCCCCCCCCCCCCCCCCCCCCCCGGGCCCATTTAGGTAGCCAGGGCCCCCCTTTAGGTAGCCTTTTGGGCCCCCCTTTTAGCCAGGGGGCCCCCCTTTTGGTTGCCGGGGCCCCCCCTTTTGGTAGCCATGGGCCCCCTTGTAGCAGGGGCCCCCTTGGGAGTCAGGGGTCCTTTTTGTACTCAGGGCCCCCTTTTTTTTGTCGGGCCCCCCCTTTTTGCCGGGCCCCCCCCCCTTTTTCGGGGCCCCCCCTTGTGTCGGGCCCCCCTTTTAGCCGGGCCCCCTTTTAGGGTAGCCCGGGCCCCCCCTTTTTGTCAGGGGGCCCCCTTTTTAGGGGAGTCAAGGGCCCCCTGTAAAGGGAGTTTTTGGGGGCCCCCGTAGGGAGTCAGGGGGCCCCCTACAGGGAGCCCGGGACCCCTTGTAATTTCGGGCCCCCTTTTTTCGCCATGGCCCCTTTTGGGGAAACCCCGGCCCTTTTGTAGCCGGGACCCCCCTTTTTTGCCCGGTACCCCCCTTTTTAGCCGGGGGCCCCCCTTTTTAGCCGGGGACCCCTTTTTGGGAGCCCCGGGGCCCCCTTGTAGGGCAGGGGCCCCTTTAGGTGGCCCGGGCCCCCCGTAGGTAGCCGGGCCCCCCAGGGAGCCCGGGACCCCCTTTTGTCGGGGCCCCCTTTCCCTTTTTTGCCAGGGACACCCCCTTGTAGCCCGGGACCCCCGTGTAGGCAGGGGCCCCCCCCTTTTAGCCAGGGGACCCCCCGTAGTCAGGGGACCCCCCTCCCGTAGTCAGGGACCCCCCCCTTTTAGTCAGGACCCCCCCGGGAAACCAGGGGGCCCCCCGTAGTCGGTCCCCCCTCCCGTAGTCAGGGGCCCCTGTAGTCAGGGGCCCCCTTTTTAGCCAGGGCCCCCCCTCTGTAGTCAGGGCCCCCCCTCTGTAGCCGGGGCCCCCCCCCTGTAGTCAGGACCCCTCTCTGTAGCCAGGGCCCCCCCTGTAGTCAGGGCACCCCTGTTGGGCCAAGGGGCCCCCCCTTTTTAAACCAGGGCCCCCCCCCTTTTTAGCCAGGGGCCCCCCCCTTTTAGTCAGGGGCCCCCCGTGTCAAAGGGGACCCCTTGTAGCCGGGACCCCCCCTTGTAGCCAGTTAAAAAAAAAAAAACAAAAAAAAAAAAAAACAGGCCCCACTTCCCCGGCTCGGGGTCCTGCTCCCCGTCCCAGGCTTTCCCTTTCTGCCCCCCTGCATAGGCGGGGCGGTTGGGGAAATGACGGGGCACCGCCGCCCCTGTCAGCAGTAGGGGGGGGGGCCCCGGAAACTGGGAAAGGCCCAATGGCTTTCGGGCCTGCCGGGGGGAGATCAGGGAAACGCAAACGCTAGTTTGGGGCTTGGCTTTTTTGGTGCCCCCGGCAAACCCCAGGAGTCGGGGGGCATTTTGTCCCGCTACCGGGGCGGTCTCTGGGGGCCCCCCCCCCCTCGGGCGAGGTCCCCGGTGGCACAAGGGCCGGGTTTCGCGGGGGGGCCCCGGGGGCGGTTTGGGACTGCCCCCGGGGCCCGCCCGCGGCCCCGGGGGGGGCCCCCCGGGGGGGTTCCCCGGTCCCAGGGGGGCCCAAAACCCAAACCTGAGTGGATCCACCCGGATCACGCAACGATGGTGGAAAAACCCAACCCGGGAGGGGAATTCTAAGTAGGTCCCGGTAATTAAACCAAAAGCCCCCCGCAAAAACGGGGTGGATTGCTGCGGCGGGGGGAAACCCACCAGGTCGCTTCCACTGGCAGGACGTTGCTTTGGGTGGCGGCCAAAAGGGGGAAAGGGGGAGGTACAAGAATTGGCAAACAGGCCGTGTGGGGAAAAGGAGGGGGGTCAGGGGAGGGCGGCAAGATTCGTGGCGGGGAAAAGTGGGGCAGAAGGGGTTTTGGTACCACGGGAGACAAAACAAGAATTTTGGGAACGGGTTTTTTCGATTTGGCATGAGCAATAAAGATCCGGCAAGGTGGGCCCGGGAAAAGGGCCCGGAACCCTTTAAAAAAAAACATTTTCCCGGCAATGGGCCCAAAATTTTTGGTTTCACTGTTTCCCCTTTTAAAAATTTTATACCCGCGGCCCCCGCGCCTGGGGTGGGGGCCGCGGCGGGACGGGGCAGACAGAGAAAGGGGGGGGCGGGTAAGTGACAGGGGGGGGTGAGCGGACCCGGGTTCGACGTGCGGGGCCGGGGGGGTGCTCGGCGTCCCGGGGGAGGATGCGCCTGCGACCCGGGGAAAGAGGGTTGCAGGGGCATCCCTGACGATCTCCTTGACCTCAAAGACTTTGGGGGCACCCCACAGAGGAGGGGGGACGACTTCAGAGAGACCCGGTTAAGGACCTGGGTTTTTAGTAATGAGACAGGGAATGATTTGGGGAATTCCCCGGGTAGGAGGGGCCGGGGAGCATGTAGGGACCGGGTTTTGCCTAAGGATTTCAAAGGGTCCTGGAAAGCAGGGTCCCAGTTTGTAGGAGGGCATCTTAAGGCGGACAATTTGGCCGACGCCACCTTGCACCGGAAAGAAGACAGGGGGGGAGGACTTTTAGGCTTAAATTTTGGCGTGGGAAGCATGGAGCAGAATTGGGGGGTCGGGGACCAGAGGTTTTCATGTCCTGACCAAGCATCCGCCGCGGAAACCCTGGAGGGGGAAAGCCAGAGGGAGAGGTGGGCGGGGAGCAGACCATACGATATAAAAGGGCGAGGCCCCCGCAGCTTGAATCTAGGGAGTTTAAAAAATTTTCGCCATGGCAAAAATTTGGACCAGTCATTTGGCGTGCAGAGACAAAGGGGCGTAGGTAAATAAAAAACCCGGGTTACCCTCTCCACCACCCATTGTTGAGGGTGAAAAAAAAAAAAGGGAAGAAAAAAAGTGAGCTTCACCTGCAGTTGGGAACACGGGCCCGCCAAAATTTGGGAAAACAAACTGGACCCCTCAATCCGAAACAATTTGTGAGGAACCCCATGCAGGCGAAAAAGTGATGAAAAAAATAGCTCTGCCAGGCGGGGGCAAAGGGGCAGGCCGGCAGGGGGACAAATGCGCCATCTTGGAAAACCGTCGTTATCACCCCAGACAAGGGTGTTGCCACGAAGGGGGGAATCGGTTACAAAGCCCATCGTAAATGGGTCTGGTTGAGTGGGGGACGGTAGGGGATGTATGGGCCCTGCCGGGTGTGACGAGGCTTCTTTTTGCGGGCACAGGAGTTACAACTAAACGAACCCTTGACATCCTTAACGAGCTCTGGCCACCATTTTAAACGGGATATAAAGAGGAATGTTTTTGGGGCCGGGATGACTGGCCACCAAGGAGCAATGATCCCATTTCAAGATACTCTGCGGGGGGCAGGCCCCTTACGTAGGTTTTCCCCCGGGGGAAAAACCTTCCGGAGGTCAACTGGAGCGCGAGATAAGATTTCTGGGGGAAATTATGTGCTCCAGGGTATCTTTCACCCCACCACGTTGGGGCGGGGAGAGACGCGGTTTTCATTCTTTTCTGCGGGCCAAAAGGGATCTCGAAGTCGAACCGGGAGAAAAGAGCGACCCCTAGCCGGGGCTTTTGGTTAAGTCGATGACCGTCTGGGGGTTATGGGGGGTTTTTGTGGTCTGAATAGATGCGGAGGGGGTGGCGAGCACCCTCCAGAAATGCCCCAACCCTCCAAGGGCCCAAGCTTGATAGCTATACTCCCGGTCGGCAACGTGTATTCCCCTTGGGCCGGGGAAAAACGTCTTGGAAAAAACCACACTTTTACGGTTTTGCCCCTTGGGCCCTTCTTGCGTAAAAACTGCCCCGACCCCCACAGACGAAGCATCATTTCCCAACGTAAAGGGGCCGGGGGGTCCGGCCCAAAAGGATAGATGCGTGGAAAAGGGCAGACTTGAGCTTGGAATGCCTTTCAGTTCGGGGGGCCAGCTGGGGGGGGGTTAGCGTGTTTCTTTGTAAGCGCCACTTGGGGGCCACTAGCATAGAAAAGGGGAATAAATTGACGATAGTATTACAGAACCCCAGGAAGCGCTGTAGGCTCGCAGGCCGACTGGGCGGGCCACGCAACACGGCTGACTTTCGCTGGGCCATCCATGGGCCTTGGCCCGGAAATGACGTATCCAAAAAACGGAAGGGGTTTGGGGGAAGAGGCACTTCCTGTTTGGGCTACAAGGGTTTCTCTGGGAGACGCTTCAACCCCCTGATGTAATGACTGTAGGGGGTCTGGGGTCAGGAGAGTACACCAAATATCATATGGGAAAACCCACCCGCGGGTAGAGAAGATCTCTGAAGATGTATTTACGAGCTCCGGAAAACGGCAGTGCATTACAAGTCCAAGGGCATCACCAGTACTCAAATTGCCCGCCCTGGTGTTGAAGGGGCCCTCTTCCATTATCGCCCTTTTCGGATTGGACCCAAAATTTAGGCCCCTCTCAGATCCAGCTTGGGAAAAATCCTTTCCCCCGCAAAGGGGCAAAGAGCTCTGTGATCAAAGGCAGAGAGTACCGGTTTTTTTACCCGGGCTTTTTCAGACCCCCGGGAGTTATGCAAGGGCCGTAAGGAACCCTCCTTTTTTTTACGAAGAAGAACCCGCCCCGCGGGAGAAGAGGGCTTTCGAATGAACCCCCTTTCCCGGAGATTTCCCCTTTACTACTCCAACATGGTTGTGTCTTGGAAAAAGATAAAGGGGTAGATTGCCCCGAGGAGGACTGGGGGCCCCAGTAAGCAATCAGGCAGTGTAAGGACATCGAAGGAAGCTTCGGCTTGTTTTTCGGAGAACAGTCAGGACTCCAGAACTCGGGTGGCAGAAAAGGGCAGCGGTCACGAAGGGTCAAGCAGGGCAGGAAAGCACCGGGCGGGCGCCCCCAAACAACGCCCCGACAGTTGGGGCCCCAAAAGGTTCTTCTCCGACGCCCGTCCAGCGTAGGGGAGTGGGGCCGCAGCATGGAAAATCTGAGGAAACCGCCGACGAGGAGCGAGGCAAGACGTAAAGGAGATCCTTCCTATTACGCCCCCCGGGAGGGAAAATGGCTTGGTGACAAACTGGATGGTGCGCTAAGAGCCCCCGCTGAAGACGAGATAAGAGTGGTTTCTCCACGGCCACCGGCAGCGGGTATGTTTCACCAGAATGAGGGGTAAAGTTCCCCGGGTAGCCCGAATCCAGAAAAGCCCCGGGCTTGGAAAAGATTCCAGCTTCGACACGACCCCCTTATGGCATCAGCGGCTGGAGAGGGGGAGTTTGCACTAGGAATGCCTTCCCCAGAACCCCGGTGGGGAGTTTCCCGCCTTGGGACACTTGGGCAATTCCTCCGGGAAAAGCTTTTGGGCTGCCACAGTAGAGGCACAATTCCCTTTCCCACGCTGGGCCAAATCTTGCTCGGAGAGACGAGCCCGATCAATCGCATGGCTCCCGTGGGGTAGGCGACTGTGGCGCGGCCTCTGGAACACCGGTGCCAGGCGAGGAAAAAGCGACTTGGGGTAGGTGACGCTCTTGCCGAAGTTTCCCCCCCCTTCAAAGAAGCGCCTAATGCAGGTAACAACCGGATAAATCACTGAGGGAAGATGGAAAGGGCTCTAGCGGCAAAGACTCCCTTTAATCGGCTTGAGAGCCCTTTTTTGAAAGTGGACCAGAGCGGGCCCCGTTCCCTGACTTCTGAGGCTAAGGGGGGGATTGACCACGTAGTCTCCAAGAAGGCCCCCCTGGGTAGGTTTAGGGGGGCTGTTCGCAGAGGAAGCATGGGCTGGTTCCTCAAAACACTGCGGAACTCACTGAGGAAGGCTGTGGGGCCGTCTCACCGAATCGTTCCTGTACCACAGAGGGGTAGTCCATCCCGGGGCCCTTTCCCCCCAGAGACTGCCCCGAAGCCCCTTTGCATGTTGGACAGGAATGATCGGCCCTCAGCCACTTGATAGAACTTGGGTGATGAACCCCCCTGCAGAGTTTCGGTCCCGCGTACTTGGCGGGGGGGACAACCGAAGTTGGGGGCCCCCCCGAGCCACAGGAACGTAGAGACAGGGGCAACCACAGGAATGGCGAAGGTTCTGCTGCTGGGCGGGGACGAGTTTCTGCAAAAATGGTGGGAAACTGGGGCAGTTGCTGCGCTGTTGAGAGCTGCTGTGACTGGCGGGGAACAACGGGGCGAATCAGCCAGGGTGGGGGTTTAAAGGCACCTTGGGGATCCCTGGCCGGACCTACTGTAAAAGGTCTGGTAGCGGATCCACTGGACCCCCCGCCCAAACGATGGTGAAGCCCACACCAGGGAGCGAATCTAAGTAGGTCCCGGGATTCACCCGTCCCCCCCGCAAGCGGGGATGGACTTGCTGTGGCGGGAATCTACCCGGTCGTTCCCCTGGGGGGACTTGCTTGCGGTGGGGGCCAAGGGGAGGGGAGGTACAGAATCGGGAAAACAGGGTCGTAGTCCGGGGGGAGGGAGGGGGTCAGGGAACGGAAAGATTCGTGGTCGGTAAACGTGAGCAACGGGTTGGGACAGGGGGACAAACAAGACTTTCTGGAACGCTTTCTCGATAGGCATGAGCACTAAGGATCCGGCAAGGCTGCCAGGAAGAGGCCGGACTTAAATAGGAACAGTGCCCGGCAATGGCCAATTACCGGTGCACTGTCCCTTTAAATTTCATACTGCCGCCGCACGCCGCGGGACAGAGGCAGACAGAGCAGGAGCGTGGCCGGTTAAGTGGATGCCGATACTGACGGGGGTGAGCGGACCCTGAACCCAACATGCGGGACGGGGCGCCGCTCGCCGTCGGGGCACGGATGCGCCTGCGACCCGGGACAGCCGCGTTGTGGGCACTAGTCGGTTAGAACAAGATGTGACCTGAGATGAAACTGAAATAACATTACAACAGAGACAAACAGGGTGGCCGCATTTGAAAGTCCCAGAATAGCACAACCAAGACGCATAATCCTTCTGAACATAGCCGACGCACAAACTCGGCTATACTCTAACTCCCATAGAAGTGAATGAGGACGGTCATTAGCGCCACCCACCTCTTTCACATGCAGTGCCGGATCACAACTAGCCAACCAAGCTGATTTCGCGTCACGAGAAAACCCCTTTAAGTGCAGACAATATCCTCCTTGGTCTCTCTCACATGCGTGTACTATTGTTTCAACTACTGATAAGAAAACTCTTCTTAAAAATAAAAGGAAGAATGCTAATGTGGCCACGTCTTCTAAAACCTCACCGTTGTTTTCTAACATTTCCAGTTTAGAATATCAGCAGGTGTGCAATATTATCCGTAAATATCTGCCAATTCTATCGCTGACCCTTCTCTCCATAATATTTCACATACCGGCTGCCAATGCATTGAATGCAGAGATCCTCCGATATCCTTGGGCTTTCAAATGCGGCCACTCCGTTTGCCTCTGTTGTAATGTTATTTCAGTTTCTTCTCAGGTCACATCTTGTTCTAACCACCTAGAACCCACAACAATACATTAATTGCAACTCAACATCTATTGTTAATATTATAACCTTATAATGAGTTTTATATTATGACTAATGTTGAGTGAACGGTTCGAATCGAACTTTTTGGGTTTTTAGGACCCAAGCCAAACCAAACTTTTTACTTTATGTTCGATAAAAATTTGTGGCGGCCACCCAATCAGTGCACAGCACTGAGGAGTGTAAAAAAAAAAAAAACTTGCAGCTTGCGAGCGCCTCATCAGTGGAGGAGGAGGCTGATGGGGTAGTGTCAGTGCGGGTTCAGCCTAAGAAAGGGAGAGGACAGTCGCACAAGTCCGCGGACATTACTCCGCCAGCTGTGGTCAGTGGTGGCAAAAGGAACACCACTACTAGGTTTTCACCGTCGAAGAAGTCCAGGACCTGTGAGGCCTGGGCCTTTTTCGATCAACACAATCACAGATTATCCCAATAATGGCGTGGAATCACCAGCTAGACCCAATTCCAAAAAACTCACAGAAAAGAACACTATCTAGGGCCCTACTAAAAAATAACTTTTAATAGTATCTCTTAAAAATACCATAATGGAATGGCTATAACAGACAATTTACATACAAATTTAAAAACTGTAAACTCCAGATTTACATGCAACGAGGTTTTATAAAGAGACATAATACATGAATCCCCACTTTTTGCATATTTACTCACGGTTGGTGGATTCACGAAGGCAATATTTCTTGCTCCATACAAGATAGAGATAAGACTCCATATATCAAAAAATAAGGATGTCCCAGGAAACACTATCCCTATGCTCTTACCTCACAGCAAGACAAGGTAGGCGTCCCGAAAAGGACGGCCCCGTTGCTTAATGACTATCTCTATGCTAAACACTGCTATCAAACTCAGTAGTTTATAGAAAATCTGATAGCTATAAGGCAAATAGCCCCATCCTGACGCATTTCCCCCCTATATAGGTCCACAGGGGTTCATCAGGGGACCATACATAGTAGCTATGCCAAGGGATACAAACATACAAACACAGCATTGGTATCATAACACTCCCCAATTTTGATGTATTGGTGAAGCAATCCAACTTTGTATGTAATGCCCTTAAAAAGGCTTATGCTCCACCCCCTCTAGTTACTCTTACCAATTGAAGAGATGCACATGCAACACGATATCAGAGAGCATAATCTCGGCGTGTGTGGAGGTCGACTACGCAGGCGTCATCTCGGCGTGTGTGGAAGTCCACAGCGCATGTGCAACGGGGTCGGAAGTACGTCATTTCACTTCCGCCTTCAGCTTAAGTCGCAAGCACGTCTGGCGGAAATGACTCATCGCATCCAGATTGACGCACATCCGCCAACCATCAGCGGTAAAGCGCTCAGTATACTTCCGCCCTCCAAGCACAAACATTAGCGCATGCGTCCGCCGGAAAGTATATTAGTACATTTATGGCAACAATATATAAACATAGTTTAAATAGTAAATACTATCTATAATTCTCCATAGTCCTATGTAACAATGCCATAATGCTACATTATTGATACTCCAGCAAATCCCAATCAAGGGATAAGATACTCCTGGGGAAAGAGCATAATAAATTTAATAAAATAGAAGATAATAGATATTCAGTCTTGGGGAGGTCAAAGCTATCTCGCTTCAATATCCTCATGGAAAGATTCAGTCCCATTCATTACATATACAGTCTAGATGAAACATCCAAAATAGAGTGTCTCGTTAAGACCCCTAGGCTGGACAGTGTCCAGTCTGAAGGTCCATTCCGTTTCCTTTCTCAGTAGTTTTTTGTCAAGACCCCCCTTTCTCGTTGATTGATTCAATCTTTCGATAACAGACACTTTAATGCCAGAATAAATCCCATTATGTTTTAACCATATATGTTGGGATAAAGGTGTTTCCCGATGATTTCTAATATCCCCCAAGTGCTCTCCAAATCTCCTTTTCAGGGGTCTTACGGTCTTACCCACATATTGGAGATTACATGAGCATGTTATCAGGTAGACCACCCCTTCTGAGTCACAGTTAACAAAGTCACGAATATCATATTCCTTTCCCATCACTGTACTTTTAAAGATCTTTATTTGATTAACATATGGACAATATATACAGTTCCCACATCTAAACATCCCTATGGGTCTACGTTCCAGCCACGATCTTGTTCTTCTCGGGGGGGACATAGTGGCTATGAACAAGTCTATCCCTTAGGGATCGTCCCCTTCTATATGTCACCAATGGGCGTTCTGTTAGGGCGTCATGTAAATCTACATCACTCCTAAGCACTCCCCAGTGTCTCTTTAGGATTTTTATCACTTCCTGTGTGGTATTGTCATATGTCCCTATGATCCTAAAATTATCTTTGTTCGACTCTCTTTCTCTTGGGATTAACAATTCGGTCCGGTTACAAGTAACCGCATGATTAAAGGCCGACTGTAACACTGGCAAAGGGTACCCCCTCTCCATAAATCTATCACGAAGTTCCCTTGATTGTCTATAGAAGTTCTCAATTTGGGAACAATTTCTCCTTATTCTTAGGTATTGACCTCTCGGGATGCCTTTCTTTAAACTTGTGGGGTGATGACTTTCCCACCTTAGGAGATTATTAGTTGATGTTGGTTTCCTATACGACCCTTGCCACAAAATTAGAGCATCATCTATAAAACGTCCCAAAAATAAAATGTGGGGTGTAAAATCATTACCTTCCTCTTCGAACACCAGAGTCTCCTCCCACCAGCCCAGGAACAAATTAGCATATGTGGGAGCACATGGGCTCCCCATTGCTGTGCCCCTGAGCTGGTGGTAGAGCCTGGGTCCGAAGAGGAAGAAATTATGAGTCAAAGTAAACTCCAATAATTTTAGAATGAAAATGTTATGATTTCTGTGCTGTGTTCCCCTAGTTCTCAAAAAATGTTCAGTGGCTTTTAGGCCCAGCTCGTGATGTATACTGCTGTATAAGGCCTCAACATCTATGGATGCTAGCTTCACATCTGCCTCCACATTAATTCCCTCCAATCTCTTCAATAGGTCCGAACTGTCCCTTATATACGAGGGTAATGCAGTTACAAAATTTCTTAAAACCTTATCCAGATATACTCCTATATTTTGGGTGAGAGATTCAATTCCAGAGACTATGGGGCGTCCCTTTAGGGGGCATAGCCCCTTATGGACTTTAGGCAATGAGTAAAAGGTGGCAATTTGGGGTTTCTTTGGTAGGAGAAACTGAGACTCGTTTTTAGAGATTATTCCTAAATCAAGGGCTTCCACAATATAGCTCTCCAGTTCTTTTAGATGCAACTCAGTCTGATCCCTCTTGAGGATAGCATAATTCTCTCTATCCTTCAATGGATCCTGACACATTTTAAGATATTGTTCATGATCCATTATCACCAAGTTCCCCCCTTTATCAGAGGGCGTGATGACAATGCTTGTGTCCTTTTCAAGACTAAGTAATGCTTTCATCTCACTTGGAGTTAAATTTCTCCTCAATGATTGTAACTCCCCCTGGGATCTTTTTTCCAATTTTTCTAAATCCTTCTCCACCAGATTCAGAAAAATATCAATTTCTGGTGTATAATTGGAAGGGAGCATCCTATTGCTTTTAACTTTGAGGTCTGTGTAGGCTTGCATGTCCTCCACACCCTCATTTTCTTCTAGCTATCCTGCTAGAGTCCTAATTCCTTCCAAGTCAGATCCCTCAACACCCAGGGTTTCACATAGACGTTTTTCTTCCATTTTGAAGTATTTATACCATTTTAATTTTCTTGTGAATAGATTCAAATCCTTAACCCAGTCAAAATGTCTAAATTTGTTAATGGCCACAAAAGATAGACCCTTACATAGCACGCTTTCTTCTTCAGCAGTTAAAGTACGCTGAGACAGGTTAATGATCTGATTCTTATTGCCTGGGATTATTTCCTCCTTCCTCCTCCCTTCTTTATTCTCCCTACTGCTGCCTCCCCTACCCCCAGCTCCTTCTCTAAAAAAGGAAATTTCTGAGAAGTTGAGGGAACAGATGAAGAGGAAGATGAGGAGGAGGCCATCGGTCCTTCCATATTTCCTCGATTTCCATTGGTCACCACATACATTGGTGGAAATCTCTCTCTCCATTGAGATCCTCCCCTTTTGTTGATCCATTTTTTTTGGATTGTATTCCGTCTTCCTTAAAAGCTTCCCCTCCTTGCTTAAAAACTTTCCCCCCTCTAGATCACTATTTTTCTGGTCAGAAGAGGATATATCAGTGTCTGTCTGATCCCTCTCACCCAGACGTTTTGACTGGGTTAAGGATTTGAATGAGGGTGTGGAGGACATGAAAAGCCTAAAGACCTCAAAGTTAAAAGAATGGGAGCTCCCTTCCAAATTTAACCAGAAATTTATATTTTTCTGGAATTGGTGGAAAGGATTTAAAAAAAATTGGGAAAAAAAAGATCCCGGGGGATTTTTAAAAATATTGAGGAGAAATTTAACCCCAAGTGAGATGAAAGCATTACTTAGTCTTGAAAAGGCACAAGCTTTTTCTCACGCCTTGAAAAAGGGGGGAACTTGGTGATAAAGGGTCATGAACAAATCTTAAATGTGTAGGATCTATTAAGGTTTGAGGATTTGCTATCCAAGAGGGATCGACTGAGTTGCATCTAAAAAAAATGGAGAGCTATATGGGAAGCCCTTGTTTAGGAATATTCTCTAAAACGGTTCAGTTTCCCCTTTCCAAAGGGGAAACCCCCAAATTGCCCCTTTTACTCTTTGCCTAAAGTCCATAAGGGGTATGCCCCTAAAGGGACGCCCATAGTCTCTGGAATTGAATCTTCACCCAAAATTGGGTATATTGGAAAAGGTTTTAAGTTTTTTGTACTGCATTCCCCTCGTATATGGGACGTTGGACCTATTGAAGGGGATTGGAGGGAATTTAAATGTGGGGGCAGATGTGAAGTAGCTCCTGATTTTGAGGCCTTATCGCAGTTCATCCGGCTGGGCCTAAAAGCCATAAAATTTTTTTGAGAACTAGGGGAAAACCAGACGAAATCATAACTTTTATTCTAAAATTTTTGGGGTTTTACTTTGATCATAATTTCTTCCTTTTCGGCCCAGGCTTCCACCAGCTCAGGGGCACGCAATGGGACCCCATGTGCTCCCAATATGCAAAATTTTTTTCCTGGGTGGTGGGAGGAGATCTGGTGTTAAGGGAAAGGTAATGATTTTACACCCCCATTTTATTTTGGGGCGTTTTATAATTTTTTTCTAATTTTGTGGAAAGGGGGTCACGGGTTTTTTAAATAATTTCCCCTTTTAAAAAGTGAAAAATTGAGGAGAATTGCCCTTTTTGGCCCAAGGTTTGGGAAAGGACTCTTTGGGCCAATTGCAGACGAGAGTTAGGAAACCCAACTCAACTAATAATCTCTAAGGTGGGAAATCATCACGTAAAAGTTTAAAGAAAGGATCCCGAGGGTAAATCCAAAAGAAAAAGGAGAAATTTTTTCCCCAAATTGGAACTTCTATAGACATAAAAGGGAACTTCGTGATGTTTTATGGAGGGGGGGGTTACCTTTGCCAGTGTTACGTCGGCCTTTAATATGGGTTATTTTAAAAACCGGCCCGAATTGTTAATCCAGAGAAAGAGGCGAACAAAGAAAATTTTGGGGTCTAGGGAATATGACAATACCACAAGGAAGTGTAAAATTTCCTAAAGAGACACTGGGGGTGTTAGAAGTGATGTAGTTTTAATGCGCCCTAAAAGACGCCCATTGGGTGACAAAGAAGGGGACGATCCCGGAAAGGTGCGACCCCCCCTCTTTCCAGATTTGGGTTTATAGATAAAAGATATAGTCATAGGGGAGTATCTAACGTTTCCCTACAAATACTTTGTTCTTTTAGGGTTTGGTCCTAATGGGATTCGTATGTGGCCCGTAAGAATCTCTGAATTAAAAAACCAAAATTTTTCCTTCTTTGTAACTGATCGTCTTTTCTTTTTATGGCATGTCGTATCACCCGAAAAGTGCCTCTCCTTCCCCCCTCCCCCTTTGTTTCTTGTCTTGTAGTTTATGTTTTTGGTTTTTCCTTTTATATGCCTTAAAGAATGAAAAAAAAGTGAAGCGCATTTTTGTGTCCTTGTATTTTGATGTTTTAGCATAGTTCAGATTACCAATTCATTATTGAATTACTTTTAATGTTGTATCTTTTTGATGTACGTGTCTTATTATATAACAACGTAACATCAATTAAGAAAGTCTCATGTATTCTATGAAAACCTCTGTTTGCTTTATTGGACTGATTTTATTGTTTTATATACAAAAAACTGTTTTCAATAAAAATACAGTTAAAACCAAAAAAAGGGGGGAGTCCCCAGGGTAGACTTTTTCTAGCCCCTTGTCCCCCCGAGAAGAACAGGATGTGGTGGAAAAGTAGGGCCCCCTTGGGGTGTTTAGATGTGGGAATGTAATATTGTCCCTTTTGATCAAATAAAGAGCTTTAAAAGTACAGTGACGGGAAAAGGTTTATTTTTCTTGGGTGGCCCGTGACCCCCGTCCCGGGTCGCGGGCACACCGTGGTCGCTGAAAGGCGGGCACCGCTCCCCGCATGTCGGGGCGGGGGGGGGGGGGGGGCGGGGGGGGGGGCTTAAAACCGGGCCGGCCCGGCTCCTCTCTACTTCCCACGGCCGGCTCCTGTTGGGGGTCTCAGCCTCCCGGCGGCGTCCCCGACATTAAGGGCCCCCGCCCCGGCCATCCCGGGTTTTTAAAGGGCCAGTGCCCCCGGGTTTACTTGGCTATTCCCGGGTCACTCCCCTTTTTTAAGTTCCCCCCTTCCCGGGGCTGTTGCGGATCTTTAGTGCCTTTTTCGCCTATAGAGAAAGCTTTACAACCCTTGTTCGGGACTTCCCGGTACCGTACCTTAGTTTCCTTTCCCTTTGCCACGATCTTGCCCCCGCCCTGCCCTTTAGTCCCGTCCCCGACCCAAAACCTGTCCCCGCCCCTGCCCTTCTGCCTGTCCCGATACGGCCTCCCTTCGATTCTGAAAAAAGTATACCTTGGTCCCACCGCAAGAAAGTCACGCCCGGGGGGTAACGACCTAGTGGGACCCGCCGCAGCAAGTCCAACCCGTTTTTTTGCGGCGGGCTCTGGTAAAAAAACGGGCCCTATTGATTCGTTCCCTGGCGTGGCTTACACCTTTTGTTGCGGTGGTCCAGTGGATCCATTTTCTACGTCCGGGTAGTGAAAGCAAGTTTCCGGGCCCATGGATCCCCCCAAAGGGTGCCTCTGCCGTCTGACGCTGCCCTCACCCCAAATTGTGGCTCAGCAGTCACAACAGCTCGTCAGCAACCCCGGGCAACCACCCATCTTTCCCCCATGATGCAGCAGCTCCTGGCCGTAAGAAGCAAAAACCCCGCCCCCGCTGCTCCCCCGGTTCCGGGTCCAACCCCCTGGCCCACGGCCCCGTTATCTATGCCGCCCCAAATTCGATGGGGACCCCAAAGGGCCCTGAGGGCTTTATCCCCAAAAGCCCCCTGCAAATTGTTTTAAATGGGAAACCAAATTTTCCTACCAAACGGTCAAATTTGGGTTGTATAACCCTTCTTCCGGGAAACCCGGGGCCGGGCTCCCCCCCTCTGGGACAGGGCGTTTTTCCCGGTCACAGCAAAACCGGCTTCTTTCCCTCACCGAGTTCAGGAGCGTTTTCGGGAACCATCCCGGGCTTCGTCTGCCGAGACCCCCCTTGCTAAATCTCGCCAAGGGGGAAACTCATTGTAGGCGTTTAATGCCGTATGTTTCCGAATTTTGGCCTCCGAGTTATTTTGGAAATTTGAAGTGGGTTGACTGCCCCCTTTTCAAGAAGGGCCTCTCCGCCGGTAAAGGGGATCCCTCTACCCGCCCGGGCTCCCGTTTTCCCTTAGTGACCTTATCCCCCTGGCCATCGGTTGGGACTTCGTTTCTCGGAACCCCAAAGGAGGAACTTCGGCGGGGAAACGGGGAGCAACTAGACCCGTCATTTTTTCCTCGTCTGGCCCAGATTTCAAAACCGCCTCATTTGGGCCCCTCGCCCCCTGCCACCGAGAGGCCATGGGGGTGGATCGGGCCCTCATGTCTACAACTGAGGCAAACCAGAAGACGTGAGGGGGAATCTTTGTCTGTACTTTGGCATTTGCAGCCCAAATTTCCGCCGATCCCCCCACTGGCCCTCAGCGGTGGGGGGGGAAAACGGGCGCCCCCTTTGGATACGTGGGAGGGGTCCCTAGGGGGAAGAGAAAAGCCCTCCCCTTTCCCCTGCCCCATCCCCTTTTGATCGTCGGCACGGGGCCTGGTCCCCATTTTTGGGGTACTGCTTTCCTGGCCCTCTGGGTCTCCCGGAAAATTTTCTTGGACGTTCCCTGGAAATTCCCAGCATAACCTCCCTGTGTTCCGCCGGGAGAACCCCTTCATCTCCCGGTCAGGGGAAAGGAGATTCTCAAGGACCCCAATTCGGTTCCAAAACTGAGCCCTGGTCCTACAAGTAGGGGTGTGTTTAAGGAGAAAATTGCGTTTACGAAATCCCCCGGCCCTCCTCGTCCATTTCTCCTGGGTCTCCGTGGCTGAAACCCCACGTCCGTGCTCGTTTTGGCAAAAGGGGCGAAGTGGGGAGTTGGGGTTCGGAGTGTCTTCTCGCTTTTTGGGTGGCCCTGGGCCCGGTGCTTACCGTTTTTTGGGGTGCCTAAGCCTCTGAGGGGCCCTTTCCCTTTGCCCCTTCCCAAACCCTTCGCAGATGTCTTCTCGAAAAGCAAGCTAAAGACGTTGCTGCCCCTCGCCCATAGCTGTCCTTTTGATTTCCCTCCCGGGGAAAGTCCCCCTCCACGGGGCGGGGTTTCCCCCCTGTGGGTACCTGAGACCTTGGCTATGTCTACATATTAAGGAGAATCTCCAGGGGGGGGGTTTTTTCCGCAAGTCCCCTCTCCAGCGGGGGCCGGGTTTTCTTCGGGCAAAAAAAAGGACGGAACCTGCGCCTTGCATAGAAAAACCCGAGGCCTAAAACAAGCCCCGGGTTTAATGAACCGCAACCCCCCTCCCCTTGACAGGGAAAACTTTTTGACCGTTAGAGGTCCCAAAGGGTCTTTATTTAAACGGGACCTGGGGGGGCTTATAATATACGGATACGGGGGCGACGAATGGAGACCGTTTTAAAAACACCCGGGGAGGGGCATTTTCCGGAACCTGGTCATCCCCTTCGGCTCTGCAATGCCCCGGACTTTTCCCAAAGAGTTGTAAATGACAATTCCGGGCCCCCGGGTACAATGGGGTGGTTGTGTACCTTGACGAAATTCGGGGTTTTTCTCCCCCGACCTTAAATCCCATCAAGTTCACGTGCGCCGGTTTCCTAGACGTCAAAGGGAAAAAAACCCGCCTCTTTGCCAAACTTGAAAAGTACCGTTTCATCACCCGACCCTTTAATTTTTCCCTGGCTACATCATTTCTGAAAAGGGCCTACAGATGGCCCCCGCGAATTTGTCTGCCACCCCTTACAGGGGCCCGCCCCCCGTGGGTTTTCCCGATTTTTCAAAGTTTCCTGGGGTTCCCCCAAACTATTACGGGCAATTTTCCCACTTTTTCCTCGCGGGTATCCCCCTAGTGGCTTTTAACCAAAAAAGAACGAAAGTCCTAAGCTTGGCCACCAGCGGCAGGGGAAAACCCTTCTTTTAAATTTAAAAAATGTCCCTTGGCCTCTGCGCCGTGCTCTCTGGGCCCAGTTACTGAAAAACCTTTTTTCTCGGGGTTTGGACCCCTCCTCGGGGGGGGCCGGGGCCATCTCCCCCAAAAAGGGGCCCAAAGGAAGCCCCTCACTTGCGGGTTCTTTTCAAAAAAGTTTTTCCCTTGCTAAAAGGGAAAACTACTCAAATCGGGGGGACCGGGAATTGCTGGCCATCAAGCGGGCACGGAAGAATGGAGATATCTTTGGAGGGGGTCGTCCCCCTTTGTCGCATTTTACCGACCCAAAAAAATCTGCCCCCCGTATCTCCCGAAATGCCCCAAAGCTTAAAAACCACGCCAGGCTCATTGGTTTTCCCTTTTTCTCCCCGGGTTTTTTTTTTTTATTCATTTTCGCCCGGGGGAAAGAAAAGTCAAGGGCCCACGCTCTCTCCCCTGCTTCGGATTTTTGAATGGGGATGAGTCCCCTCCACGGCCAAAATTAAACCCTCCAGAAGGCTCAACTCGGCCGCAACCGATAATCTACAACGCATTCCCCCCCGGGAAGAATTTCGTCCGTCCCTATTTTCGGAAGAGGGGTAAATTTTCATGGGGTCATTGCTCCCCCTATGGCGGGGCCCCCCCAGGAGTGCAGAGGTCCCGCTCTTTTTCATCTCTTGATTTACTGGTGGCCCAGCCTAGCCCCAGGTGTTGTGAGTTCGTGGAGGGCCCGGTTCCTGTGCCCCGGGAAAAAGTTTTTTCCCCCCCCCCCCCCCCCCCCCCCCCCCCCCCCCCCCCCCCTTTTTTTTTTGTCTCAAAAACCCGGGAGGTTTTGCTCCGCCTCTACCCTTTCCCAGCTGTCCCTTTGGGCCCCTGTGGCCCTGGTTTTTTTCAAGGGGTCTCCCTCCTTTCCCCTGGCAACACCTTTAAAATTTGGGTTTGGGTTTTGGAAGGTTTTTTAAAAATGTCCCACTTTATTCCTCTGCCGGGGCCCACCCTCAGTTTTCCCCGCCTTTCCGTCTAAATTTTTTTTTTTTTTTTTTTCGGCTTCATGGGTCCCCCGCAAAATAGTGTCGGACCTTGGCGTTCAAAATTTTTCTCCAGATTCTGGCGCTCCCTTGTAAAAACTACAATGAAATGGACTTTTTTTCAGCCTACCCCCCCCAGTCCAATGGGAGGTAGGGGAGGGGGGGGGGTAAACCCGGAAACCCCCGGTTTCTACCCCTGGGGGGGACACTTTTGTTCCCCGCGCCAGGATGATTGGGCCCGCTTGTTGTCCGGGCCGAGTTTTCCCTATAAATATTTGGGGGGATCTGTGGTGCTGCCCCCTTTTATTTTCTTTCGGGCGACATCCGCCCACCCCTCCCCCTTTCCCGTCCCTCGGGGGTCCCTGCGTTTGGGGGGGCTGGTCCAGGACCTGACCCGTACTGGAAACAGACTCACCATTCGTACTCCCGGCTCCGCCCGCACCAAGGCTTTAAACCCACAAAAAGCGAAGCCTCCGCCAAAATTTCTCGCCAGGTGACATGGTGTGGTTTGGGCAGCTTAAAAATTTAGTTTCAAGGTTCCCCGCCCATAAGCTGGGTCCCCCGGGTTTCCCGGGTCCAATTTGAGGTGCTCAAGGGCATTAACCCCGTTGCATACAAGCTCCGCCTTCCCCCCCCTATGGGGTCCCCAACTCCCTTTCCAAAGTCTCCCTGCCCCAAAAACCCGGTTTACCCTTTAAAGCTTCTCTCGGGTACTTGCTCCTCCCTCCTGGGCCCATTTCCACCGAGTCTTTACGGGGAAAGGGGGATTCTAGAATGAAGCGGTCAGAGGGAAGCGGTTTTTTTTTTTTTGATGGAAGGGGTTCGGGCCCCCCAGGAGAGGTCCCAGGAGCCAGAGAGCAAAATTTTTTGGATCGGGACATAATTCAGAGGTTGCTCCCGGCCAGAAGGAGGGGGGGGCCCCCCAAGGGGGGGGGACTGTCACGGGTGGGCCCCGGGCCCCTCCCGGGTCGCGGGCCCCACCCGGGTCGCCGCACGAGCGGCAAAGCCACCCCCATGTCGGGCGGTGGGCGCGCCCCAAACCCGGGCCCGGCCCCGGGTTTCCCCTCTAAATTACCCGCGCGCTCTGTTGCGGGGCTCGCCTCCGGGGGCGGCGTCCCCCAATTAAAAGGGGGTGCCCTTTTCCGGGGACTGTGAGATTTAAAGGGGCCCGTGCCCGGTACTTGGTATTTGGGGCACCCGCCCTTATTTTAAACCCGCCCCCTTTCCCGGGGGTGTTGGGATCTTTAGTGCCCTTTCAGGGCCCATAGGAGAAAACTTACAAGCCTTGGGTTTTGGGCTTAGTGTTTCCGTACCATTAGCTTCCGTTCCCCGACCAAACTCCCTTTCCGCCTGTCCGGGCCTTTTGCCCGTCCACGACCCCTAACCCCTTTGCCCCCGCCCCGACCTTCTGCCTGTCCCCCACTACGAGCCTGCCTGTCGATTCTGCAAAACGCTTACCTTGGCTGGCCCCGGGAAGCAAGCCAGTCAGGGGGAAAAAGACCTGGGAGACTCCCGCCGCAAAATCCATTCCCGCTTTTCGGCCCGGGGTCGGTGGAAAAAACCCGGGGCCTACTTAGATTCCCTTTCCCCGGGTGGGTTTTCACCATCGCTTGCGGGGGGTCCCCTTTGGGTCCACTTCTTTCGTCTGGGTTTGTGACAAATTTGATATTTGGACTTTGTTAACTTTTGACTCAGAAAGGGGGGGTCTACCTGATAACATGCTATGGAATCTCCAATATGTGGGTAAAACCTGTAAGAACCCCCGAAAAGGAGATTTGGAGAGCACCCTTTGGGGGGAAATTTGAAATCATCGGGAAAACCCCTTTTATCCAACAAATGGTTAAAAAAAAATGGGTTTTTATTCTGGCATTAAAGTTCGTTATCAAAAAGATGAATAAAATCAACAGAAAGGGGGGTCTTGCAAAAAACTACTGAGAAAGGAAAGGGAATGGACCTTCAACGGACACTGTCCGCTGGGGGGTCTTAACGAGACACTCTTTTTTTGGATGTTTCATCTAGATGTTTTAATGAAGGGGACGAATTTTCCCAGGGGATATTAAGCGAGATAGTTTTGACCCCCCAAACGAATACTATTTCTTCATTTATTAAATTTATTATGCTCTTTCCCCGGGAGATCTTACCCCTTGATTGGGATTTGCTGGAGATCAAAAATTTTTCATTTGGCATTTGTTACTTTTGACTATGGAGAATTAAGATATATTTACTTTTTTAAAAAAAAGTTTATAATTTTTTTTTGCCAAAAAATGTACTAATAACTTGGCGGACGTGCGAAATGTTTGTGTTGAGGGCGGAATAACTGAGCGTTTTCCCGCGATGGTTGGGGATGCGCGTCAATTGGAGCATGATCTTTTCCGCAGACGGCTTGCGATTAAGCTGAGGGGGGAAGTGAAATGCTACTCGCCCCGTTGCACTGCGCTGGACTTCACACACGCGAGATGACCCCTGCTAGTCACCTCCCCACACGCCGAATGGTCTTGATACGTGTTGCATGTGCATCTCTTAAAAGGGGAAAGATAATAAGGGGTGGAGCATAACCTTTTTAAAAGGCATTACATACAAGTTGGATTGCTTCACCCAAAAATCAAAATTGGGGATTTATGATACCATGCTGTGTTTTATCCCTTTTCATAGCTATATTATGGGCCCCTTATGAACCCCGTGACCTAAATAGGGGGAAATGCGTCAGGATGGGGGTATTTGCCTTATGCTATCAATTTTCTAAAAACTACTAGTTGATACGTGTTTGCTAGGGGAAATCAATAACAACGGGGCCGCCTTTTTTTTCCGGGACGCCCCACCTTTTTCTTGCGTAGGTAAGAGCATAGGGGGGTAGTGTTTACTGGACATCCTTATTTTTTTGTATATGGGGGTCCTTTCCTTTTTTTAGGAGCAAGAAATTTGCCTTCGGAATCCCCCAACCGTGAGTAAATATGCAAAAAGTGGGGATTCTGTATTATTCTCTTTATAAAAACCCGTTGCAAAGTAAATCTGGAGTTTACATTTTTTTAAAATTTTTTATTAAATTGTCTGTTATAGCCATTCGAGTATGGTATTTTTAAGAGATACTCTTAAAAGTTATTTTTTAGTAGGGCCCTAGATAGTGTTCTTTTCTGTGAGTCCTTTTTCGATCAAGCCTCAGATTCGCCAACGACATCCCATTTCCGGGTTTGTTTTTTAACTGTCAGTTTTAGGGAAAGAATCTAAAGAGTTTAGGCACCACGAACATGAACAGGCACATGCATGAATTGCGGTGGAAGAGTTCTTTGGAGATAAAAAGGCCACGCAGGTCCTGGGCTTCCAAGAACCGTGACATCATCTGCCTCATCCGCCACTTCCAAGCCCAAGCAGTCCTCTGCTGCAGATGTGCCAGAGCAGCATGAGCAAGCACCATCCCCAGTCCCAGACACTGTCAGCCGGTTCCCACCACCAGCAACACAGTCTACACCTTCCCCTTCCACCAGTTTGACCTGCATGCCGTACAGCGGCCAGACCGGCACCCAGCCTTCTGTGTACCAGGTGTGGGAACAAAAGAAACGCTTTCACCCCAACCATCCCAAAGCCAAAAGCATGAATGTCGGCATTGCCAGGCTGTTGGCCTTTGAAATTTTGCCTTTCAGCCTGGTGGACACAGATGGGTTCCGCCACGTCATGACCCTGGCATTCCCCCAATATCAGAGGCCGAGCAGACATTTCTTTGCCAGAAAAGCTGTCCCTGCCCTGGCCAGGCACATTGTAGAAAAGATCTCCAGCATGTTGGCTGCCTCTGTGTCTACCAAAGTCCATCTCACTACAGACACATGGACTAGTGAGCATGGTCATGGGCGTTACATCTCACTTACTGCTCACTGGGTGAATTTGGTGATTGACAGTGCTTCTGGTGATGGGTCTCGGCCGACACTCTTCCACACTGCGGGGATGGTGCAGAGTTCAGATCTCCAACCTGCACGGGTAGTATCACGTGCCAAGAGAAACCAGGCCGTTCTGAAATTAATCTGTCTGGGAGACCGTCAAAACAAAGGTCAAGAACTGTGGATGGCTCAGAACACTCAGACTGACCAGTGGCTGGATGCTAAGAACCTGGCGCCAGGCAAGGTGGAGTGCGACAATGGGAGAAAACTCCTTGCCGCCCTTAGCTCATCCCTTGACTGGCACATGTCCAGAACCTCGTTTGTCAGAAATTTCTCAAGCGCTACCTGGGTATGAACTACCTGCTGAGGAAGGCTCGAGGTCTTAGCTCATACTTCCGGCGTTCGAACCCTGCTTCTGCACGACTGTCAGCGTTGCAGTCATCTGGACCTCCCCGTCAACCGTCTCATTGTTGACGTGGCAACACGCTCCAATTCCACCTGCTACGTCGATTGTGGCAGCAGCGTAATGCCATTATGCAGTATGAAGTATCGCATGGCCTCACGAGCAGTGGTGCGGACCTCGGGGTGTTGAGCCATAGGCAGGTGAAGGATCTCTGCACCATCCTTGACAGTTTTGAAGACGCCACCAAGTCAGTGAGGACGATGGCAGTGTCAGCATGATCATTGTGGTCATATTTTTACTGGAACAAGCTTTAGACACTCTGCGGCAGCAGGTCCCAGCAGTGATGGGGGAGGAGAAGGTGGACACAGAGTCTCACTGGCCAGAGGATGTAAAAAGGCCCGACTGTTTCCCAATTTTATCGGTCTTCTTTAGGTGGTGGTTTGAGGTCCAGGGTGGGTGCAGGACGGCACTTCAGCTCACAGAGTAGAGTGCACGAGATTAGCCACGGCTCTGGTGACGGTCAGGATGAGGAAGTGGAGGAGGATGAGGAGGCAGGGGTGGATACCACCGATACCGAATAGCCTTCCATGGTAAAAGGTTGGCACAGATTGCAGGAGGAGGAGGAGGAGGGTCTGGGTAGTGCCCCTCGACCCCGAGGCTTGGGAGATCCCGGCAGCATCTCACACATGATTACTTGGATGCTCCATTACTTACAACATGAGCCACGCATCAAAGCAATCAAAATGAACAGCAGTTACTGAGTGGCCATCCTCCTCGATCCACGTTACAAATCAAGTGAGCAATTTCCTTCCACCCACACAAATTGACAGTAGAATTCAGGAATTTGAGACTGTGCTCATTGACCAACTAGAGATATCTGTTGCATCTTCCTCACATTCTAATGTCATGGTGGGACAACATCGGCAATGTGCCAGCAGTAGAATGGCTAGCCGCAGCAGGCAGAAGCGTACTGGTTGACATTTTTCACTCGTTTTTTACCACCTCACCAATGCCTGCAAGGCAGGGCAGCATTCAGACACACTGAGACCGCCATAAGAGCATGGTCCATGACTACCTGCAGATCAACACCGCTGTTTTTGGACCTGGTCTGGACCCATTCAACTTCTGAGTATCCAAAATAGATGAATGGCCTGAGCTTGCTCGACACGCCATACAAATTTTAACCTGCCCGGTAGCCAGCGTTGTCTCAGAACGCACCTTCAGCACAGCTGGCAGGGTGATAACTGACAAACATATCCATCTTTCCCCTGAGAATGTGGATTGTTTGACATTTATCAAAATGAATCAAGCGTGGATCTCTGACGATTTTGCTGCCGTGGTTGCCGATGTCACCAACTAGTCACTAGTAACAGGAGTACTGCCCGTATTCCCGTATTGGCACCCCTGGCAGTAGCAGCTAGTTAGATTAGTTGGGGGGAGATGGGGGGGACGCAAACTTGGAGAAACACAGACAGCAATAGTTAGAATAAAGATGGGAAAGATGCAGCCAGCAATATAAAAATCCCTGAGTGCCCAAAAGTTCATTTCTGCTGTTTTTGGGGTCCAGCTACTGCAGAAGACACTGTACAAATTCCTTCGAAGAAATTTTATTTTCAAATTTTAATTTTTGTCTTGAAATTTTTTTTGGTGTCAAATCCATTTTTTTTTTCTTTTTTTGAGGTCCGCTACTCAGAAAAGAAATCAAATTTCAAATCCTAATTTGTTCCCCTTTGGGGATGTTCTTTTAAACCACATATATAATGTTTTTGGGCCCCCTGGTTCAAAAATGTCGGGGTCTCCCCCCAGTTACCTGTGCCTTTCCCAATACCGGCTTCTTCCTTATGGTGAAAGGGGCCCCGTAGCAGCTGCTAGCCGCCCTCCTATAGCACACTTTTCCTCATCTTTTCAGTTAACCATTGAAAAAGAAGCTTTTTGGGCCTCTGACTTTAGAGCCTTTTGTCTTCATAAGTTTTTCCCCCTACCTTTTTTACTTTAGGGGGAATTGCAGCTTCTCCTCACTTGTGTCGGTATACAAATTAACCGGATTATCTTCTCCCATTGACTTTAATAGGGTTCAAAATTCGAATCGAACATATCAAAATTTGTGGTTCGACAAACTAATTTTTTAGGGGTCGCTCATAAAAAAATTTAAACTCATCGTAGGCACCACCTACAGCTCGCATTGAAATCACCACGATTCTGGCAAGTATCTTGGCTGTGAAACAAATTTTTTTATTGGTATGATGTAAACACAAAAAAATTTAAAAAAAGGTAAATATGCAAAACACGCAGTAATGGGGGAAAAAAGTTTTTTAACAAAAACTCCCCGTTAAAATTTGTGGAGCTATGAATTTTTCTGAGCAACGTATCGCCTCCACAGATTTCATAGATGACCTCAAAAGTCACATTTTCGGTTTAAAAACGGCCCCCCTAACAACTTTGGGGTTTAGGCAAAACGGGGACCCAGAAACTAAAAAATTTCAGGGGATAAAGGAATTGCCTCAACACAGTCAGTTTTTATGAACTTTGAAAGAAGTGTAAAAAATTTTTCTGAAATCGGGTTAAATTTTTTTATGGGGGGCAGAATCTTTTTTCCCCGCATAACACTCTGCCGCTCCATTCTCCAAAAACTTTTCAAAATTAAACTCCCTCTAATGGGTGAAGAAATGGGCGCAGGGGCACTGGTAAGACCCAACCCTCTTTCTCTTGGGCCCGCTTTAAACGAACCAATTATTGTAATTTTGGGAAATCGGTCAATTTTATAACGGCTTTTGATCCCACCCTGAGTAAACGGTTACAAATGGTCGAATGCATTTTTTTGAATACATTTTTTTTTTTTGGTGAAAAAAAAATTAACGTCATACAAATATGCTTAGGGAAAAAATTTTTTTTTTCCCCTTTTTCCCTTTCCCACCCCCCATCCCCCCCTTTAAACAAAAAAATTTTCCCCCCAAAAACAGCCTCCCATTAATGTAGAACATACAATACCTCCTCAGTTACTTAATTAGTTCAACTTTTAACTTCAACTTACTAATACCATATAAAGGAAAAAAAGTAAAAAAAAAAAAAAAAACAGGGGGGGGGAGTGCTATGCGTTGGCAATGCTGCAACCGGGATACACATTCGTCCCAGCCTAACAAAACCTAGTCCCTGAGTAGGTAGGGAAGCCAAACCCGGAATGGTCAGCCACATCCCACAATGTATGAAATTTGAAATACTATCCCTTTCTTGATTCCCTTTTTTTCCCTAGTAAAAACCAGTTCATTTTCTGAACAAAAACGGGGAAAATTTTGGGGAGGTCTGGTACCCCAAACCCTTTTTGAGCTATTATTTGCAAACCATAAACAAGGCTTTAGCTATGCCACTTCCATTGAGCATACGGTAAAATCTTCCACTAACCCAAAACACCCCTAGTGGGGTGATTTCAAGCGTATCGAAAACTTTACTAGACAGGGAATAATCTTTTCCAAAAATCGTTTCAATTTTGGGCAGTTCCAATCATATGTAGTATTCCAGCAGGATGAAAGTTGCACAAAATGAGACCCCCTTACCCTATAGCATACAGAAACTGTGGTGTACGATAAACCAGTAAGTAAAAGTTTGTGACAAGCGATGTTGTTCACTAAGAGATAATTTAGTCACCTTCTGAATTTTCTCATCCCAGACATCTTGTTCCAGTGGGGCCTAATCTCCCTTTCCCCCTTTAATCGGGAGGGTAGGGAAATTTTTGCCAGAATTTTGTGTAATAAATTTGGGGATATAAAAGAAATTAAACCTTTTTATTGTTCCTTTTTTGTATAATTCAATAAAGTAAAAAAATTTTTTGACTGAAAGCAACACGATTAAGCTTTACAGGCAGTCAAAGTTTAAGGTATTTATGAAAAAGAAATGTGAATAACAACTGCATTTGCAATTTGGGTTTAAAAGATTTAGAGTTCAGTACCCAAACACTGAGAGAATTTTTTAAACACCCTTAACAACCCGGCCTCCCACCCCAAAAATTCTGGAATGGCTGGATTGTTCCCAGGTGTGTGTACAAGGTATACCCCTTTATCCCCATTTTCCCCTTTTTCCCATATTTTTGAAACCCCTAAAAGGGGGATCTAAGCGAATCCTTTTCGAAATCCCCCCGGTTTCAAGTATTTCTCAAATATTTCATGCTGAAAAATGTTGAAGAATGCACTTTTCCCACCTACAGGCAAATCCCCCCCCAAACCCTCAACATGCTGCAGTTTGGCCCCCCAGAAAATAAGAAAAGGGTTGGGACCGCCAAAACCCCTCCCTCACCCCTTCAGTTGCTGTGATTTTCCCAAATTTAATTCTGGCTATTTCTTTCCCCCAAAAAATTCCCTAAACAGGGGAATTTATTTACAGAAAAATCCTGTGAAATCCCCGAGGGACACATGGAGTATGTAAACAATTGAGGCATCCATATAATTTTTTATTAGGTTTAATTTCCTACCAGTGATATAGGGGTTTACTCCATATTCCCCCTTTTTTTTTTTTTCTCTAAATTTCAAAATAATGGGTCTAAGTTCAATTTCTCAAATTGCCTAATAGATAAGGAGACAGTAATCCCTAAGTATTTAAACGAATCTACAAAATGCAGCGGTGGTTGTGGAATACTAGGTATATCCACAGCGTCATCTACCGGCAAAATCACCGATTTACTCCAGTTAATACATATACCCGAGTACCTGCCAAACTCGGTGAGGACATCAACCACAACCCGTAGGGAGTTACTGACATTCCCTAGAAACAGTAACATATCGTCAGCATACAGCAATATCTTTTCCTCCTACTCCCCCCTACGATATCCCATGATTCCAGGGTGCTCTCTGATAAGAATTACTAGTGGCTCAATAGTGATTGCAAATAGCGGGGACATTGGTCATCTCTGCCGAGTTCCCCTACCAAGGGCAAATGATGGAAACGTACAGCCATTGATCCTCTTAAAAGCCTTAGGAGTAGCATAAAACACGTTTGATCCACGAGATGAATATGGGCCCAAAATTCATTTGTTCCAAGACCTTCCAGAGGAACCGCCATTCTACACTATCAAACGCCTTAGCGGCATCTAAGGACCAGGTAGCTCTAGCTCCTATATTATCTGTAGGCATTTGCATATTAAGATATAATCTCCTAATATTTAAGGCTGTTGATTTCTCTGGAATAAATCCCGTCTGATCTACATGAATCAAACTTTGTATTACTCGAGAGAGGCGAGGCGCTAAAATCTTGGCAAGTATTTTGGCGTCTACTGGAAGAAGGGAGATCGGCCAGTAGGACTCCGGCAAAGTCGGGTCTTTACCCGGCTTGGGCAGGACAATGATAACTGCTTCCTGCATGGAGTCTGGGAGTTTGTTCTGAACTGTAGCATAATTAAAAGTATCCAACAACAATGGACCTAAAGATTCCT
This sequence comes from Phyllomedusa bahiana, assembly GCA_025379985.1. Lineage (NCBI taxonomy): Eukaryota > Metazoa > Chordata > Amphibia > Anura > Hylidae > Phyllomedusa > Phyllomedusa bahiana. The sequence goes on from JAODAL010000094.1 coordinate 237,320, forward strand.
CGCACTTGCAATATACCTCATTTGGCAAGCCATCCCTACCCGGTGCCTTTCCATTAGCCAGGGAATGTATAGCGCAATGGATCTCTTCCAACTGTATTCGGCTTTCTAATTATTCCCGCTGTTGATCAGACAGCTTCTGGAGATTAAGTTGGGCAAGATATTCCTGTATGCCAGTGTCAGATACCGATAGCTTAGATGTATACAAATCTTTGTAAAAATCATACATAGCTTGAATAATATCATTAGTATGCATCAGATCTACACCGCCTGGACCCTTTAAATTAGTTATATAAGAAGAGCCTGCTTGCGCCCTAGAGATTACTGCCAGCAAGTGACCTGCACATTCACCTTCCTCAAAATATCTCTGCCTTTGAAAGCCCCTTTTGATTGCTGCTTTCTCCAGCAAGTATAAATTTAGGTGTTCCTGAGCCTGACGCCACGTCCTTTGTGCAGAATGTCCTCCCTCAGCAGGAAAGCGCAATTTTGCAGTTTTTGCCTTCTCACGTACTTCCCTCTCAATTAAACCATGTTCCTGCTTATGTTTGTGAATTTGTTGTATGAAAACTCCCCTAAGATACGCTTTCAAGGCATCCCATACCACATCCAGAGAGGTTGCTCCTATATTCAACTTCACATATTCCACTAGAGCAGTGTTTCTCAACTCCAGTCCTCAAGACCCACCAACAGGTCATGTTTTCAGGATCTCCCACAGAATGCACTGACAATAATGATATCACCTGTGCAATACTGAGGAAATCCTGAAAACTTGGCCTGTTGGTGGGTCTTGAGGACTGGAGTTGAGAAACACTGCACTAGAGCTTCATTAATGGTCGGTATATCTATAATGGACAACCAAAAGGGATTGAGTTTCCAAGAATTGGAACTCCGAAGCACAGCAGGTGCTAATTTCAAAGTTACCAGAATGGGGGTGTGGTCTGAGAAGCTTCGCTGCAAGTGCTCAATATCTACCAGCAAATTATAAGCTGTAGAGTTACCGACCACAATATAAATAATAGAGAGTGATGAATAGGTGCTAGAATGGCAGGTATATTGCTTAATCCCAGGGTGTTTACAACGCCAAAGATCCATCATAGACATTTCTTAGAGTAATTTACCAAATGAGGTAGTCTCTGCCAGAAGGGCAGCCTCTGGGAACCGATCCCACTTCAAGTCCACCACTGTATTGAAATCCCCCAATATAAGAAATGGTATATTGGGAAATTTAGCAAAGTACGGAAAAATGTGTTTGAGCACCGTACTTTGATAGGGAGGTTGGACATAGACTATTGCTATCACAATGGCGACTTTATAAACCTTACAATGAAGATAACTATATCTCCCATCACCATCAGAATGGGCATATAGACAATTAAATGGAATGCTTCTATGGACCAACATACTCACTCCACGGGATTGATTGGTATATACAGAGTGGCAGGTATAGGAAAACTTCGCTTTATTAAGAAATTGAACCGTATCTCCTGTTAAGTGAGTTTCCTGGAGGCATATTATTGCAGGAGCATATTTATTTAAGAAGCGAAATATCGCATGCATCTTGGTCGGGTCATTCAGTCCCCTCACATTCCAGGAGATAAATCTAATGTTATCCGCCATGTTGAAAAAAATCAGACAGGAGGATGCCTGTCCGGCATTGGCAACAAGACGGTACATCTGACAGGCATAAGGCTGATTGAGATTGGTATGAGCGTTGAGAAGCTGATCCCACCCCCCTATGAACCATGCCCCACAGCATAAACACAAAGAAACAATTTAACCCAACAATGGCAGAAGATTTAGCCAAACAAGTGCCAACCGGGGCATTAGTCCTCCATAGACCTAAATATGCAACAGACATCAAATCATGAGCGTCGCATGTGTCCCACAACAAGTGCTAGCATCCCTAGCATTCACAAAACAGGTGCAGGCGATCAAGGAAAAAAAAAAAAAAACCCGCAGAGGCAGTAATTACAGCCGCCAGGTTCCAATAAAGCACTCCCAACTGGGTAGTGTACCAAAGGATACAAACTGTGGGTTATATACGGCCTGTAGTCTATATCCAGAGGCCCACTCAATCCTCATGTGGTGATGTCCTCACAGCGACGCATGGTCTGTTGTTATTTATAATTATCATCATTATAATGCATCCACTGCGCTGCGTCCTTAGGAGAGTCAAAGTAGTATGTCTTGCCCCTTGCAACCACTCATAGTTTAGCCAGATAAAGCATGGAACAAGGTACCTTTAAATTCCTCAGGCGCCTCTTAATACCAACAAATTGTGCTCTGAGCCTCTGCACTTCAGCCGAGAAGTCCGGAAAAAATGCAATTTTATGGCCATCAACCTGAACTTCTTGTTTATCCCTCGCCTTCTGCAGGATAATGTCCCGGTCTTTATAGTGGAGCAATTTTACTAAAACTGATCTTGGGAGGGGCGCCAGGGGAAGGGTTCGACCAGGAACTCTGTGTGCTCATTCCATAGCAAATAGCGGGGTTGGGTGTTCTTTCCCAAATAACTCAAGCAGCCTATGTTCAAAGAAAATCAGAAGGATTTTCTCTTGGAGACCCACAATGCAGAAATTATTGCGCCAGTCTATTTTCCAGATCCTCAGCTTTAAGCAATAGCGCATTTATATCTTGAGTGCGTCTGTGATCATCTTTCAAAAGCGGTGACATTATATCTTCAAGATTACTTACACGGTGTTCAACTTCAGTAGTGCGCTCCGCCAGCTTACGAATATCATAGCGCAGAAAGGACACTTCTTTTAGACCGCCCCATTTGAGTACTTAATGATGATGATATGGAGGAGTTACATGCATTTATAGCCAACAGAAGGTCCCTCATGGTAGGCTCCGATTTCTCTGCAGCTGGACCATAGGGATCTGCTCCCTTCTTGCCACTCAGCTTAGACCTGGCCCCTGAGGTTTGCCCCAACGTTACCTGCTGCCGTCTGACCCCTCAACATCACTGTCTTCTCCCCTCTCTTGGCTCATTCCCCCTGCAGAGTTATGCTGGGATGTAGAGTGCAGTGACTTGTGGGCATATTGGGCTAATTTGCTGATAGCATTAGCGCCCCAACTCTCAGCTGCTTCCAGCCTCTCTGCACGGCGTGGTGTCCGGGCACCATCTTGACTCACTTGTCCCGGCATTATAGATGCTTCCCTCGTGCGCCGCGTCATGCTCTGAGGAGTCTCCGTTACACCGGACTGCTCCCTGTATGTTCCGACACCGGTATCAGGCGAAAAACACCGCCGGCCGCCCTGTTTTCAGGATTTCTGCAAGGATCTACAGCGGGAGCTCTGCAGTGCACATCTGCTCACATCTCAGGCCAGGCTCCCCCGACGTGACACTTAGTTGCCTCTCGCCTCCCTTCATTGGAGTTGTGCGGCAATCATCCTCCGGTTCTGCAGGGCATTGGTTACATTGAAGCGCTCATCAGTGTGTGATGGAGCCAAAGAACGTCCACTTCTTTGCCTTTCTGTGACTCTTCCAGTCTCTCTGTATCCCTGACACAACCTGCTGATGACACTCTAAGCTCAGTGGCCACTTCCGCGTGAGAGCATTCTGCTCAAAGCGAGGTACTGTTGATCAATTGTAAGGCGTTGTCTTGGTCTTATGATGTGAAATGTGATCATGATGAGGTGGACTTTTTAAATCCCAATTCAAATTGATCCCCTAAATTTATTGGGCAATTCAGGGATCAAACACCTGTTGGGAATGTTGCCATTAAAGGGGTTGTCTCGCTACAATGATTGGGTTTTAATTAAAAGATCTTTAAAAAACAAGCAGCTTGGCAATATCTGTTCATTTCAAATGTCCTACTGATTTTGAGCTAGCCCTGTTAGTAGTACTACATCAGCTTCTCAAGTTTCTATAGCAGCCGACCTGTTGATCCTTATCTTACTGGCTGTCAGGTCTGAATGACTCATCACCTTTGAAGACAGGTCAGAGCAGAGAGCCCCTGCCCCACAGAATGCTTCTGTAGTGGAGGGAGGGGGAGGGAGGACTCTGGCTTCTGTGTCCATTCTGCCTGGATTAACCCTGTGTGTGCCTGCTTCCTCCTGCTCTCTACACAGATGGATGTGACAGCAGTGACCCTGTGTGTTACTATAATCATTATGTGTCTTTGGAACTGTGACTATACTAATACTATACAGATCAGGCATGTGAATACTTTATGCTCTCCTGTATTAGTGAGACATCCTGAGTATAGTAACACTTCCCTTGTTGTTGCTGGAGATGTGGAGACTTGTAAGCTAAGCAGGGGATATAGGAACACATGCATCCTCTCTGCTCTGTTATTAGCACACCACTTCACATTCCTCTCTACACTCATAGATCAGCCCTCTCCTGCAACAGACCTAGGCAGGCACACACAGGGTTAACTCTGGCAGCAAACCCCCTCCCCCCCTGTATAGAAGTTATGTAGCTGCCTGTGTGCTGATGGGAGGGGGGAAGAGGGAGCAGAAGAGACAGACCAAGAAGCACGCCCCTCAGTTCAACTTAGCAGGCTCACTGACAGGCTGAAAGCTCGTAATGAGACAACTCCTTTAAGCTCCTTGTTGGAGATCGGCAACTTGTGCAAAAAAGTACTGAAACACTGAACAACTGGACAAGTGCATCTAAAAAAGGTAAGAGATGGGCTCAGTTCATTTAAAAAAAAAAATAAAGAAATTATGTTCATCCTGAAATTTCAACCAAAAGCCAAATATCCTTAAAGGGGTTTTGCCACAATGTAATGTTGACGTGGGATCCTCCAAAATGGGTATTTAATCACTTTTCTGAATATATGTGATTGAGCATTTCTCAATCCCTCTTAGTTACCTGAAAGCTTGCATTAGACATGAGGAGCTGACAGGCCGCGTTTGCGTGAAACACTTCTTATCTGATGACAGGGAAAATGAATGAGCTTTCAAGGGGCTGGGGAGAAAGAGCAGTGTATGAGCCTGTGTCTTGCTGTATAGAGAATCAACTGTTGTAAAGTTATTTGAGTTAAGTTTTGAGACGCTCCCTTATTCCTCACTCTCTGCTCACCCCCTACCTCTCTCCCCTGCAGCATTCATGACTCAGCATGATTTGTTTATATTCAACTCCCGTGCTGATAAGGAGGCAAGTAACTTGGACCTGGCAAAACCCCTTTAAAGGAGTTGTCTCATTAATAGCTTTCAGCCTCTGTCTGTGAATGGGAGTTGAATTGAGGGGCGTGCTAGCTTCTCTGCCTCTTCCCCCCTCTCTCTTCACCCTCCCTCTTCCCCCCTCCTCTCAGCACACAGGCAGCTATCCGGGATTGCTGCTAGAGTTAACCCTGTGTGTGCCTGCCTAGAGAGGTCTATGATTGCTAATAGCAGAGGGGCTGCAAGTGTTCCTATACCCTCTGCTTAGCTTACATATCTCCACATCTCCAGCAACAACAAACAAACCCTCTCAGAACAGAGGCAGGAAAGCTGCAAAGTGTTACTCAGGATGTGTCCCTAGTACAGCATGAACTGTTCACAATCTGTATAGTATTATTATAGTTACAGCTCCACAGAAATCATTATTATAGTAACAAAACAGGGTCACTGCTGTACATCTATTGATCAGCCTCATCTCTGCTCAATCTGTGTAGAGAGCAGGAGGAAAGCAGGCACACACAGGGTTAATCCAAGCAGTATGGACATAGAAGCCAGAGTCCTCCTCCTCCTCCTCCACTACAGAAGCATTCTGTGGGGGAGGGGCTCTCTGCTCCGACCTGTCTTCAAAGGTGATGAGTCATTCAGACCTGACAGCCATTAAGATAAGGATCAACAGGTCGGCTGCTATAGAAATTTGAGAAGCTGAGGCACTCCTATGAACAGGGCTAGCTCAAAATCAGTAGAACATTTGTAATGAACATATATTGCAAAGCTGCTTGTTTTTTAATGATCTTTTAATTAAAACCCAATCATTGTAGCGAGACAACCCCTTTAACTTTGTTAGTAGTGCATCAATTAAAAAAAAAAAAAAAGTCAGACTTATCCAAGTCACAATTATAGACAGACAAAAAACTCACACAGTTGTGAGTTTTGACAATGCCTGTCAATGGGGCTGTCGGGTTGCCGCCCCACCCGTACTTTGGAAAGATGCGCTGACCAGTGCGTGCTTCCAAAGCACCCGCCGTATACTATACATGCCGCAATACGCCGTGTGAACATACCCTTACAAGTCTCTCCCTTCATTGGACACTGATTGTCCAATGAAGGAAGAGACATCCATTTGGCCACAAGATCCACTGGGAAGTAGTAGCCAGACAATTGGGGTTTCTGGTAACACTTGTCAAGTTTGGGGGCACTTTATATTTTTGAGAAGCAAATCTTTTAGTATCTTAGATTTGGAAAGTTTCACAACAACTGCCCCTCATCTCATTTAAGAGTGGACTGGAGGTAATTTGGAAACTGATATCAGAAGGGACATAAGAAGGCAGCTCATCTGAAGGGGAAGGAAAGTCACACCAGAGAGCCCTGGGGTAAGAGGAGGCCAATCCACAGGTGGATCAGAGGCAAACAGCAAAGGCGAGGCCCTACAGCATTTGAAAAAACTGACTCATTGCAACTTCTTTTTGTTTGCTGGAACTTACCCTGGGAGGACTCTCAGCGAATGGAGCAGCTCACTTTCATTCTATAAATCACTTCTAGTAGTGAAGGAAGCTATTCTCCAAAGGTCTAATGTAAACCATGGCTTTTAGTGTCCCCCCCCCACCCCCCCCCCCCCCCCTCAAGATAAAACTCACCCACGTAAGTAAAAGCCCAAACAACTTCGATTTATATATTTTATTATCAAAGTTTTTTGTTTGTAAAACAAAATTTCAGGAACTGTACAACGAGATGGCACAGATTGGAACCTACGTTGGTTTGATAACGAACAAAAGTGAAGCCTTGAAAGGTTGGAAAAGTCAAAAATAATTTGTACCAACTACTCAGCATATAATAGAATAGACTCACTACGGCACCAGGAGGAAAACACAAAAATAAAAATGTATTTTTAATATCTGAGGGAGTTGGGGTATAAAAAAAAAAAAAAAAGCATACAAACATCCAATTAAAATGCGTTACATCTCTTAATTCATTTACTAAAGCAAAAACAATGTCTTGTGATGACTCGGAAGCAAGTGTCAAAAAACACAATGCGACTGGAAAACTCCATTATTATCCTAGCGAAGTAGTCGCCAACCTGTGGCTCCACAACTCGTAAAACTACATCTCCCAGCATATCCTGCTGGGAGCTGTAGTTTCATAACCGCTTGAGAGCCACAAACTGGAGACGGCTGGCCTAGGGGAAAATCATCTGAAGGTCAAAATAAAAACAGCTGAGCTGGACCGTCAAGGGGTTTTCCTACCATCGACTTTAGTGGTATGCTGTGTACGACACGAGTGATGAAAGTGGACAGACTGCCTAATCCTCCATCCAAATCCGGAAAACGAGGGTCCCTGGTGGGTAAGAGGGTCACACCTTTGTCATCACTGGGATAGTAGTGAATGACAGAACTGGTCATGAGCATCCACTCCTTCGTCAGGGGTCACATCTCAATGATTTATTGAGCGTATGCAGCCGACACAAAGTCTACGGGTGGAAAACCCCCGTAACCTATCATCACAGTCTTCAGAAAGAAATAAAAAGATAAGTTACATCTTTACTAAAGCATAAAGAAATCCCACAGAACGGCGCTGCACGACGGCTAGAACTCGACCTACGTTAGGACGAAACGTTGGACTTTCCCACTGAGTGCACAGAAGACCGTCAGTTGTGCACAGCCGTGTTCTGAATACTGTGAACTATTTGCGGCACTGCAGCGAGGATTCGGTCTAACACACGAGGGAACAGGGCATGGAAACAGCAAAATGATACAACACATGCGAGGTGTAAGACGCATGCAAAGTATTTGTTAAACTGGCGTCACGTTAAAGAATTGGGGAATTTTTTTCTCGCTCTCTTTTTTTTTTTTTACAGTTTCTCTTTAAAACCACACAAGACATGTTATCCACTTCAATGTTTCAGACAAACCCTTCGGTACAAATCTAATGAGTTCTGTAGTTTTACATTCCCCAATAAGCTCTGTGCTGCAGACGACCAAATCAGAACTTTTTTTTTTTTAAACAGAAAATGAAAAGAAAAAAAAAATATATATATATATAAAAAAAAAAAAAAAAATCACAAGGGAAGGAGCACTGGGGGAGGGGAGCACTCAATCACTCATATCCATATCTTCCTCATGATGATCGTCTCCGTTCACTTTGGAGTCCTTTGCGTTGTCGCCGCTCGGCCTCTCTGCGATGGCCTCGTTTTCCAGGGGCGGACTGGCTTCTGTCACTATATACTCTTCTCCCTTGTCCTTCTCGCTGTCATAACCCTGCTCCTCTTCATCGTAGTCTCGCGTCACCTGCTTTGTAGATGGAAAGAACAGGCAGGTAAAGCTTGGGGGCCCGGACACAAGCAGATAGAACTCTATAGCCACATGGAGGGCACAGGACAAGGTTCTCGTCAGTAAACTTACTTTCACGTCCTTTTCGCTTTCTGATCTCCGCTCTCGTTCCTTCTCTTTGTCTTTGCTTTTCTTCTTTTTACTGGAAGATCTCTCCCGTTCATCCCTGTTCTTTTCTCTGTCTTTATCCTTCTTCTTTTCTTTTTTGTGCCTAGAATACAAAATTATCAGTCAGCTCAACCACAATAAATTCAAAATACTGCCTTGGTTTGTAACGAGCAAATATGGGTGTACGTGAAAGACACGCAAGCATGAGACAGATCGCCAGAATGGTAGAGCATTGAAATAGGACAGTCACTACGGTTCCCAGAAGCAGACACTACAAAATTATTAACCGCTTAACGACCACCCACTATTTTCTGATGGCGGGCGGATTATGTTCTCTGCAGTGATGCCAAAAGATGCTGCTACATTCAGAGGGAGTTTGTGGCTCCCAGCGCCGCAACTGTGCTAGGAGCGGAGCTATAGTTAACAGGTCTGTTCCTAGAACAGTCTCTGTACATAGCAGGAACCGGAGGAAACCTCCGATCCCCAGTGTTCAACCCTTGGCATAATCAAAGGCGATTTCCCTGCTCCATCAGGTCACCGGAACTTCCGATGGGGCCTGAGGAATATCTATACAGTCAGCCCGGTGGGGCGTTGAATAGCCCCAGGGCTGTCTGCATAGTAAGCCTGCTGTCAGGGCACACTGTGTGTTGCCCTTTCAGCAGCCTGTGTCATACTGTGACCGAGTGTAATGTATTAGCATACAGGAGAATGCTAATACATTGCCAAGTGAAATAAATTAAAAAGAAACAAAAAACTTAAAAAAAATATTAATAAACAATTTGCACAACAAAAACCTATCTTTCATTGTAGCTACACGACCATAACAATTTGTAGAATTAAACAGGTTAGTGTGAAATGTAATTGGTGTATTAAAAAAAAAAAAAAAATGCAGAAAACCGCTTATGTTCACGATGCTAATTTTTTTTAAAAAGAAAATCCGCTGTAATTTATATGTAAACTCAAACTATGCCCCAAAAAATACAACTTCTCCCACATAAAACCAGTCCTCATACAACTGCGTCATTGGAAGAAAAAAAAAAAAAAAAAAAAAAAAAGAGTTATGACTAATGAAGCGCAGGGAGGCAAAAACTACAAAATTTAGCTGCGTCATTAAAGGGGATTTGCCACCAGACCAAATACTGACCTCCGTTCAGTATGAGAGCAAGATGTCAACAAATCACGCTGAGTCATGAAGCTGCAGTGGAGAGAGGGAGAGGGGAGGGGGGAGTGAGGAATCCAAAGGGAGCGTCTCAAAACTTAAGTGAACTAATAAACAGTACAACAGTGGATTCAATACAGCAAGACACAGAGCCTCAGACGGCACTGTCAGGAGAAACCTTATCTGCTAAGCAGCTAATGTAATGTAAACAAATCACGCAGCAAGAGACAGAGCTGCACACAGACACACACAGCCAGAGCACAGAGCTGCATAAGGGGATCCTGTGACATGTTCACTCAAATAATCAAACTATAACTTGTGAATTCTGTATACAAAAGAGAACACCTATTCTAAAAAGCAGATTGAAAGCTTCTTCATCAGATAAAGCAGGGATCTAATAACACTACAGCTAGTTATTCTGTATACAAAAGAAAACATATTGCTACCCGGTGCCTTAAAAGACCATTCATTCTGCCTGTCATCAGATAAGAAGTGATTCACGCAAGCGCGGCCTTTCAGCTCCTGGGTTGTGACTAGGGGAACCTTTGTGGTAACCAAGGGGGGGTTGAGAAATGCTGTAGCTCTCAGAGTTTTCACTTTTTTTTTAAACACATATATTTAGAAAAGTGATTAAATACCCATTTTGGAGGTTCCCACGTCAACATTACATGGTGGCAAAACCCCTTTAAGGCCTTATTAAGTCTGAAATTCCCTTCAAAAACAAGCCTTTGGCACCGTCTGGAGTGTGTTCCTATACATTTATTTATACCATTATGTATTCGGCAGTAAGTGATGATCTTCCGTTCCGCATGTCCTTCCTTACTACTTTATACACTATAGAAGAGTAGGCCGCCTGCAGCGCTCTGAATGAAACATCGCACTATACGAAAGGAGTTTGACACCGCGTTTGGGGAGGGCGGTGGGCTCCGATTCCTGATGTTATAGCAGGAGCTAGGCAAGCCAATTCAAAGGGATGTTCACACCATGCTGTTTCACAGACAGGGCTACAGCCAGCTTCAGACTCTCACTTTCTGGTCAGGCTGTGGGCGGGTCTACTGTAGTGATTGGCATTTCTGCTCTGCTGTTCCTAGCTGAGCCTGTTACACTAGCGATTACTGGAGATCTGTAAAGTGTAGTGTACAAGGCTACAGAGCTCTAAACACTAAAACCTGGCATTTACTAAGATAAACAAAGCTCTTGTGCTAGAGAAGTCTCAGCAGGGAGCGACTCAACATGGTCCAACTGACTGACAGCAGCTTAGATCAATTGGATCAAAGAAAGGAAGAAATGGGGAAAGGTGGTCAGTAACCAAGAGAAATTTGTGTGCACAAAAGGAGAGATTAAATCTTTATCTCCTGAACAAAGCAAAATCAAAACAGCAAAGTATTCGGTAAAAGTTTCCATTTACCTTTCCCTACATGCTAATCTAATCTCAAGCTAATGATTGTGGTGAGAAAACACCTTCAGGAATAGCCAAATGGCATGAAGAGTGTATGGCGAACAAACTAAGCCTGCTTCATACATGACGAGCAGCAGCTGTTCATTACAGCCAACAACCGCCGCTAACAGCAGGAAACAGAGCCGACTCCAATCCCTGCTGTTAACACTTTAGACACTGTAGTGATCACAAACAGTTCCACCACTCAAAATAGGTGATAGTCACAGTTCTCCCTCCCTGCACACTGCTTCCGGGGACAGAGTGTGCCTAGAAAACTCTCCTATAGAAGTCAATGGGTCTGCTTCTGTTCACAGGCTCCCATGTCCATGAAGCTGCTGTAAAGCTTCTCTCTAAATGCTGTTAAAAACCGCTCAGACAAGATGGCCGCCCCCATAATCATATACAGCCTGGAGAAAGCTATCAGTCAGAAGTTGCTCAGGATGCAATTTAGAATACAAAATATAAAAACCTTCTAGGTGACGGGGAGCGAGATGGTTTCCTCTTAGGAGATCTCATTTTTTTGGGAGATCGAGATGGAGTACGACTCTTCCTGCGCCTCTTGTCCCTGGAATAGAGAGGAGAAAAATAAAGGGACAAAGTTAAAAGATAAACCCAACACAGGTCTCCCGGCTTCACTGTGAAGGAAGGGGATGTCTGGTTCAGGAACCAGCGAGCTGCAGGACCGTACCTGCTCGCGCTTCGGGATCGCCTGCTTGTACTGTAGCTCTTGGGTGGGGTCTTGGATCGCTTTTTCTCTTTTTCTTCACGCTTCTTATCTCTACAAGCAGTAAATTCAGGATGAGACGTTGCACCGATATTGTGGTCTTATACTGGTAACGTCTGACAATATTGGGGGGCTTTCTGCAACTAGAACATGTTGGTTTTGACAAGGTAAAGTGTCAAAATTACCTGGATTTAGATCGAGTACGGCGACTTCGGTCTCTTGAGCGGGAGTGCCGCCTTCTGGGGCTCTTGGATCGCCGTCTGCTTCTGGACTTTGAATGAGATCGTCTTCTTGACCTACTTCTTGAACGTCTTGAAGAAAAAAAAAGAAGCACAATATGAAATAAAAGCTATTTCCAAATGTTATACCATTTACATCAGGGAGTTAAAGGGGTTTTCTCACTACAAAGATTAGCTTTCAACATGTAGGGACCGGTAAATGAAGACTTGTATTGCTTTGTCGAGGAGGTAAAAGATTTTATTTGCTCTGCGTGCGCACAGGTTTCTCTGGGTTACTATCCTGCTTTCCCCTTCTCTCTCTGCTCTCTGTCTTATCTGACATCACCACAGGTCGACACACAGGACGTCAGCAGCTTGAAAACAGGGGGTGTAATCTCTAACAAAGGAGACTAATTACTTTTGATTGTTTACTTTGAGCTCTGAAGCTCTCTGCACTATAGATTATATCTCCTGCTCTTATGTCTCTTAGTGCAATTAGAAGAGCTGGGAATACAGTGCTGATGTGTCAGTCACTGCTAAAAGCTATCCATAGCCTGACCAGTAACGACCGGAAGCATGAATCTAAAGCTGCTTTTGGTTCTGTGAAACACTTAAAAACTACAGCAATAACGTTTAAATAAAAAAAAAGCTAGAGACACAATTAGGGAGTGCACAGCTAGAGACCAAGCTGATTGTTACCCTGACGTGGGCATACACAATTTGATCAAAATGAGCACTCCCTTTTTTTTTTTTTTTTTTTATTTTTTATACAAGCAACAAAGAAAGCAGTAATGCCGTTTAAATGTCCTGTATATTCAATGTTTGTATGGGTTTTACTGCCTGCTGCTCTCATCTTTGGATTAAACAATTAGTCACTACAAGCACCTATCTTTATACTAAATGCTGCTATAGGGTTTACAGCAAAAGTACACAGGTCTGTATTAAAGGAAATTTCCCACCATCCTGTTTTATAGAGCCACAGCCAGCTTCAGGCTCCCACTTCCTGTTCAGGCTGTAGGAGGTTCTACAGAAGTGATGGTTATAGCTGCTCTGCTGTTCCTAGCCCATTTTGTTGGTGACGAGTGTGGGAGGTTTGTAAACTGTAGTGCACAAAGCTACAGAGCTCTAAAGGGGTAAAGATGGTCAGTAAGTAATGTAAACAAGCTCGGTCTTTCCAGATAAGGAACAGAGCAGGGAGTGAGTTATCTACCCAACTACTGCTACAGCCTGTAAGAGCAGAGAGGTGGCCGGTAACTAGGTAAGCTTGCATACAGACGCAGAAGATTAGATCTGCTCCTAACCCTGAAGAAAAGCAAAATCAGAACAGTAATGTATTTGGTAATATTCTTCATTTACCATTGCCTACATGTTTAAAGTCAGTCAAGCTGGGAATACCTCTTTAACCCCTTACAGACATTTCAAACATGAATACGTCATAGCATTGGTAAGGGGCTTCGTAGAAAGTAGTTAAACCGCCATATTGTTACACCCTATTGCAGTGGCTATACTATGCAATAGGCTGCACGAACGATCACATCTCATAGTGGTGAAGCACCCGAGGAGGGACTCAAAGTAAAAAATAAAAAAATAAAATAGATCAGATCCCCCCCACCCCCGTTTTGTCATTTTACAAATAAAAAATAACCAAAATAAAAGTACACATATTTGGTATCGCCACGTCCGAAAAAGTCTGATCTATTAAAATATAACAATTTATCCCGTACGCTGAACACCGTAGAGAATGATAAATTACAAAACGGCAAAATTGTGGGGCTTTTTGTTGTTACTTCACGTCCCCTAAAAATATAAATAAAAAAAAAAGTTGCAGGCAGTCCCCGGGTTACAAACGGGATAGGGACTGTAGGTTTGTTCTTAAGTTGAATTTCTATTTAAGGTCAGAACAGGTAGATTTATTACATGTAATTCCAGCAAAAAAATTTGTTTTAGTTTTGGATCGTGCAGGGAACAGTTTTTACATTTGTTTTGCTGTCTGTGCCCTATTTTAGAAGATTTCACCTAATGTTCTGTATCTCATGTGTAGCTGTGGCATGCTGGCACTTGGTTATCATGGGGTGTGACTCAGTGTTGAATGTTAGCCACGCCCCATAAGTCTCCGTTTGTAACTAGGGGACGTATGTAAGTCGGAACAATGCAAGTCGGGGACTGCCTGTATTCTAAACTGGTATCAATAAAAACTACACTTCAGCCCACAAAAAAATGCCCCTCACTCTAGTCCGCAGCTAGAAGGTAAAAAGTTGCAGAAAATGGCGCCGTGGCAAAAATTTTAATATAAAATGTTTTGAATTTTTTTTATAGCACCAAAACCCTACATGTTTGGTATGGCCGGATTCGTATCAACCTGCAGAATACACAACACATCATTTATTCTGAAGATTGACCGCTGTAAAAACAAAACTCACGCAAACATGGTGCAAGTACAGTTTTTTTTGTTTTTTACACTTTGCCCCACTTAGAATTTTTTTGCCGCTCCCCAGTATATTCTATGGTAATATGAATAACACCATTAGAAAGTAGATCCTGTCCCGCCAAATAAAACCTCTCATATGTCTATGTAGATGCAAAAAAACAAAAAAGTTATGGCTCTTGGAAGGCGAGGAGGGAAAAATTAACCTGCTCCACCACCTCAACAACAACAAAAAAAAAAGGCTGTGGCAGGAAGGGTTTAAGAGGACACAAACATTGGCCTGTTCCTCTTGAAGCTTTAATCTTTTTAATCCAATCCAACTCATTTTAAATAAAAAATAAATGTGATGTAGCCGGCCGCTGAGCTCTCACCTGTGCCTGGAGGATGAGGGCGTTCTCCTCCTCCTGGAGCGGGAGCGGGACCGTGAATGTTTTTTTGACTTGTCATCCTTCTTATCTAAAAGGGGGAAAAATACATATATTAAAGTCAAAAGATCAGTAAGAGCACGGATTACAAAAGGAGAGAAAAAAAATACCAAGCAACTTACCAGGCTCAATGGCAGCAGAGATCAAGGACTGGGCTTCTCGCACCCTCTTCATGGCTTCTTCAATATCCTTGTTAGAAGCGTCAGATTTTAGACTTGGTGACACCAACCCGGCAGTAACATGATTGAGTCTAGAAAACAATTCAGATCGCTTAGTCAAAGAGCACATGACCCTAAATACAATGGCTACAGGATACAGTATTTCCACCATACAATGGTCTTTCCTGGGACACTGTATGTTAAAGGGGTTTTCTCACTACAAAGATGGGCTACCAACATTAAGGGACAGTTAAATGAAGAATTGTTCTAAATACACTGGTCAATAGATTTTGCTTTACTCAAGAAATGAGCTTTTTCATGCACACAGGTTTCTAGGGTAACCTGCATACCAGACCATACCCTAATCAGACAGCAGGGAGTAACCTTTACTGAAGAGCCTATGCTTTCATTCCTCAAAGCTAGTGTAGCTTTGTTTACTTACGGATCAGATCTCCTGCACTGCTCTTTGTAATGTCTCAGCTGGTTAAGGAGAGGCTAAATATGCTAATCACTGCTATAGAACCACCACAGCCTGAGGAGACGGAGTAAAAGAAAAGCTGGCCCTGACTGTGAAACTACATAGTGAGAAAACCCCTTTAAATATTGTTTCTAAATAAAATTTAACCGACACTGCTGATCTGCGGCAGATGTGATTGATGGAAGATCCAACCAATTATCAGGAACATTTTACTTCTAAAACCTCTGTATTAGTGAGGTGTCTGCAGTGATTGGCGATCTATAGCGCCTCTCTACAGTACAGTGCGGGACTGCATGTCCTGTACTGCTCTTACATGCATTAGTGAGGTGCATGCAGTGATTCGGTCTATAGTGCCCCCCTACAGTACAGTACTACATGTCCTGTACTGCTCTTACATGTATTAGTGAGGTGTCTGCAGTGATTGGCAGTCTATGGCGCCTCTCTACAGTACAGTGCGGTACTACATGTCCTGTACTGCTCTTACATGTGCTCGTCAGACTGATTTCCAGCAGCTCTTCTAATGATATATGGACGCTAGCAGCTCTTCTAATGATATATGGACGCTATTTATCTGGATTAGTATCTGGTTAATTTCCTTTGACCCTCACGTTGCATTATGCTGGGGACATTTTGGGGCTTCAAAACCAATTACCAGTTTTCAATAGAGTTGTGGTTTTAATATGCTATGGTCATTCTGGAACCAATTAAATGTATGTTCCAGCTTAAAATTAAAGTCAGATATTGCAAGGGTGGGGAAAAAAAAACTAACATTTCTTTATATATGTGTATGTACACACTAATATTATATATATATACATATATATATATATATATATTTATATATATTTATTATTAATATATTATATATTATATATATATACTTTACATATACACACACACACACATATATATATTATATACACACACATACATAAGGTGTGTGCTGTTTTAACAGCAGAGGTTTGCACTGTATTTGCCTATCATGGAGTGAAAGCCTCTGCTGTTGGACAGCACTCAACAAGTAGTAAGAGGAGTGGCTTCCGGGGCGCTAAAAAACATCTGCGAAAGGTGACAGAAGTATGTTAATTTTTAAAAAAAAAAAAAAAAAAAAAAAACCTAGAACACCAAAAATGTATTTTGAGGGACCGCTGTACTGTTTTATCTACAAAAATAAAGCTGTAGATGACTTACTTTGGATCAACGGTGCTCATAAGCTTCAATAACTGGTCTGCTGCAAGTGACTACAGAGAATAGAAAATAAGTAAAGGATAAATAATTTAAAGCCGCACAAATAGGTCATCCCCAAGAGTTCCTCAACCTTCCCGTGACTTCAATACCCCACCCTACTAAAAGCCATGGCCATACATTGTGGTCATGGGAGGAGACGAACGTTTAACTCTTCATACTCCATTTCATTACTTATGACAAACCACAGAAAGTTGTCTGCAGAGGCGAAATAAGTCAATAAAAGTTCGATAATACCGGCAATGCATATTTGTGCCAAACTGATGCTCGGTATTGAGGGATGACTATACCCAACAACAAAGTAAATCCATTTTTGCACAGACCTCCAATTTCATTTGCCATCTTACCCTTTTTTTTTTTTTTCCTCTTTTGCAGAATGAAGCAAGGGATGGCCACGGGAAAAAAAAAAAAACTAACAAAGTTATCTCCCCCCTTCCTCCTCTCTCATGTACTAATGGCTCTAAACACAAAACAGATACATAGATTTGACAACAAGATATAATATGTAAAATTTATATACGATATACCAGAATGTAATATTCTAAAGTCAGATAAGTATTTTTTTACCTGGGAGTTCAGGTTGGCTCCAGGAAGAGTAAGGGCTGCAAGTGTAGGATCCAGTGTAGGAGCTCCCAGAGCAGCGAGCGGGACAGCACCAATCTAATGACAACAGGAAAGAGTATACAGGTTATTAGAAAAGCTATTATTTAAAGGGAAAGTTTCATCAGAAAACGACCTATTGTTAAAAATAAAAAACATGGTTTAAAAAGACAAATTCCTGGGAGACTTGTTTTTTCTTTTTAGAATGTTGGACTTGATTATTTTTTGAGCAGTCCAATGCAATTACAATTGATAAAATATTGTATTTGCTTGCTGTGAGATACAACTCCTGAATGGCAGGGCAGATTAATCTCACTTTACTGCAACTTATCTCTACTGTATGTGATCTTAATACAAATAGTATGTACTGACCTAATGATCACAATTATTCTCTGAAAAGGGATAGATTAGACTAGAGCACTGGGCAATGTGAAGAGTCAGACATAGAAGGTTAAGGGGTTTTTTTTCACGCTGATCAGATCCGGCTGATAACACTAAGGCTGTGCTCACACGGCGTACTTCGGGGTGTAATTGCACTATAATGCACCCGTAGTACATTCCGCAAATGCAGTAAAGTCATAGCACTCATAAAGTGACATGTTACTTCTTTCAGGCAAGTACACGTCAGGGGAAGGGGAAAGTGAATGGAGGCCGGGCCAGAGCGCTGCTGACAGTACACACTGACCAGAGCTTACTTTCAACAGCAGGTGTATAGTGGCGTGAACAGACCCTAAAACCTTTACACAAAATGTGAAAACCAGCGGACTTAGTGCAAAACCAATGTGCTGCGTTTATTGCGACATATGCACAGGGGGTACAATAATGCCATTGGCAATAGTGTACCCCCTGTGCATATGTCGCAATAAACGCAGCACATTGCTTTTGCACTAAGTCCGCTGGTTTTCACATTTTGTGTGTTGGTCATATTATATGGACTTTAGCCGAAAGTCCTTTATACCGGGCATTGACGGAGTGCTAGCTGCTTATACACCAGCTGGGAGCAACAGGTGCAGTGGAACATTTCATCGAGCGGTGAGTGCCAACTTTCTTATTTATGGTATCTCCTAAAACCTCTAGGCCATGTTCACACGGCTTAATTGCGGGATGTATTTCGCCCCACAATTACGCCTTATGTACGGGGGCAGGCAGCCTGTTGACCCCATAGACGTGCATTATCCACGGCACGTATACGCCGTGAATAAGTAGCATGTCACTTCTCTCCCTGCTCGCCGTATTTCGCGACCGAGGAGAGGAGACGTAATCCATAGTGCTCTGTGAGAACTGTGGATTACCGTAATGGCTGGGACGTATTACATCCGTAATTCACGCAGAACGGCGCAAATTACGGGCTGAAATACATCCCAAAATAAGCCGTGTGAACATAGCCTTAGGCTGGGTGCACACAGCTTATTTGCGGGGCGTAATTACGCCCCGCAATTACGGCGTGTGGATGGGGGCGGGAGCGGGGGGCCAGCACCTTGCTGACCCATAGACATTCATTACCAGCGCCGCGTATACGCCGCTGGTAATGCACATGTCACTTATCTCCCCCCGCGGCGGATTCGCCGAGCAGGGAGGAGATGTAATCCATAGTTCTCTGAGAACTGTGGATTACTGTAATGACTGGGACGTATTACATCCGTAATTCGAGCACTCCGGCGCATAATTACGGACTGAAATACGTCCCATTTTAAGCCGTGTGAACATAGCCTTATACATATTTAAGAATTGTTGGTAATTTTTTTATGTCACTTATCTATTTTAGAAACATCCAGCAGTTTCCACTTTGGCCATTTAGTCTAATAATAATCTGAACCCTTCCTGTTATATAGAGATCACTTCTCAGCAGCCTCCTTATCAGCACAGGCAGGATTACACTGAAAGGTGACACCAATGTGTATACATAGCAATACTGCTGATCTAATACAATATTATTTCTTGAATCCCTCCTGCTAAACACAAGGAGAAAAAGGAGGGAGGTGGGGGAACATCTCCAGTGTTACAATATTTTGGTCATCCCACCCCCGGGGTGTGGAGGGGGTAGGGGAAGGGTTGAATACAAAGTCACATATACCCCATACTGGTTCAAACAAAAAACCCACTTCACCCTGGAAAAAAATGGGCCGTTATTCAGCTCAAGCAGCAGAAAAAAGTCGAATGGTGTGAAAAAAAAAAAAAAACCCAAAAAACCTGCACCAAGCCACAGAAGACAGCACATGACATTTATCTTGTACAAGAAAAAAAACAGCCGCACCCGTTTTTTTTTTTAGTAATGAAAAACAGGGGGCGTGGCTTGACATGACCGAGTGAAGAAGCTGGTTTGTGTGCTCCCGGCGGCAAATCTGAGCATCCACCTTCATCTGAGCATCTAACATGGGGAAAACCTCCAAAAAAGGCAGGACAGGTCCTGCTAACTCTCTGGGCGCCTCTCAGGGGCATATCGAGACCTACTTTGGCCGTTATTCGGCCTGAATGGAGCAGGACGACGTGGCTGGCGAGGCCTCCCAAGATGACCGCCGGGTCCCCTCATCGCCTGCCGGGGCAAAGAATACTGAGGACTCACCTTGGACGCCGTCCACGCGATCGGGCCGCCGGAGGGGGAGGTTGCAGCCTGCCGCTGCGCGCCCGGCCGATGCTCCAGCCTCTGGGCCTGCGGCTGCTGGCTCCTCTCAGCCCATATCCAAGGCAGGCAAAGCTGCTGCCGCGGGACGAGACACAGCCTGCGTGTCCACCCCTGCAGTCGAGGGACGCGACAAGGCCCAAGTCTCTTCAGCTAACTCCACTCAGCTGCAGGCGCTACCAGTTGCTGCGCTTAACCGGCATATCCCTGATGGGCCAGGGCCACAGAATGTTGGGGCAGGGAGGGACCCAGGAAGTGGTGCATCACCCCCACACACAGTTATGGACTGGTCTACCCTGGCCCCGCAACCCCACCAGGGCTCCCGGCACTCCTTTGGCCCGGCTCGGCCGGGACCTCCCAGCATGGTCTACTGGGTCTTCTTGGGGGGGCCTCTCACATCAAGGTCTCCCTGGGTGCTCTCGGGAGGTGCAGGGTGCTCCCTCTTCGGCGGGTGGTGCTTCTGCCCCGTGCTCTCCAGCTGGTGCTTCCTACATGGCTTGCGCCCTCTCAACGCCTGAGGGTAGTCCGCATTGCAGTCTGGAGTACTCCCCACCGACCCCTACGGGCCAGCTCTACTCATCTCCCATACCACCTGCTGGGGCTAGTCAAATGTCACATACGTCGACTGTTGCCTCTTCGGCCAGTGGCAACAGTAACCCTATCACGATTGCCGACCTCCAGCGCCTTACTCAGGACCTTCCCACCAAACGGGATCTCTCTCTGATCTAAACACCTTTGGGGGAAAATGTAGGAAGGATTTCGACCAATTTGTTTGATCTGTCCCCGTTCTACGAGAGTGGTTTTTTGCAACAATCCATGAACCCCCCCTAGCCTCCCTGGGGGAACTGCAGGGAAGGTACAACAACACTCCTCACAATTTTTTGCCCCCCAGCAAAATTGGCGATGTCGAAAACCAGAGGGAGGAAATAACGTCGGGATCAGGGGTCCCCGGGATTTCCATCCCTCCTTCTGAGTTGTACCCCACTGTCTCCAACATCTTTAATGACACCCTTGGGAGCACCCCCCTACTTTCTTTGAGCTGGACAGAGTTCATAGAGCATTGCCCCCCACCTAGCAAAGATTTTCTCCCCCACAATGTTTTTTTTGCCGCATACATTTTATGTTCTTAAAAAAAAATCCAAAAAAGCCCGTAGGCGGGGGGCTTTGACCTACGTGAAAACCCTACAAATGTTCCCGGACCTTTCGCCCCAAACCCTTTTGGCGCAAGGGCCCTTTCCCAAAAAACCCAATTCCTCTGGTGCTTACGTGAAAGAAAAAACCCCTAAGGTGGGGTTTCCCCTTTTGCTCTTATTGTACGAAAGGATGACCGAAATTTACCCGCGTTTCCCCGAAGTTGTTAAAATTTTCTACGGGGGTTCAGTCCCAAAACCCCCTTGCTGAGGGCCCTGTAAGTTTTCCCGGGGGAAAGGGAGGAGGCCCCCTGGTCCACCCAAACTCACGGGGGGGATGACCCGGGGATCCCCACAAAGCCCCTTCAAAGGGGTTCTGCTGGGTTTAAAACATATTTGTCTGGGGATCTGCCTTTTAACCCCCCTTGTTCTACCCCGAGGGTCATTGCATACATGTGATTTTTTCCCCCGGGGGACACTATTAATGTTAATATTTGTTTATTTCTGAGTATTTCGTGTCTCATTCAGTTAATATTAGGATGCCTGCATTTACCCGGTACTTTGTCCGGAGTTCTTTCCTTATCCCTTTTTCCCTTTTTCCCCCCCAAGTAGGGCTAGAACCCCTTGCGGCGATGTTGGCCTTGGGCTTTCCTATATGTTTAGGAGTTTTTATAGGATTTTGCAGGGGCATAAACTTTTTTTTTTTCCCCCTGTGTTCTTTTTGTTCTTTTTTTTCTGCTCCCTTCCCTCATTGTTTTGCCCCTGTTGTAGCCGGGCCATGAGTGGGACAGGCATTTCTTCCCCCCTGCCGTTTGAAGGGGGACCTTAAAGTAGCGTCTTTTAATCCCAAGGGTTAAACATGCCTCAAAAGGGGGGCACAAACCTCTACCTTTAAACCGTAAAAAGGTCCAGGTTGTGTGTTTTCGGAGCACACTTAAAAGTAATAACCCCTAAAATTTTAAAGACAAAAATTTTTCCCCCCATTGGCTTTTTTCCCCAAATTGCCCCACTCTAAGTCACGGGGGGTTGCGATCGCTGCCCAAAAGTCCCTTTCTCACTCCGTGTTTGGGTTGTTTTCCCCTGATTTTTAACCCAGTCGATCCTGATTTTAAACATCGCGGCCTGTTTCACAGTTGTAAATGTATTGCCCCTAATCTGGGCAAAACGGTTTTATTTAAAGGGGTACTAGATAAACTGAACCCCCATGCTCAGGGAACGGTCCTTTTTTGGGGGATTTTAAACCTCCTCTTGACCCACTATGGATAACTCCCACCGGGGTTTCCAAATGTTCGTACTCGGCTACAAGAAATTTAAAAAAACCCCCCCGTTTAATTTAGTCTTGGACGGTTGGGGCTTAAAACATCCTCAGTTGGGGATTACGCTTCTATTCCTCCCCCAATGATGTCGTATCGACTTATCTTCTTCAAATGGTCCCCTCCTGGC
This sequence comes from Phyllomedusa bahiana, assembly GCA_025379985.1. Classification (NCBI taxonomy): domain Eukaryota; kingdom Metazoa; phylum Chordata; class Amphibia; order Anura; family Hylidae; genus Phyllomedusa; species Phyllomedusa bahiana. Next base: position 259,923 of record JAODAL010000094.1, read on the forward strand.
TGTGCTCTTCCACTAAGGGAACTGCTTGGCAGACCATGCGCCAGTTTTTTTCCCCCCTTTCGTCTCCATTTCTCTCCGTTCAGGTGATTTTGGGGGGGGGTTAATGAAACTCTATTGTTGGACTGTTTGCCTGTGAGCTTGGGAAACTGTGACACTTTGTTTGACCATGCGAGAGATACACATCCCAATATTTAAATGGAACCCCTGAAATGTGTTTTCAGGTGTGTCATTAAACATGGAGTCGCCTCAAGAAAGCAGTTCGGCCGCCATGCAAAGGCTTTAAAAAGGGTAACATCGCGGGAACTTTGCATAAAAAAGCCTGTTGGGGGTGTGAAAAGGGACTTTCTGGCCAGCTGGGGGTTGTAGACTTTTTGAGGCCTCCGGGGGTTAAAACCCTACAGGTCTGCCGTAGTAGGTTTTGAGTTGAAAAAAAGAGTGGTCCCCTTTACCCGGAGCTATAGGGTAGAATTGCACAATCCTTTATCCCAAGTAAAAAAATAGCTGGGGAATCGGGCCTATACCATGATCTGTCCCCAAAAGGAATTCCACCCCTACTACTCTAATTTATCAACCTCCCTGCGGGCCCGCCTCCTTTTTTCCCTTGAACGTAAAAGCCTCCCCCCCTTTTTTCCGCCTTTGGGCCGAGGAGGTAAACTTTTTGAGGAGCCTTCTCGGGAGAGGAATTGGACGCTGTTGTCAAAGAACTCCAAAGGGGGGGAAGGGCCCCGGCCCCCGACGGTCTCACCAAAAATTTTTTTTTAAAACTTGCTCCCCTTTACCCCCTATTCTTCTAAAAGGCTTCAACACGGGTTTCCTTTTCCTCCCCCTTCCCCTGCAGGATCCCCCCTTTGCTCATTTTCATTTTCCCCCAAAAGGGGGGAAAAAGACCCGCGGGCGTGGGGGCAAAGGCCTATTTTTCCTAAAATTAATTTAAAAAATCTATGTTGCTCCTGCCAATCGTTTTGGGCCCCACTTGTCTTTTTCATCCGGGGTCGGGTGGGTTTTTCCCGGGTAGGGGGGCAGGGATAACCCCCAAAACTCGGACATATCCACTTCGTCAGTTAAGGGGGAGCCCTTGATGACCTGTCTTTGGGATGCTAAAAAAAGCATTTGGGCGGGATCTCTTTTTATCCCTTCGGACACTACCAACATGGCTTGGGGCCCCTTTTCACTCCCGGATTCTGCACTATATCAAAAACCTTGGTAGGGTGAAGATTAATGGCCTTGTTGCCGCTTTTATATTCGCAATGGCATAGGCAGGGGTGCCCCCCGTCCCCTTGTTATATGTCTTGATCTGGAACTTTGATGGCCGTATTCGGGCCAATCCGGGCATTAGGGGAATACGGATTGGGACGCGGAGTTCAAGTGTTGGCTTTTGTGTGCTTTTCTGATTTTCCTGACGGACCCCCTTTATTCTCTCCCCCCTGATGGCGGAAATGGGGCCGTTTTTGCTCTGGTCCAACTATAAAAAATTAACTTTTTCCCAAAAACTGAAGCCTTGATATTTCCTTCCCCCGCCCTTTTCGCAAACATCAAATCAAAATTCCCTTTTAAAAGGCCCCGGGAAGGAAATCTCTTAACCTGGGGAAACCCAAATTCCCGGATTTTTTCTAGTATATGCCTCCAATTTTTTTGCCCCCACTTTCCCAAATTTTCCTTTTTTGGGGGGCTGGAATCGGAAGGATTCTCGGGTTTGGGAGAAAGATGTCATTAAGATGACATTTTTTCCAAAACTTTAATCTATTCCAGACTATCCCGATCATCCTCCCTCTTCCTTTTTGGGCCCGCTCAGAGTGATTCAAATTTATATGGATTTCGCCCCTCCAGGGGTTAGAGGGGAGCTGCTCTCCCGGGCCTAAACAGGAAGGTGGAAGGGTTGCGATTGTAAGCTTTACTATTTGGCAGCTGAAATGCGAGATTTCTGGTTTGATACAAGCCCCTCGGGCCCAAGTGGGGTCCCTTATTGCGCGGGCCCCCCCGCCGAAGCCATGATTTCCCCCCCTTGGTCCCTCATCTCCCCCCAAAAACCAAACCCCTTAACCTTATACTTCAGTCCCTGCAACTTTACTATCTTACAGAAAACCAAACCTTCAGAGTCCCCCGCGGCCCGAACGGCCCCTATTTCCCCTCTCGATAAACCCCTCCCCCCCCCCCGGGTCGCTCTAGTAGCTCTTTCCTGGGGAGTTTGGTTCATCCATTTTTGGGTGTGCCATCCACAGACAGGGATCCTTATTCCATTGGAGGGTAATTCAAGGCCCTTAGATCTTAGACTCATTTTGAAATTTTGCAACTCCGCACTTTTAATTCCACTATTTCGAACAAATAATTTTCGCCCTTTCTCCCTTTGAAATGTGTGTCGCTTCTGCGCTGCCGCAACATCTGATTTCCCGGGTTACCAATGGTTTTTCTGCCCGGTTTCAAACACTCCCTCATTATGGCGCGTGGGAAAGGAACTCCAGAAAATTTCTCTTGTACAAGGAGGAAGTGTTTTTTTCTTACTCCCCAAGGCATTAATAGCTTTAGGGCCCCCAAAAACGGTTTTAAGGTGCTTCCAGATGGTATAGGGAAAAGGCCTTACTTCACAAATGGTACCCGAGCGGCCTGAAACGTGCTGGGGGTCCTTCGGGAATCGTCTTGATCATTTTGGTGGGGGTTTTGGGTTGCGGGGTTCTGGGAGACGGGTTTCCGGCTATCAGGACTGTACTGGAAACTTATTCCAGACTCCCCAGAGGCCCTCCCTGTTTATTTTTGGCCCCAGTCCCCCCTACAAGAAATTTTTCAAACACCCCCTACAAACTGCGAAGACTGATCCGGCCCCTGGGGCAAAACCCTCCCTCCTTCCCTAAAGGGAAGGGTGAGCGAAGTTGATCCCCCCTTGTTTATGGGGAAAAAAGATTGCACATACCCCCGAGGGGAGAATACAAGTCTTTTTGGCATGGGCCTTGGCTTATTTACCAAGCCATCCGAATTTCGGGGGTTGGAGGTTGTTAGTACCTAACCCGATAACCCCTTTTGTTTGACGCCTTGTTTTTTTCTTCCTCAAAGGATTCTTGGGAAACCTTCTCTCTTGTTGCCTTCACCCCTACCCCATACCCCCCCCCCCCCTTCCCCTTTCTTTTTACCCTTTTTTCTTGTTTTTCTTTTGTTATTTCCCAATGAAACGGGATTACTGACTCATTGGGGGCCCGGTGTCCCCAGTCTCTACATGCATTGTTTCCCTTTCCCGTTTAGGTAGGACCCTAAGTCGGTCATAAGTTTTTTCTTAGGAAGGTTTATGTCTTTTCCCTTTTTTTTCACTCCAATGTTTTTTTTTTTTAGATGTATTCCTTTGACCCATTTGCAAATGTTTTCTTTGTTTTGTAATGTTAAAAATTTTGGGGAAAAAGCTTTAATTTTAAAAAATTTTTATTGAAAAAAGAAATGGGAAAAAAAAAAAACAAAAAAAAAACACACCAAAAAAAAAGACCCCTTAACCCCTAACGACCCCCCTCGATTGCGTCAGGGGGTGAGGGCGTTTGTCGCAGCGCCCTTCTGGCGTTGTGCGACATTGGGGGTTTGCGTCTCCCAGCGCTGCAGCAGTGCTGAGAACAGAGCTGTACTTCACAGTCCTGATCCCAGCACAGCCTCTGCAAGTGCCAGGGAAAACTGTGGCTGGGCCCAAGCCTCGCCCACCTCAATAAACAGCCTGTTAGACTGGAGGCTTTGTGGAAGGACTGAAGGCCCCGAGATGACGTCACAGTCACATGACTCGCAGGTCCTTCAGCTCAGGCCACAGAGTGCAATTTGGGGAAAATTCAATGTAAACACCACATTGTACACAACAATTTTTAAATCACACAAACAACCCCTTTTCTTTAAAAAAGGGCTACTGCGACTTGTGGAACGTTTGTTCCCCCCTGTAAAACACTTTTAAAAAATGACACACACTCATGGTTTTGATATATGGTTTTACAGTGTGATTTATATTATATTTTAAAAATTTATATAATATATATTTTTAAAATTTTAAAATTTCTACATTTATAAAATAATAACAAACATCAAAAAATAACACCCAAAACTCCCTTTTTGGGGGAAAAGAAAAAAAAACCCTGCCCCTTATTTTTGGATTAAAACATTTGGGATTTTAAATATAAAAGTAAAACTTCATAGCCCACCTCCCCCGCAGGCTCGCTTAGCACAGGATGTCAATGAATGCACTCACCTGACCCAGTGGATTTGGAGTAGGCAGAAGTCCTCCGCCAGGAAGCAGACCTGTGCTGCATTGCTGGGGCCCCAAGGAGGGGTTTTTTGCCCCAAGGTATTTCCGTAGAAAAACCATCTGTATTGACACCTCTTTGGAGAAGAATAATTTAAAAAAAATAAAAAAAAACAAAAGAAACACACGAAATACAAAACAAATAAAATTCAAGAAAAGAAAACGAACCCAGATAAACGTCACTGTTTCCCCCAACCCCAACTTGCGAAAGTACTTTATTGACTGTCTAGTTTAAAATCTAGCAACAGTTTTACCATTAAAATGCAGAGAAATTTGACTTGCAGATTTTTTTTTCTACAAATGGTTAAAAGAGATTTCTAGATTAAGTAAAAAAAAAGATACTGCACAATACACACTACTTTTGTTTTGTGTTAACACTGCCAAGATTTCATCACCTGTACTCGATTTTTAATTCATGACCCAAACGTAAGCAAGCACAGTCGGTTCTCCGGGGGTGTGCTCTCAACTTTCAAAATGCTGTTTAATGAACAACGACTCGTGTCGGCTGCTTCACTATAAAGCACACAGAAAAATCAAGATACACAAGACAAAAAAAAAGGTTGGTTTAGGAGTTAATCATATGGAACAGTTCACTAGCTCTTTTAGCATACCTACCATAAAGTGGTGAATAGAGAAAGAGTTTGTGAGGTGGAGAAGAAGTGGCTGTCACTTTAGTCCAAGCCCATTTCCCCGCACTGCGTGGGGGGGGGGGGGATATCGCTCTTTTCCTTACCTGAGCAGCAGCGCTAAGAGCCAAGACTGGAGAAAGTAGCGTCTGGGAAATGCCACAGTGTAGCCGAGGACCACATACGAGTCTTCACAAAGTCAAGGCGGCCATTTCTGCTGGCTGAAATGACCAGAGCAGTCTGCCGCCAGGCACTTGTGGCCTTAAAAGATCCAGGCATCAACTAGATCCTGCTCTAAGTTATTCCATAGTTTGAGGTCAATGGGGTGAAACAACTGAGCGTGTCTGGAGCTCTAACCCACCAATAAACTGCATTCAATGGACCTGGACCAACGCAGCCGGGACCTGCCCCCTCCCCCCCAATATTCCCACATAGGAACAAAGCGAGATTGGTAACACTTGAACTACTACAGACTCTCCCTGTGCTCAGCTGAACCATTGTAGTTATTACTCTGTAGGTTTTTCGGGCTTCTGGATTAGGAAAGATTATGGGCGCCTTGAATCCCTAATTGTCACAATGTTATAGGTTATGCCCCCTTTGCTGAGGATAGCACAAGCTAGTGACAGACATGCTGTTTCCGTCGCTGTGTCCCTTATTCTGTGAGATTTAGAGTATTTAATGCTCAAATTTAGCAGTTTGCAGCATGTTCTGCCAGAGAAAAGCCCAGCTTATACTGGAGCAGGTGTTAGAACCTCCCAACCACAGCTAGCTCCGCCCACTTACTGCCGATTCAACCTTTGAATAGGTAGAAACCGGTGACTAAGCACAAGGTGGGGGGGGCTAGCCATGGGTAGGTGGGGCTAACATCTGCTCATGAATAAGCTGGACTCCTCTCTGGCAGAACAGGCTGTGAACTGCTAGATTTGAGTAGTAAATGCTCTGAAACTGCTGCATCTTACAGAATAGGGCCTGGATGCATTTCTAGAGTGTAAGGCCTCGTTCACACGGCTTATTTCGCCGCGGATTTGCCGACGGATTGACGATCGTCAATCCGCCGGCAAATCAGTCAGAAATAAGTAACAGCCTATTTTCTATTGATTTCAATAGAAAATACGTCTCGTCGTTCACATGACGCGTATTTCCGTGCCGGATTGCCGCCGCGGATTGACGGCAGTCCGGACGGAAAAACAATGTGCATGTCAATTATTTACGGACGGATTCACCACCTACAATGATTGGAGATGGTGAATCCGTCGGGAAATCAGTTACAAATACACTTAGTGCCACTTATTTGCAACTGATTTTCAACTGATTTCGGAACGGATTTACGATCGGCAATCCGATGTAAATACGTTCTGAAATAAGCCGTGTGAACATTGCCTAATAGTATAACAAGTTATAGTGACCAGGATTCTGGAGAAGGGTCTGGATACATTTCTAGATGTAATAATATAACAAGTTATAGTGACTGGGATTCTGGTGAAGGGTCTGGATACATTTCTAGATGTAATAATAAAACAAATTATAGTGATTGGGATTCTGGAGAAGGGTCTGGATACATTTCTAGATGTAATAAATAACAAGTTATAGTGACGGGATTCTGGAGAAGGTTTCTGGATACATTTCTAGATGTAATAATATAACAAGGTATAGTATCCGGGATTCTGGAGAAGGGTCTGGATACATTTCTAGATGTAATAATATAACAAGTTATAGTGACCAGGATTCTGGAGAAGAGTCTGGATACATTTCTAGATGTAATAATAGAACAAGTTATAGTGACCAGGATTCTGGAGAAGGGTCTGGATACATTTATCCAGGTTTCTAAATAATACAGTTACATGGAGTTGCCTTCACATCTCTTCAATGTGTCAGGCCAGAGACCCTGGCTGACTTTACAAGGGATGATCATATGAAATTCTGACATGGTAAAACATGACCAACATAGGAACAAAACTGTGGCTTGTTAACATCTCTCCACTATGGTGCAGAGGCGGGGGTAATAGGGCACATGGACATGCTGGTTCCTTTTAGAGGGTTTGTCTATTCTTTCTTTTAACAAAAAGTGCCTGTTGGTCGGAGAAGGGATGAGAAAAATAAAATTGGTTGCTTGGAAGGATTTGATCTCGATTGTAGGTAATTGATAATTTAGTCATTTGTTTGGGCAGCTAAATTTCTGCTTACTAAATTACTTGATGGCTGCATACGTTAAACAGCACCTATCACCACTACACAGATTCATAGTAGATAAAATTAGAAGATTTTTTTCAAATACATGTCATTAGCAAATCAGAGGATTTCCCTCAGTATTACAGGGAAACAGCTTATACTTTAAGGCCATGTTCACACGGCATTTTTGGACGAGGTTTTCGGAGCGTTTCCTCGCCCAAAACGCCCCCAGTTCATTTCATTGATTCCTATGTAAAACCTCGTAGTTCACACGAGACGAGGTTTTTACACGCTTCTTTGGAAGCAATGAAAAAAGTGTCATGTCAATTCTTGAAGCGCGTTCTAGGTTTTTAGCGCGGTTTTTGTCCTGGCTATTCATTTGTATGGGTGAAAACCTCATACAAACCTGATCAAAATCTCGTCTGAAGAAGCGTGTTTCAGGCGAGGTTTTGGCATGGTTTGGACGAGGTTTTGGGGCAAGGAAACGCTCCCAAAACCTCGTCCAAAAACGCCACGTGAACATGCCCTTAGTTTGTCATGAGGAGGGGAACATCTCTCTTGGAAGCACCAGTTAGGTTGAGGTTCTTCGTTTGGCCTTTTGACTACCAGCATGTGCTTCACAAGGCATATGGGAAAGAGCGAAACTAACTGGCCTTATAGGTTTAACAGATCCTCAATTTACTTCTGATTACACTGAATCTTTGAGAAGCACAAAGGAGTAATTGTCAAGCCAAAATTGCTCATCTACCTAGCGTTTCGGGGTTTGCCCACATCATCATGATAGAGCAGAGCGTTTGCTGCTAGGTAGGAAGGCAATGATGGAATATGAGGAGGGAACATCCCATCAGGCAGACATCACAATCCGGTGAGATTCCTTCCCTGGGAGATACCAACTGTGCAGGGGGAGCAAAGGAAATAACTGCTTTTACAGGGTTAATCGGAGTCTCTCTCTGTACATACACTGCAGCAGGCACAGCACACTGAGGACATTTGTCTGACAGGGTTCATCTGTTGCTTCCAGCCTCCTCCATAGCACACAGGCATCCATATGACACTGCTGCTAGTGTAATAACACTCAGCATGAATATAGCAGAACAGAGCTTCCCAGTGTGCACATGATGCAGACTTCCAGGCTTCCCCCTGCACAGTGGACTCTCCCAGTTCAGAAGCAGAAAGTTTAGCAGAGCTGTCAACATGGTGGCCCATCATGCTGTCAGGTGCAGACTTGGCCTTCAGTCCTGTCTTAAAGGGTCAGCGCTATTTTTCTTTTTTCTTTACGGAATTACAGGTGAAATGCTTTGATTTCCAATGAAGCAATGGAGAAATGTTGTATGTTAGCTACGTACCTCCCTAGTTTCCTTGGAGGCGATAGGTCCTCTCTAAAAGATTGCCTGTGTGGCTGCATGCAGAGCGACTGCATAGCCCCAAAGGTAACAGATTCAGCCTGGAGTGGGGTCATGGTGGGTAAAACCTCAGACAGATTGCAGGTGGACCATGCTTGCATATAACTGTATAGACCACTCTGTAAGGTCTAAATACTTGAAGACAATGCCTTCAATAAGCAGGATCTACATGATCCAAGTCTTCAAGGATAAGAATCAAAATGCTTCCCCCACTTCCAGCGTTCGAGGCCGGAAAGTCAACTCAACGCAAGTTAGAACTGCAGAAACACTCAGTCCTTTTAGCCTCATTAAAGTTGCACTAACGAATATTCATTAAGACCACCAAAATGGTTGCCTCTCTTTGTGGAGAAGATGGCTACTTTTGTTTCTCGTTCCAGCATGTCGGTGAAAGCTACGCTACACTATCCTCAGGGAAAAAGGATTGGTCTTCCCAAAGCCCCCACCCAAAAAAATAAAAAATCAGATCGTGAGCAAAGCAAAGAAATGAAAGAAAACAAAAAAGAATGAAAAGAAAAAAAACAAAAAAACAAATGCAACTATAGATTTGCAAATACCAGTAAATTTGTCTTGGCTTAACAAAGTGCATGTCAGCATAAAACATACAACATGTACAGGGCACTTAAGAGAAACTGGATAAGCTGCAGAAGAAAACTGTTGGGTGGTATTTTCAGCAGGGCCTGGTATATAGTTCAGGCTGAACCAGGGAAAAGAACTGTAAAACACAACAACAAAAAAGAAAAACCACTGTTAAATAAAGATCATGGTTCCTTCCACCTAAGCTGTGAGCTGTAGATTTTAAGCAAATAGATATTACACTGAATGGGGGGGCAGAGAGCCAATTTCGGAGGAAGGGGTCGGGACAGGGGAGTCTGAGAACCTTGTGGTCTTTATTGGGGGGGGGTCTCACCAAATATTGCATAGGTCTATGATATAATAATTCACGGGGGCAGTCATGCAAATGTCCGGGTTGGGGGAAATCAACCAAGTTGGTCGTAAGTATTACAAAAAAATAAACTAAAATTAAAATAATAAAATAAAAAATAAGACTATAGGAGGTTCTTATCGAGACAGCATCTAACATATCATGCACTGGATATTCCAGTCAGGACTAAAAACAATTTTTAGCGCAATTTAAATAATAACCAAAAAAAAAAATGAAATTAAAAAAATAAAAAAAAGCAATGAGGACCCTCACCAGGTATTTTTTCATGCGTCATGGTTTATATTTTTACACTGCTGCTTTGATAGAACCATGAAATACTGCATGAATGTGTAGAAATGAAAGAAAAAGAAACAGACAAAAGAAACAAACATTAACCAGTACGCCTACAAAAACCTGCCCAATTTCTAGGTTGTCATGAAGGACAGAAGATTCACATCTGAGAAATCCCCCCTCCAAGCAAGAAACCCAATGACAAGTCATCATAGTAGAGCTGTACTGTCTGCCTTTAGTGAAGAGTGCTGGTGGTCTCTAGCCTGTGGTAACACTACAACTCCCAGCAGGCTGGGCATTTCAGCTTTGCAATGACTGGAGGGTCATACAAACTGTAACCCATTAGTGAATACCTAATGATCAGAGTCTAGGGTCCCACACTCAAGCAGCCACATGTATATGCACCTTCGCCCACAGGCGGCAGCTAATGGCTGGACTTATCCAATAGATCACCATTTCACCTGCGGCTGCCATAGTGTGGGACCTCAGCCCAATAGAGACGAGGGAATCCACCTGTTTGATCTGCATTTCCCCTGGATACCAGGTATTTGAAAGAAGGCAGGCACAGGCAGTCCCCGGGTTACGAATGGGATAAGGACTATAGGATTGTTCTTAAGTTGAATTTGTATGCAAGTCAGAACAGGTTTATTTATTAAATGTAACTCCAGCACAAAAGCGGGTTTTTTTTTTGTTGTTTTTTTTTAAAGGGGTTTTGCCACGAAGTAAAATTGACATGGGAAGCTTACAAACGAAATAAACATTTTCACCATTCATTATTATTACAAATTCTGCACCGTTTTTGTTTTAGCTGCTCCCTTAGTGATCCATTGTTTACAGCTCGTCTCCGGGGGATACGACCAGGGCTGAGAGCCTCCCAGTCCTGGTCGCACATGCTCAGACATCACCTCTCCTCTCAGGCAGCTACTGAGTGTTCAAAACCCTGGTGCTGTCATTCTACTCCCATCCTCTGTTCTCCTTAGTAATTAGTCAAATAGTGCAAATAAATAAAAAAATAAACCTCAATCAGGTCTGTGCATTGAGAATGAGAAAAAAAAACAAAAAACACAGGTTTGGTTCCTTCAGGGATTTGAACCTAGGACCCTTGTGCTGTGAGGTAAAAGCATTACCTCTCAGCTACTCACAGCTTTATTCATAAACAGACTTTTCTTTGACTGGAGAGAGGAAAGGCCTGGTGATGTCATCCTGCTGGGTCACATGATATGTAATCCAAACAAATCACACACGCCCCCTTCTGAGCACACAGAGCTGAAGAGCTGGATGCAGGAGGTATGAAATGAGATCGTGGCAAAACCTCTTTAAGTTTTGGATAGTGTAGGGAAGAGTTTTTACATTTGTTTTGCTGTCTGTGCACCTGTTAAGATTCCACCTCATTTTCACGTCATGTGCTGCTGTGGCATGCTGGAACTTGTCGTTCCACAGCTACTATCTGCTGTGGAACATGGAACTACAAGTGCCAGCATGCCCCATAAGTCTCCATTTGTGACTAGGAAACAGATGTAAGTCGGAACGGTGTAAGTCGGGGACTGCCTGTATTTGGAAGCTTCCATTGTATACTATCGGCTTGCTCACCTATAGCTCCGAATAGTCCTAGGATACATTTAGTACTGGCAGCAGCAGAGCTTCCCTTTATATCGCATCACTACAGGCAGAAAGTACCGATTTGGTTCATTTTAACCTCTTAGGACAATGAAGGACTAAATCCTTCTCTAGTGATAGCGTTTTATTGCACTTGCTTCTGAGAAAATGCAACTTAGAGGAGTTTTCCAGTGAAGAAAAAAATTCTTAAAATGGGGACATTATGAGAAACAAACATTTGCTGCTACTGCTCCAGAGCTCCCTGGGATCCGCTCCGCTTGACTTCCGGGTTCTTCTCCCAACATATAGGAGAGGCACGTGCTCCTTTCACTCATTATGGAGCCACTCCTGTGTGTAGAGACGAGAATCCGGCAGTAAAGAAAAGCGGATCCCAGGGAGCTCCAGAGCAGTAGCAGCGAGTCAGATAAATATTACCCCGCCCCCCCCCTCCCCGTACACAAACTCCATTTAAGAACAATTTTTCTCCTCTGGACAACACCTTTAACTATATCGGAGTGCAGCAATGAATCGGAATTGCCCTGCATGTACAAAATACCATCAAAGACAACGTAATGATAGATATGGACTTCAGCAGTACAGGCTTATTACATGACCTACAGTCATGGCCAAAAGTTTTGAGAATGATACAAATGTTAATTTTTACAAAGTCTACTGCATCAGGTTTTATAATGGCAATTTGCATATACTCCAGAATGTTATAAAGAGTGATCAGCTTAACAGCAATTAATTGCAAAGTCAATAGTTGCCTAGAAAATGAACTTTTTCCCCCAAAACACATTTCCACTTCATTGCAGGCCTGCCTTAAAAGGACCAGCTAACATCGTTTCAGTGATTGCTCCATTAACACAGGTGTGGGTGTTGATGAGGACAGGGCTGGAGATCAATCTGTCATGATTAAGTAAGAATCACACCACCGGACACTTTAAAAGGAGGCTGGTGCTTGGCATCATTGTTTTCTTTCTGTTAACCATGCTTATCTCTAAAGAAACACGTGCAGTCATCATTGCACTGCACAAAACTGGCCTAACAGGGAAGAGTATCGCAGCTAGAAAGATTGCACCTCAGTCAACAATCTATCGCATCATCAAGGAATTCAAGGAGAGAGGTTCCATTGTTGCCAAAAAGACTCCAGGGCGCCCAAGAAAGACCAGCAAGCGCCAGCACGTCTCTTAAAAGTGTTTCAGCTTCGGAATCGGGCTCCCAGCAGTGCAGAGCTTGCTCAGGAATGGCAGCAGGCAGGTGTGAGGGCATCTACACGCACTGTGAGACTGCGGAGACTCATGGAGCAAGGCCTGGTGTCAAGGAGGGCAGCAAAGAAGCCACTTCTCTCCAGAAAAAACATCAGGGACAGACTGATATTCTGCCAAAGGTACAGGGAGTGGACTGCTGAGGACTGGAGTAAAGTCATTTCTCTGATGAATCCCCTTTCCGAATGTTTGGAGCATCTGGAATACAGCTTGTTCGGAGATGACGACAAGGTGAGCGATACCACCAGTCTTGTCTCATGCCAACTGTAAAGCATCCAGAAACCATTCATGTGTGGGGTTGCTTCTCAGCCAAGGGAATCGGCTCTCTAACAGTCTTGCCTAAAAACACATCCATGAATAAAGAATGGTACCAGAATGTCCTCCAAGAGCAACTTCTCCCAACCGTCCAAGAGCAGTTTGGTGATCAACAATGCCTTTTCCAGCATGATGGAGCACCTTGCCATAAAGCAAAGGTGATAACTAAATGGCTCAGGGAACAAAACAGAGATTTTGGGTCCATTGCCTGGAAACTCCCCAGATCTTAATCCCATTGAGAACTTGTGGTCAATCATCAAGAGACGGGTGGACAAACAAAAAGCAACAAATTGTGACAAAATGCAAGCATCGATTGTGCAAGAATGGACGGCCATCAGTCAGGATTTGCTCCAGAAGTGGATTGAGAGCATGCCAGGGAGAATTGCAGAGGTCCTGAAGAAGAAGGGTCAACACTGCAAATATTGACTTGCTGCATTAACTCATTCTGTCAATAAAAGCTTTTGTTACTCATAATATGATTGCACTTGTATTTCTGTATGTGATAAAAACATCTGACAAACACACATAAAAACCAGAGGGCAACAGATCATGGGAAAATAGAAGATTTGTGTCATTCTCAAAACTTTTGGCCATGACTGTATATACAGTATTAAAGGGGAATTCTCACCATGAACTCTGATGGCAAATCTCTAGGATATGCCAACATTGCCTAAAGTGACCTCCGAGAACCCGCACCCATCTCCTAAACCAGCCCCAAAAACTCTTCATTCTGAACTGGTCGGGACTCTCCCATAGACATGAATGCGAGTTCCAAGTTTATTTGAACTTTGGTGCTCAGCTGTAATCAGATCTCCCATTCATGCCTATGGCAGAGTCCCAACCACTTGTCTCTTCAGAACGAAGAGGTTCTGGGGCTCTTTCAGGATATCAGGGTGGGCCCCAGATGTGGCACCTGGATCTATCAGACAATGACGGCATATCCCAGCAATACGCCATCATTGTCTAAAGCGGGACAACCCCTTTAACCAAGAATGAACTGAAATCTAATGGCAAACGCTTACAACCGATGGGTTATCCAAGCAGCTAAGTTATTTCATCTTTCATTCTCCTATCATTTACCTTTACACTGAAAATTAAGAACCAGACTAACGGCTGTAAATTCACATGTATCGTATGCAGACATAAACCTGGACCAGCTCCACCTACTTAGGCCCCGTTCACACGGCTTATTTGCCGACGGATTGGCACCGTATTCCGCGCCGGATTTGCGCTTCAATACGGTCCCAAACTCGTCTAAGTCATTACGGTAATCCACTGCTCTCATTTAAGAGAACAGTGATTCCGTCGCTCCTCCGCTCGGCAAATCCGCCGGGTGGGGAGAGAAGTGACATGCACATTATTTACGGAGGGACTGGCCGTAAACAATGATTGTCTATGGGGCCAGGGAGCGGCCCCCCGCGCTCCGGCCCCGCCCTTATTCACGGCGGATTTGTGAGCTCATACGGCGCACAAATCCGTCGGGAATAAGCCGTGTGAACACGGCCTAAATGTAATCTGTGGAGTGCTTTGTTCATACATGGTGCTCTCACCACAAAGATATAGCAAAATGTGTAACCTCCAAGAGAGCATTCTTTACTGTGTACAAATATTACAGATCTAGCCGGGGGCTCGTCGCTTCCTAGTGCCCTAATACAGGTTTTAAACCTGCTGTAAAAATAGCCTTATTGTGTTCCCTAACCCTTAAACTATGTTCCATTTAAAGCGAACCAGTCAGGTGATTTCTGCTGTCCTATATGAGAGCAGGATGTGATAGAGGAGAGAAGCTGAGCTGTGATATATAGGGTTATATGATAGAGGAGAGAAGGTGAGCTCTGTGATATATAGGACAATATGATAGAGGAGAGAAGCTGAGATCTGAGATAAATAGGGATATATTATAGAGAGGTAGCTGAGCTCTGAGATATATATGGTTATATATAGAGGAAGAAGCTAGCTCTGTGATATATAGGGTTATATGATAGAGGAGAGAGCTGAGCTCTGTGATATATAGGGTTATATGATAGAGGGAGAGAATCTGAGCTCTGTGATATATAGGGTTATATGATAGAGGAGCTGAGCTCTTTCAGATATAGGGTTATGTGATTAGAAGCAAGGTTTCTGTGTAAAATTAAGAAAAATGTTTGAAGTCATCCTCCTGCTGATCCCACCCACATACAGTGATTGACAGTTTGCCATCTACATGATGAAGGGAAAGCTGTCAATTACTGTATGTGGGTGAGATAAGCAGGACTTCCACCGTCAACTAAGAAGGCACTCCCATTACTGAACTTCCATGCTGCAGGCCGGCTCCTAGCTAGCTGCGTCAACCATGCTAGAGAATGAGGGGGGCAGTGATTGCGGCCATTAATTTCTATTCGAGTGCGCTTGGCTTTATTCGGAACAGAAATGGAAGGGGTGACAGCCCATAGATCTCCCTTTATCAAACTCTGCTCCCACATAGGGCAGCATAAACCACCTGAGAGGTTTCCTTTAAAGTATTGCAAACCTCTGAAGTGGAACCTCATTAACACCCAGACATGCTTTAAATATACAATTTTATACAAGTATAGGAGAGAAGCTGTAGTCAGGAAGGTCTGGCTACAAGCCTTCTCCAAACTAAGAGAAGCAGTAACTGCCTAGTATAAGGGGATGTTCACACGGCGTGTTGGGATCTGCTTTTAGACGCGTGTTTGGATCCGTGTTTCAAACCCTAAATGCACCCAAACCTGCATCTAACAATGTGCAGTGTGATTGCTTTCAGTGTAAACGCATCAGTCTTCAGACGAGTGATCGCGATGCGCATCTCATTGCGTCTTTCGGATCCATTTAAAGAATTGTCATGCCAATTCATGATCCATTTGACGCAACAGACGCCCTATTAAAAACTATAGGGTACGTTCCTGCTGCAGCCAAAACGCATACAAACACGCACCTGAGTGTTGGATACGATTTACGCAGCGCTTTTGAATGCATTCTTCGGATCCAAGACAGATCCAACACGCCGTGTGAGCATACCTTAAGTCAGCTCAGCAGTCTGCATGCTATGTTGCATGATGAGGTCTAGAGCCTGCGCCATATAAAGGGCTCTCAAGCACTAAGCGCTCATTCACATAGCTTTATCCTCCTGGCTGGAATGCCTCCCAAAACAAGGCAGAAGGCAGAGGCCACAGCCAATGTTTGGGCCTCAACAGTTTTTGAATAAAGCCATGAATACTGTGACAAACACTCATGTGAATGAGTTTATAGCGGTAAGGCTGGGTTCACACCTTGCTATTCACTACGTCAGCAGCATCAGTTCTAGATACTTTAAAAAAAAAACAAGGAACCCTGACTGACATCATAGCTGCGGCCGGCCCATAGAACAAACATAGTCCTATGAAATGTACATGTCTTCCTTGCAGTACACGCGTGTGGTTCATCACGCTTTGGTGTCACTCACAAAGACTACCACTCTAGGAAACGGAGCAAGCTTAGTGCAAACAGGACTACATGAGTTCTATTGATGTCTATGGGCAGGCCACAGCTTCCCGGCCCGATATCACAAAGAAGCTGTGCCCGGCCCACCGACATCCACACAACAATCAGGGTATGTTCACACGGCTGAATTTTTAACGCTGTTTTCGAAGCGTTTCCTCTCCCAGAACAGCATCAAAACCTCGCCTGAAACGCACTTCTTCAGACGAGGTTTTAGACGCGTTTTTTGGGCGAGGTTTACAACACTGTTTCCCCCATACAAATTAATAGACAGGTCAAAGAACATGCAGAGAAACGCGACTAAAACACGCTTCAAGAACTGACATGACTACTTTTTCAGCGCCCAAAGAAGCATGTAAAAACCTCGTCATGTGGGAACTACAACACTGTTTTACATAGGAATGAACTGGGGGCATTTTGGATGCCGTTTTGGGCACGGAAACGCTCCGAAAACCGTGTCCAAAACAACGTCCACATAAGCCGTGTGAACTCACCCTCACACTTCTATTTGGACGACACTTGCTCTACTTGTCGAATGTATATGCTTTCTGTGTGGGACATTTGATCTCCCGCACAAGTGTATATCGCCAACTATGTCGCGGTATCCATCAGGAAACTTTTTCTTCCCACAGTATCCCGATGAGCACCTCTAATGTAGTGAATAACGAGGTGTGAACCCAGCCTAAAAAACTGTTAGTACTTACAAGTGGATCCCTAAATCCACCAGTGCTTCCACAACCTATGGGGGAGGAGTGCGCCCATAGTACTCCATGTGTGCACCTCTTACCCATGGACGCACTCTATGTAATGATTTAGTGCAGTGCTCATAATCCTTCTATCAATATTACATAACATATACAGTGTCCACACAATAACAGTGATACCTATTCAGGCTATTAAAGTGCCTCCATGAGATCAATACGGCTGCAAAGAAAACTGGATAAGTCAGAAGAGAGCAATTCCCTCCCGCCACCTCCCAAGTCATGTAAGATAAAAAAACAAGGGAGAAAAACAGATCTAAACCAACATGCCCAATGAAGAACACAAAGCCATACATGTACGTGTAAAGAAAGAGCGCGTCAGTAACGAGTAGTTACACCATGAACACCACGCGGGGACGCGAGTGCTTGCTGGCGTCTAGTTAATGTCTACAATCCCCTGAAGCAGAAGAGGACCCACTTTTTTTCTGCCATCAGGAAGGGTTTTGCATTTGCCTTCTCCACTATAAAAATCACACACACAAATAACAGAGAAGAGAGTTGATTATTTTTGCAAATACTGTGAAGTAAAGAAGGATGCAAAACGTGAGGGAGAGAGAGAGGAGAATTAAACGCCCTGCGCCCAATTCTGCACCTTGAAGAGTTACAGACTTACAAATACACCAACACTGATCCGTGGGACAGCCGACTCATCTGCTTCTGGCCATTGCAGACGCACTTCTACTAGGACTGCAATGGACACCCACAAGATGTGTACAGAGCTAGAGACACGGAATACAAAAAAACAGAGATTCAATAGAAAGCGTCACTCATGGGTGTTACATGGTAGAATCATTACGAGAACGACAAGGTTAGCAGCTCATAGTCTACCAGGGATCGCCATTAAAAAACACAGAGGTTGTAGCATGCAGACTGTGCTCACTCCTAGACAACACGCCCGCTACCTCTTCCTGTGCAGCAACGTGAATAAGCAAGCGCTGTACCAACCTTCTGCGTATGGCACCACGATCAGCGCTCGGTCCACGAACACCGTGTTGGTCAAGTGCTGGGCGACTACGGCAGAGTCTGGATCATGGAACTTTACAAAGCAGACACGAGATGAGACTGGCAAAGGCGAATCACTAAAAAAAGGAAAAGGAAAAAGCAAGGTGAATGCATGATCGAGGCAGGCGGACGAGGGAAGCTGAAACGGAAAGAGGCACTGTCAGTAACATAGGAGGCGTCTGCTTCCGCTAAGGCGGCCAAGTCACTCACCTTCAGACATCTGCATCTCACAAACTGCTATTTAAAAAAAACGTAGGTCAATTCTAAGGGCTACATTTCGGTAAAGAAGGAACCTGTCCCGCTTTCTGAAGCGGCTGTGGATGCACAGGAGACATCCACAGAAAGCAAGATAGAAACGTTCAAAGCTGAAGTAAATACAAGTAGGCAGTGCTCCCATGTCCGCCTCGACAAGTACGAATCTGACAGTATTAAAGCTTGTTCACACTGCGTTTTTGGATCCGATTTTGGATCTGAAAATCGCATCCCAAAACGCTGCGGCGATCGGACCCTAAACAGATCCAACAAGTATCCAACACGCAGCTTTGTGTTTGGATCCGTGTTGGCAGCAGCAGGATCGCACCCTATAGTTTATTATAGAGGCAGCTGTGTGTTGGCTGCAGCAGGATCGCACCCTATAGTTTATTATAGAGGCAGCTGTGTGTTTGGATGCAGCAGGATCGCACCCTATAGTTTATTATAGAGGCAGCTGTGTGTTTGGATGTGTTGGATGCAGCAGGATCGCTCCCTATAGTTTATTATAGAGGCAGCTGTGTGTTGGATGCAGCAGGATCGCACCCTATAGTTTATTATAGAGGCAGCTGTGGCAGCAGGATCGCTCCCTATAGTTTATTATAGAGGCAGCTGTGTGTTGGCTGCAGCAGGATCGCTCCCTATAGTTTATTATAGAGGCAGCTGTGTGTTTGGGATCTGTGTGGATGCAGCAGGATCGCTCCCTATAGTTTATTATAGAGGCAGCTGTGTGTCTGGATGCAGCAGGATCCCACCCTATAGTTTATTATAGAGGCAGCTGTGTATTTGGATGTGTTGGATGCAGCAGGATCGCTCCCTATAGTTTATTATAGAGGCAGCTGTGTGTTGGCTGCAGCAGGATCGCACCCTATAGTTTATTATAGAGGCAGCTGTGTGTTGGCTGCAGCAGGATCGCTCCCTATAGTTTATTATAGAGGCAGCTGTGTGTTGGCTGCAGCAGGATCGCACCCTATAGTTTATTATAGAGGCAGCTGTGTGTTGGATGCAGCAGGATCGCTCCCTATAGTTTATTATAGAGGCAGCTGTGTGTTGGATGCAGCAGGATCGCACCCTATAGTTTATTATAGAGGCAGCTGTGTGTTGGATGCAGCAGGATCGCACCCTATAGTTTATTATAGAGGCAGCTGTGTGTTGGCTGCAGCAGGATCGCACCCTATAGTTTATTATAGAGGCAGCTGTGTGTTTGGATCTGTGTTGGATGCAGCAGGATCGCTCCCTATAGTTTATTATAGAGGCAGCTGTGTGTTGGCTGCAGCAGGATCGCTCCCTATAGTTTATTATAGAGGCAGCTGTGTGTTGGCTGCAGCAGGATCGCTCCCTATAGTTTATTATAGAGGCAGCTGTGTGTTGGATGCAGCAGGATCGCTCCCTATAGTTTATTATAGGGCTCCTGCTGTGTCTTTCGGATCAAGAACTGACATGTCAATTCTTTGAACGGATCCGAAAGACGCAAGTAAACGCGCATCGGCGATCTGATGTAACTCAGAATTCATATGAGATACTCAATGTCAGACCCACAAGAGTGCATAGAGTGATTTCTGCTCCACCTCAAAAGCACAGGGTATTCCAGGCAGGTCAGAGTGTGGGTCATGTAACCCAATGAAAGACCCAAACATTGGTCATTAAGGGTATATTCATATGGCGTATACCCAGCTTATAGTGGCGGGAACTGTGCCTGCCGCTATACACCTGCTGTTTTAGAAGTACGTGCTGGCCAGCGTACTTCCAAAGCGCTCCGGCCAGGCCCCCATCCACCTTCACTTTGCCCTTTTGACATGTCACTTCTTTCTCCAGGAGCTCAGTACGCGCAGGGGATAACGCAGTATAATCACAGCACTCTCTTATTTACTGTATTTGCAGGACGTACTTCGGGCATATTGCAGCACAATTACGCACTGAAGTACACCAAGTGTGAACATACTCTAATACTAACTACTGTGTCTGGTTGAAGCAATCACCGGCACGACGGTTCCCCTGAAATCATCCATCAGCCTAAAGTCACTGACGTGCTCCTTTAAATATTTTCACCGGTACCTATGAAACTGCACGGCCACTAAAATGTCCAGGCTCCTGAACTGGTCTGAAAGGACCCTAAAGCCTACAAAATTGTTCCCCCTTCTCTTTACAGATAGCCTACTTTGTACCTGATAGTATAATCTCAGTCATCGTTACTTCACAATGCTATACTGACCGATGTAAATGATCCCATGCATCATTATCAGAGATGAGATGTGCGATCTAATCTGTGTAATAAGATCCTCTGATCACCTGAACATCTAGCACCTTATTCTCCGCAGAGCGCCCCATCATTGATGTCAACTGTAATCAATCCCATCTAGAAATCCATAGAATTAAAAAAAAAAAAACACTCTTTATGACCACGTGTCTGTTTCCTGTTCTCGTCCTAAAACACAGAGGATCCGGCACTCGCATCCTAAGGAACATTCCACATTGCAGAACGGTTTCATCACAATCTACACCAACAGGAAAAAGCCCCCAACTATCTAGGACTCCGTCCTCAGCTCCTTATTCAAAGGAAGCACCGCCAGCCCCAGCCCCGATGACAGCTCCTCTAACACAACAGACCTATGAAACCGGCACTGTAGGCTTGGCAGCCACGAACAGCGGGCGTGAGCATTGCCGGAACAAACGCCTGGCACCACCACCCTCTGTTCTGTAATGCCGCGTACCTCCGCTCATACTGACAACTTCCAATGTGACCAGAATAAAACTAGGAATATTCCAGAACACTGCATAACAATCCACTAATAATACACAACCAGGACGGCTCCAATAAGAGTCCTAATAGTTCAGATAAACAGAACATAAACTAGTTGGTCTAAAACAAAAAAAAAAAAAACTACGGTCCATTTGGACCAATTTCACGTTATGTTGCGTTACCTTTGTAGCCCTTTGTGTTCTTCCTTAGGATTATTTTTGGCCCTTGTCCCCTCTCCTCTCCTTGTTAAGGTTCTGGTTAATTAACCTTTTCTCAAGCTGTCATATTTTCTCCTATGTACTTTCACCGAGCTATGTAACTGTTAATATTTGATAGTAATAGTACTCTAACTCATTACATTTTGTACAGTTAGAGTTTGCAAGGCCAAAAAAAAAAAAAAAAAAAAACATCCATCCAGCTCAGCCTATTGGCTACAATGTTGATCCAGAGGAAGGCAAAAAACCCCACGAGGTAGAAGCCAATTGTCCTCAGTGTAGGGGGAAATGTCTTCCCGACTCCAATCTGGCATCAGAATATATCCCTGGATCAGCGACCTTTCTCCAGAATCCCGGTCACTATAACTTGTTCTATTATTACATCTAGAAATGTATCCAGACCCTTCTCCAGAATTCCCAGTCACTATAACTTTATATTATTACATCTAGAAATGTATCCAGACCCTTCTCCAGAATCCCAGTCACTATAACATTATATTATTACATCTAGAAATGTATCCAGACCCTTCTCCAGAATCCCAGTCACTATAACATTATATTATTACATCTAGAAATGTATCCAGACCCTTCTCCAGAATCCCAGTCACTATAACATTATATTATTACATCTAGAAATGTCTCCAGACCTCTCCAGAATCCCGGTCACTATAACTTGTCTAATTATTACATCTAGAAATGTATCCAGACCTTCTCCAGAATCCTGGTCACAAATAACTGTTCATATTATTACATCTAGAAATGTATCCAGACCCTTCTCCAGAATCCCGGTCACTATAACTTGTTATATTATTACATCAGAAATGTTCCAGACCCTTCTCCAGAATCCGGTCACTATAACTTGTTCTATTATTACATCTAGAAATGTATCCAGACCCTTCTCCAGAATCCTGGTCACTATAACTTGTTATATTATCACATCTAGAAATGTCTCCAGACCCTTCCCCAGAATCCTGGTCACTATAAGGCTATGTCTCCACAACAAAGCTAAAAAACTGTCAGAAATCAGACAGTGTTTATACTTCGCCACTCCGCCAGTTTTTTGTGCGATTTCTACACAAAAAAAAACAAAAACAAAAAAAAGCGGCTGGATTTTGGGTTCCTGGTGCCCCAGTACATTGGCTGCATGGGAATCCGATGGGGACCCAGTGATGGATAGAATATATGTCGATGAGATAAGTTCTCACCCAATTCTCCCCTACTGTATTCTGTTCTAGATTTTTCCAGGCAAATCCTCAGCACTCCCATCATGTGTGACCTTACCTTAGGGCTTGGTTCACACTTGTGTCAGCCGTTCCATTTGGAACCCCTGTTGCAAGTTTTGTCGGGAATGACGGGGAAAAAAAAAAACCCTGCTATTTTTTCCACTAAAACAGCGGAAATGCGACAGATCTCATTATAGTCTATGGGATCCATTTACATCTGAGACACTGACCGACGAGATGTTTGCAGAGGGCACAGGATCTGCTAGAAACCACACTAATGCTTCCATCAGTCCTCTCCAGCTATGGCGACACTACAAGTCACAGCAGTGGTTACATTCACAAGCCATAGAGATGACAAAGAGGACATTGTACAGAAATCATTCACATCTGGACACGACTGCATAAAGGCCTCGTTCAGGGTCCTGGCAAACCCCCCGCCTTCTGCCAACGATGCACGCGAATGGGAGATTTGACACTTGACGCCCCATTCTGAAACCGAGCCGTGTAAGATAACAATGCCCCTATAGATTTTGCAACCCACAACACGCTCATCGCTGCTGTGTGGGCCCCACTGAATTACACCAGCCGGGGTCACATACGTCAAGTATCCATTTCATTTCTGAGACAGAATTCCTTGCAGATTTCCCTATGTCCGATCTGTGCTGTGTGAACATGGCCCAAGGGAAAACAATGCCGACTGAGCAGAACAAGAGTCAGAGAGCCCGGCCAGGGGTAAATCCGATACCGCCCCGGCTGCTCTAACCATCTGCCGACACCGAAATCTCTGCAAACCCTGCAACAGCGACTACATTACGCCACACAGGAAACCCGACAGCGGCTGTCACCGCTCAGGAGACAATACCGGGGAAAGTGACACCTGGAGCGCATCCGCCCCAGGGATCGTGTGCGCTGCCATTGCTTTGTAGCCATAATATCAGCGTTAACGGGGTTTTGCCACGATGTAATGTTGACGTAGGATCCTCCAAAATGGGTATTTAGTCACTTTTCTAAATATATGCGATTAAAAAAGTGAAGCCTGTGAGAGCTACAGCATTGCTCAGTCCCCCTTAGTTTCCTGACAGTTTACATTTAGACAGGAGCTGATCTGGCCGCGCTTGCATGTTTGCACTTCTAATCTGATGACAGGGAACATGAATGAGTTTTCAAGGGACTGTGGAGAAAGTGCAGTGTATGAGGCTTTCGGCTGTATAGACAGCCACTGGTTTGTAAGGGTTATTATTTGGGATTTGACATTGCGACCCCCTTTTCTTTCTCATTCTCTGCTCACCCCCTCCCTCTCACCACTGCAGAGTTCATGATTTGTTTATCTTCTCTCCTGAGCCAGATGAGAGGGAAGCATCTCACTTTGTGGCAAAACCCCTTTTTCTGTTTTCCCCTTCTCTGCAGGGCCACAATATGTGGTTTTGTGCAGTTTTTTAGTTTTTGATTGTCACAGGGGTTGTCCATTGTTTTGAAGGAATAAAGCACAAACAAAAAAAAACAAAAAAATATTCTAAGCCCTCCATGAAGCCCGCTCTGCTCCAGCTGATGACGTCACCGGCCTCGGCTGTAACGTACCGTATATAGAGACTGCTGAGGCCGGTGATTGGCTGCAGCGTCATGTAATGTAACCATCATGATGGCGCTGTAGGGATGTTGGTCAAGATTTTTCCCTATTCTTATTAAAAGCAGACACCGCCTTCGCCGATCACACAGGTAAACAGCAGCTCTATCCACAAAACAGAGCAGCTACTAACAACCCACTTGAAAACCGCACCAATCAGAAAAAAAAACACACCGGCACGGTCACCACCAGCTGTCATTGCCACACCCCGACATAGCGTTCTAGAACTTGCCCGTAGCAACCAATCAGAGCTCAGCTTTCATTTTACCAGAGCAGTATAAGGGTATGTTCACACGACGTTTTGGATCTGTTTTTTTTTTTTTTTTACAGAAGAGAAACTGCATCCAAAAGCCGTATCCAAAAACGCAGCAGCTGATGCTTTTTTGGATGCATTTTGCATGCGTTTTTCAATGCCTTCTCTTTCAAATCAATTATCTATTAATAAATTAATAGATAATTTACAATTAATGATTTACCCTAACCGCATAATAATCATCAGTTAATAAAAAAAATTATTATTATTTGTGATTAATAACTATTATTAATTATTGACAATTTGTAACTGATTGTGACACTATATAAATATTATATATATACATTTTATAATATATATTATATATATATAATAATATATATATATATATAAAAAATATAAAAAAACACATATAAAAAATATAAAAACACACAACTTCAAATTTTAATCCCAAAACGTTTTCAGAAAGCTTAGTGTGTTGCTTTTTTGGATCTGTTTTTCAGGCTCCAAAAGCGCACCCCATTGTTTCCTATGGGGATTTCTCTTGCATAAAACGCAAATAGAAATTACTGTCCATTCTTAAAACGAATCCGAAAAGCGGATCGCAAAGAAGTAAAAGTGCGTCGGCGATCACTCGTCTGAACGCCGAGGCTTTTTAAAATTGAAAAAATGTAAATCCACTGCTCATTGTTTACGTTTGCTTGCAAAAAAAGGGTGCAAAAACGGTTGGAAAACCCAAGAAGTGAATGCCGAGCGCCGATTGGTTCTATGGGAAAAGGGAGCCCCATTTTCACAAAGGGGCCCCCACTATTCTCTACTTTTTCCCACCCAAAAGGCTCTGCTTGCCGTCTGCGAATGGAACTCAATTATTAAGCTAGGTTTTGTTCAGAGTCTACGTTGCAGGCCCGACAGCGCAGCATGTGTGACTATTCCATCCAGTAAGATGATGGCCACCATGACCGCTCACTCACATCACGTTTCGTGGCTCCGTATTCCAACATATACTGCGGTGCAGCCACATGGTCTTGAGGGGCCCAAATTTGTCCCTTCTAAGGGAATTTCCCCCCGCTTGTGTCACTTTATGCGGCGCACGTCTGGTAGAGCACACCGCGGATACGAGTGTGATGTAAGAGAGAACGTCATCCAAAAGAGATTCCGCTCGCCCTGTACTTCGCCATGGTATATGCTGGGATGGCAACAGACCCCCGACTATGCTATGACTAGGTCCCTAGTGTCCATCACCGTATCTCTGCTACAGACCTTCACAACGTGTGCAGAGGGTTTCGACTGCAGATTAACCCCATTCTTACCACAAAAATTTTAAAAAAAAACGGCCAGTACCTCAGCGAGGTATGCACGAAATAAAAGAAAGGCTTTAAAGGGGTTCTCTCACCCGCGCCCTTTCCAAAAAACAGTTTTACACTCAGCTTCCTCCGCCTGTGGGTGAATCTATAGCAGTAATTAGCATCTCTGTAAGTTGCGGAGAACTTAGGGTATGTTCACCCCGCCGGTGAGTCCCTGGAACATAGTTTTAGATCTTTGGATCCTGTTTTGGGGCCCCAAGGGGCCCAAAAGCATTAACAAATAGCAGTTTTACACTGCTGCAATGTAAAACACGCATCTGTGTTCAGACGAGTGATCACTAATGCACGTTTACTTACATCTTTCGGGTCCAAAAACGCCATGCTGGAGAGGTTCTCTCTTCAGTAAACACAAGGTACATGTGCTATGAGGACTGAAATCAATGGCTTTTCTGTAATCTTGTTAGAGATAATTAGTTTGCTCCGGAGCGCAGTCCATCCAAAAGACAGAGATATAGTTAGGGAACCAAAGAAACCTGTGAGCACTCAGAGCAATAAAAAAAATTTTTACTATGACTAAAGTAAAAACTATTTACCAAGTATTTAGAAAAAGCTTCATTTAAAAAAACTATCTTTTTAGGAGAACTTAATTTCCAGATTCTGCGATAAAAAAACTGTGTTGAACGAGGCCTATTTTGGGCAGAATGATATCTGAGTTCGAATTTAAACCTACATCTTCCTATTCACTGACAGCAAGCAGAGGTTTTAAACATCAGCCAATAATCAGACGAGGTTAAGTAACAATGATTGAGGTGTCAAAATCTGCATGAAAATCTGTGGCGCGAACACACTCTTACTAGGTGAGAATAGGTATTTCTTCCTCTGAACATAACCCTAGATCTTCCAATTCACTGACAACAAGTAGAGGGGGTTTTTTTTAAAAACCAAAGAACAGCTTAAAGTTACACTGATCTAGGGGTCAAAATCCGCAGTGTGAACACGGCTGTACAGAGCATCTCTGCCTCTGAACAGAAACCCGAATCTATCCCCCGACAGCATGCGGACGTTTTTGAAATTGGCCAATAGTCAAACGAGGCTTAACTCAGATTTTTGGGCCACAATCTGCATAAACATCTGCAGTGTGAGCTCGGCCTTACTAGGTCAGAATGAACATTGCTGCCTCGGAATATAAACCTACATCTTCCTATTCACTGACAGAAAGTAAAGCTTTTGATATCGGCAAATAATCAGCCCATGGCTAAAAGAAACACTGATTTGAGGGCAAAAGGCATGAAAATTTTTTGGTGGAACAGGGCCCTTTACTGGTCGGGAAAGGGAAATTTCTGCCTCTGAAAATAAACCTGCAAATTCACTGACAACAAGCAGAAGTTTTAAAAATCAGCCAATAAACAGAAACCTTTAAAACACCCCCGATTTTTGGGGGCCCAAAACTGCCCTGAAAATCCATGGCTTCAACGCTCTCTTACTAGGTCAGAATAGGTATTTCTGCCTCTGAACATAAACCTTCTATTCAGCGACAACAACACTGAAAGGATGCAGAGGTTTTGAAATCAGAGAATAAACTGACAAGGTTTAATTCACACTGATCTGGGATCAAAAACTGGGGGGGTGAATACAGCCTTACTTTTTTAATATTTTATTTATAATTTAAAATTTTTGAAAAAATTAACTTGGGAAACTTTTTAGCACTGACAGCAAGCAGAGGTACTGAAATCAGCCACTGATCAGATGGGGCTTAATTTGCCAAAAAGTTTTGGGGTCCCAAAAACTGCGTTTTGAACATGGCCCCCAACTAGCAGGGGTGGGGGGTCGGAGCCCAATTTTTCAAAGGGGTCATAAAATTGGGCCGACCCTGCAAAATTTAAAAAAGTTGGTCCCGTTAGTTCGGAAAGCAAATGGAAAGGCCCAAAAGGAAATTTGGGCCGGCCGGTGCTTTCTGCTTTTCCCCTATTTTAGGCTATCCCTGAGGAGTGTAATTGATGACATGGAGCAGGCAAAGCGCTGCCCCCGGGGGAAAAAATTCTGCTCCTATGGCAAAAAAGGATTTCAGCAAAAATTTTTTACCTCTTTCAAAGAGTAAAAGAGTTTTAACCATTCATGGAAAAATGACTGTGGGCCCAAATTCCTTTATACCCCGACATTGTTTAAAAAGAGTTGCCCCCCTTTTGGGCAACCCCTTTGGCCCCCCCAAGTTAGTGTAGAAAGGGGTTCTTAGCCTGGAAAAAATTTAGATCAATGTGAGTCATGTATGCAAAATTTTTCAATGTTTTTTGTGCTCTAAAGTCATATCCAATAAATATATTTTCATTGACAACAAAAGGGGTAACAATGTTTTAACTTGTGACTTCGGTCCATATTCACATCCACTACAACTTTGTACTGAGGCTACTGTAATTTTATATACTCATCTTTCCTATCTTAAACATAAATTTGACTTGAAGTATTTAGCAACTGCTTATTTTTTGCAGATTCTTTCCTGTAAACATTTTTTACTGTTTTTTCTCCAAAAATCTAAATGTTAATTTTTATTATTTTGTCAGTATTTTTGGTAAATCCACCTTTTGGTTTTCATACTGCCTGAACCTTTTGGGGTCAAATCAGATTCAACATATCTTTACAAAATCGATCCCCGGGTTTCTTCTACACATTCCCAAAGTTGGTGAGACTGGGCTTGGGTAAAAAACGCTTTTTCTTCAACTCTACCCCCCAATTTTCAAAAAGATCAAAACATTGTTCCCCCCTTTTTCTTGCAGTGTCTGTTTTTTACCCAAATAGCTTGATTATTTTAACATAATTTTAAAAAAACCTGATGTTACCATTTTAAATACAGTAAAGTTATCACTTAAACCCTGCGCCAAAGTTTGAGGGAGTCGGAGGTTTGGGGGAAAATTTAGGGGGTCCCGGGGCTTTTGGGCCCGCCCACTCCAAAAGCCCGATTACTAGGTCAGAATAGATATTTCTTCCGCCAAACCTAAATCTTTCTATTCACCGACAACAAACAGAGGTTTTAAAATCAGCCAATAACAGGACAGGATTTAAATTTATCCCGATTTTGGGCCACAAAACTCCCCGAAAAACCCATGTGAACAGGCTTTTTTTTTGGGTTTTAATGCATATTTTTTGCTTTTAAAAACCCAATTAAACTTTTTTTATTCACCAACAAACCCAACCAGGTATTGAAACCTGCCACAACTCCCCTTATGGGGGGCAAAATCTGCCCCTGTGAAAAATAGGGTTTGGAAAAAAGGATTTTTTTTTCTCCAAAAACAAACCTAATCTTTCTTTCCCAAAACAACAAGCAGAGGTCTAAAAATCAGCAAATAATAGGAGAGGGCATAAAAAGGGGTTTTTCCCCCCTACAAGGTTGCTTTTTTTGTTAAAGATCTTTCAAAAAAAAAGTCACCAAAATTGCCCTTAAATGTCCCCATTAAACCCCCCCGGTGGTCCTAAACCTTTATTTGTCTAGGGAAAATAAAACCCTTTTATTTCCCCTGGGCCGGCCAATCAAGCTCCTACCCTCCCCGGTTTTTTGCTAAAGCCCCCCAAACAGACCTGGAAATCCCGGATCTCTCCCGTAAGGCTGGCCCAAACCGCCGGTTTTTCCCTATAAAGGGCCCACAGACCTGTTCCCCCCTCTCCCGAAAAAGGGCCCATCCAATTTTGCCCCCGGTCCCCCCTAAGCACAGCCCCGTTCCATCCTCCCGATAAAAGGGTGCCCCCGCCGGGTTTTTTCTAAGCCCATTCCCAAAGGACCCTTTTCAACCCCTCCTCCCGAAAATGGCCGCCCCCCCCCAAAACCGCCGGTTTTTTCCCTTTTACCCCTATAGGGGGTTACAAAACCGACCTTTGATTTCCCATCCTTCCCCCCCCCTTTTAAAAAGGCTGCCAGCCCCCCGGTCTTTTAATAGCCACAGACCTTTTTCCACTCTCCCGATAAGGCGCCAGCGCGGCCTCTTTAGCTACAAAAACCTGTTCCATCCCCCTCCCGATAAGGCTGCCAGCGCTGGTCCCCTATAGCTACAGACCTGTTTCCCCTCTCCCTCCCCCCGGATTAGCCTTTTTTCCCCCAAACGAGGGTGGTCCTATAGCTTTCAGACCTGGGTTCGAATTTTCTCCCGATAAGGCTTCCCAGCGCTGGGCCCCAATACTACAGACCTTTGATCTCTCCGGAAAAAAGGGGCCCCGCGCTGGTCCTAAAGCTACAGACCTGTTTGGGTCTCTCCTGATGTCCGCCACGCTTGTTGCTATATTCTACAGACCGGCCCTTTTTACGCAGGGCCCAGTGGAATCCAAATAAACACAAAACCCCCGAATTCAAAATGAAACCCAAGAAAAGAGGACTGAGGAAGAAAGAATCAATTAGTAGACAACCCCCCTTTTAAATTTATACTGGGGTTTTGGGGCCACAATCTACACAAAAATCCGCGGTGTGAACAAAGGCCTTACTAGGTTAAAATTTCATTTCTTACTAGGTTTACAATTTATATATCTCTTTTAAAAAATTAACTTTGGAAGCTTCCAAATTTACTGCCACAAGCAAGATAACCCGAAATCACCAAGTGTTTGGGGGTGAGGTCATCAGAAAGCTGCGCCACATTTCATTGGTTTCGCCTTTATTGGGCATGACAAAAACACATTGAGGGTTTCACTAAGAATTTTATTTTTTGAAAATTTTTTTAGGAATTTTAAACTTTTAAAAAAAAAACCCGAAAAAACAACAATTGGGCTAAACCCGCGAGGCCCTCCCAGACGCCCCCAGGGGCACAATGGGGCTGGCGGGCAAAAAGTCCCAGGAAACGGGGCCCGGGCGGGAGACGTGGTGCTCGGCATATAAGGGGGTGAGGTCACCCCGGGCGCCCCCGCTCAGCATCGCCCGGGAGGGGAGAGGCCGCCGCCATTTTGAGCCCCCGCCATGTTCTCCCTTCATCTCATCACAGCCCTCGGGTTACTTACTCTGGCGGGAAGAGCCTCAAGTCGTCGATTTTGCCCAGGAACCCGAAGAGGGTTTTCATCTGCTCGGTGCTGGCGCTGGGAGACACGTTCGTCACCTGGATCACGTCAGTGGTGGAAGTCATTTTCCGAGCCTCCTGCTTTAACACATTAAATACGGAAACAAAAAAAAAACACAAGAGTGATTCACAGGAATAGTAATCTGAGGACGGTCCGGGGCCCCGCGGCGGGAGAGCGGCCGGTCACAGCGCCGCCATGAAACTGCGACAAGGAGCTGACTGGGCCGCAACTATCCCACAATGCAGCGGGCGCGCAGGCGCTCTGCCCGGCTCTCCGCGAGCCACGCCCCCCGTCTCCTCCCAGGACACAACCCAGCGGGGGCGGAAGTTCTGTGCCGCGCGGCATGCTGGGAGATGTAGTTTTGGAACAACTGGAGACCACGGAGAGCTAAGAGCGTGTTGGGAGTGTATCCAACAGCTCGGGAGAGACCGGCAGTTAGGGGATGATGGGACTTGTAGTTTTGCAGCAACAGACTCCCAGGACCTTATGTATGAAAACTGTCTTGGTGTAAGACGTCCTTTGTTGCCCATAGCAACCAATAAAAGCTCATAGCAACCAATTAAAGCTCAGTCACCAATCAGACGCCATAACAACCAATCAGAGCCCATAGCAACCAATCAGCTCGCAGCAACCAACCAGAGATTGTAGCAACCTATCAGAGCTCATAGCAACCAATAAAAGCTCATAGACACCAATCAGACGCCATAACCAACCAATCAAAGCCCATAGCAACCAATAAAAGCTCATAGCAACCAATCAGAGCTCATAGCAACCAATCAGAGGACATAGCAACCAAGCAGAGCTCTATAAAACCAATCAACCCATAACAACCATACAGCTATAGCCCAATCAACGCCATAACCAACCAATCAAAGCCATAGCAACCATAAAAGCATACAACCAATCGACAATAGCAACCAATCAGAGGACATAGCAACCAGAGTCCATAGCAACCAATCAGAGCTCATAGCTATCTATCAGCGTTCATAGCAACCAATCAGAGCTCATAGGTACCAATCAGAGCTCAGCTTTCATTTCTTTTACTGTTCTGAAAAATGAAAGTGTAACTCTGATTGGTTGTTATGAGCTCTGATTGGTTGCTATTAGCTCTGATTGGTTGCTATGGGCTCTGATTGGTCGCTATGAGCTCTGATTGGTTGCTATGAGCTCTGATTGGTTGCTATGGCCTCTGGTTGCTATGAGCTCTGATTGGTTGCTATGGGATCTGATTGGTCGCTATGGACTCTGGTTGCTATGAGCTCTGATTGGTTGCTATGGGCACAAGGCCCTTTGGGCCTCATTTATTAAAACTATCTAAGTTTTTCCTTGCTGCCCAAAGCAACCAATCAGGACTCATAGCAACCAATCAGAGCCTACAGCAACCAGAGTCCATAGCAACCAATAAGAGCTCATAGCGACCAGAGTCCATAGCAACCAATCAGAGCTCAGGTTTCATTTTTCCAGAGCAGTATAAGAAGTGAAAGCTGAGCTCTGATTGGTTGCTATGGACTTTGGTCGCTATGAGCTCTGATTGGTTGCTATGGGCTCTGATCGGTTGCTATGAACTCTGATTGATTACTATGAGCTCTGATTGGTTGCTATGAGCTCTGATTGGTTAATATGGGCTCTGATTGGTTGCTATGGGCAACAAAGACAGTCTTACTGCTAGACAGGTTTCATATATAAGGCCCCATGTTTCTAGGTAATGTTTAATGTCCACGCCAAGTCATATACGTTAAACAGATGCCTCTGATGGATACCAAGACGTGGCATCCGTCACCCATAGAATCTTATTGTAAATAAAAGGATATGTTTAACAGGTAAGTTTTTTTCTTAATGCTGTTGTATAGAATCCTGCGCTATATTATATTTTTTTCCTGTGGTATCGGCCTATATTGGCGAAACAAAAGGCACAGTTAATCTTTGACCCATTCACACCACGTTTTTGCCCTCCGTTTAACCTATTTGTATATTATGTAAAAACATATCTGTTAAACGTAGTAGAAGAGTGAAGAAATCAGGCGATACCTTTTAGAGGCTAACTGAGTATATTTGATAGTGAGCTTTCGAGAGGACTAGCTCCCTTCTTCAGACAGTGTTGTAACACTGTCTGAAGAAGGGAGCTAGTCCTCTCGAAAGCTCACCATCAAATATACTCAGTTAGCCTGAAAAAGGTATCGCCTGATTTCTTCACTCTTCTACTACTTTCTAAGGCTAACACGGTACAACACTAGACTACTGTTAAAGAGAACCTGTCACATAGTTTTTGCCCCCCAGGCTGAGAACAGAACAAGCTAGTGTCAGACCTGCTGTTTCCAGCACTGTGCCCCTTATTCTCTAAGATGCTGTAGTTTTCATGTATTTAATGCTCAAATCTGCAGTTTTCAGCCAGAAGAGTCATTAGAAGAGTCCTTCAGAGTGTCAGTTTTCAAACCCGGCCAATTGGAGGCTAGCCCCGCCCACCTCAACTGACAAACCTATCACTTTGTATAGGTAGAAGCATGTGAATAACTGTCAGTGGGTGGAGCTAGCCTTTGGTGGGTGGAGCTAACACCTGCTCATGAATAAGATTTATGGGGTAAATGCTCTAAAACTGCTGCATCTTACAGAATAAGGGACACAGCGCTGGGAACAGCAGGTCTGACACTAGCTTGTGCTGCCCTCAGCAAGGAGTGCACAACCTATGTGACAGGTTCCCTTTAAGCGTATACAGACTAAAGGCTTTATGTTTCTATATGTTTCTCATTGACTCTCAAAAAAAAAAAAAAAAAGGATAGGTCAGGTATACCCTTAGGCCATGTTCACACGGCTTATTCTGGGACATATTTCAGCCCGTAATTCGAGCCATACTGCGCTAAATACTGGGCGAGATACGTCCCAGTCATTACGGTAATCCACAGTTCTTATAGAGAACTATGGATTACGTCTCCTCTCCCCGCTCGCACAATACGGCGAGCGGGGAGAGAAGTGACATGTCAATTATTCACGGCGTACGCCCCGCCCCCGTACACACGGTGTAATGGCGGGGCGAAATATGTCCCGCAATTACACCGTGTGAACATAGCCTTACCGTCATGGGACATATGGGTACGTCCTATTGTCGGTAAGAATCTATCAAACAGGCTTATTCGCTAACCCCGCTCCATATGCGTCGGGTGCAGGTCGCTAACACCCACCGCTAAAGCAGAGATCAAAGCTGGCTCCAATCACTGCTGTTTAACCATTTAGACATCTCGGTGATGAATGAGGAATGGGTTGCTCACCCCCTCCTCACAACGATACTCCAAGTGGTTACCGTGTCATCTGGAAGCCGTACAAAGGCTTCCATAGCTGCCATGTTAATACTTCTATTACTTTCTGCCCCAGGTAGGAAGCAATAGAGCCGCCATTTTAGTACACCCTTTTGCATTATTTATATAATGTAGAAGGGTGTACTGGTGATCGAGTCCCCTAGTGGTTAAGTACTCTAAGGGGACTACATGTACAAAACAAAAAAAGTTTTAAAAGTATTAAAAATAAAAAAAAATTCGAAGTTCAAATCAAACCCCTTTTGTCATTTTACAAATAAAAAAGGCAAAAAAGTTACTTATATTTGGGGTCCCCGCATACGTAAATGTCCGATCGGTTGTAATACATCATCATTTATCCCACACACTGAACACCATAGAAAAAAATAAATTCCAAACACCAACATTGCGTTTTTTGGGGGGGTAATTTCATGTCCTCAAAAAATTGGAATAAAAAGTGATGAAAAAAACGCAAGTATCCCACAATGGTGCCATAAAAAACGAAACTTCACCCCGCCAAAATGAGCCCTCACTCCGGTCCATAAGTGAACATAAAAGTTATTGATCACAGTAAATGGTGCGATTACAAAATAGAGAATGGTTGTATTTTTTTTTTAAAGTACTAAGGGCATGTTAAAGGGGTTGTCTCACTACATCGATTCATCTCAACTCAGTCCTGTTTTCTTGGTTTTGCACTTTGAATTTAGGGGCGTGTTTACTGGCTTCTACTAGGCTGCAGTAGAAGCCAGATCTGTAGCTATAGCAACCAGTGCTGGCAGCCTATCATGAGAGATTGAACAGGTCTGTAGCTATAGCAACCAGCACTGGCAGCCTATCAGGAGAGATGTAACAGATCTGTAGCTATAGCAACCAGTGCTGGCAGCCTATCATGAGAGATTGAACAGGTCTGAAGCTATAGCAACCAGTGCTGGCAGCCTATCATGAGAGATTGAACAGGTCTGTAGCTATAGCAACCAGTGCTGCCAGCCTATCATGAGAGATTGAACAGGTCTGTAGCTATAGCAACCAGCGCTGGCAGCCTATCAGGAGTGAACAAACAGGTCTGTAGCTATAGCGACCTGAGGAGCTGATGCACGCCATACAAGAGGGGAAATCTCAGAATAGGTAGGACACTGTTAATGGACACATATTGCAAAGTGATTTGTTTTTGCAAGATCTTTAACATAAAAAGCAGCAATCCTTGTAGTGAGACTACCCCTTTAACACTGCGTATCTGCGGGTCGTACTTCTGAAGCAACAGGCGTATAGCGGCGCGCAGTGTACGTGCTAAAATACGCCGGCAATACACTTTGTGAACAGACCCTAACACAACGAAAACACTGCATATTAGGTATTGCCAAAATTGTACAGAATACAGATAACACATCACTGATACCAAAGAGTGAACGTCATGAAAACAAAATCCCCGAAACATGGCAAAAGTAAATTTTTTTCGCATTTCACCCCACTTACATTTTTCTTTTGGATTTCTAATACATTCTATGGTACAGTCAACTTTGCCATTAAAATGTACATCTTGTACGGCTATAAAAAGCCCTCATAGGTTTATGTACGTGGAAAAATACAAATGTTATGCTTTTTGGAAGGTGAGGTGGAAGAAAAATGAAGAGCCATATTATTATGACCGTAAGAGGTTAAAAAGGACAGAAAAAATGTAGTAGTCTACTTTTATATCTTTGAAATAAAATTATATGCTTGGCGGAGTACAAAAAACATAATGTGAATGGGGCTGTTGGGAGCTTTTCAAGTCTACATGTAAGGCTCAGTACACACCATATTTCTGGCTTCCATTTAACGTACATGCCAGGCCGTATATGTTACACAGATATCAAGAAGTGGCATCTATCTAACATAGCGTCTCATTGTAAAAAAAAATATAAATTTTTTTTTTTTAAATTAGATATTTTTTTATTGACTTTTTTATTTTTAATACAATAGAGTTATTAAACAATAAAATAAGTGTACAAAAAAAAAAGTATTATCCAGGGGGTCCACCTACTGGATACAGTTGAAATTACACACAGTTTGCCTATTTTCGGTATACATTACGGAGGGGTGAGGAGGAAGAGTCTACGAGTACCTATTTCCGACCCCATACACAGAAGAGAACTAGTCAAGGGAAATAGATCTACGGTATTATCCATGGAAAAATATTTCCCAAGTATTTCCCAAGTAGAGGAGTGCTGAGGCAGGAGGTCACCCAAGTGATGAGGGAGGATCGGGAGTTTTTCAGTTACAAGGTTAGTCAGGTTTTGAAAGCGAGTGGGACAACATTAACATGAAGATTTTATCTTGGAACATTAAGGGGTTAAATTCCCCTAACAAACGAAGGAAGGTACTACGGCACTTGCAGAAACTTAAAGGGGACTTGGTTTTACTTCAGGAAACACACCTGAATGCGGAAGATATGGGTAGGATGCAAAAAATGTGGGTTGGAGAAGTGGTGGGAGCCCCAGCAATGAACAAAAACGGGGGGGGGTCATGTTTCTCCTACATAGAAGTTCCCAATGTACTGTGGTCTCCTCAAATCTCGTCTCAGAGGGGAGGATCCTCCAGTCACTTGGACACCCCCCTCAGGGAGGTTAAGCATACTGTATATAATGTATATGCATCCCACAACGCAGGACAGTACTTTCGTCCAAACATTGGAAGCAGCTGTCCCTCCCAGATAAGGAGCCACAAGTAATAGTGCGGGGATTTCAATGGGGTCATGTGTAATAGAGAAGATAGGAAAAGGGCAGATCTAGAAGACTTGTCTAGGGTGAAGGGAGAGATTCTTGTCACAGGTGATTCTGGACCTGCCCGGTTGACGGATTGTTGGAGACATGGAAACCCGGAAGGACGCGAATTTACTTTCTATTCCCATCCGCAGAATTCTTGGACCAAGATAGACTACTCTTCTTGAATGAAGAACAATGGGTAAATGAGTAGATTCTAGTATTCTAGATATTGTTATTTCAGATCACGCCCCAATTATGCTCACACTCCAGGATACTTTCCCTAAGGGTACCGATATACTCTTCAGACTTCCGGAATTCTTCCTAAAGGAGGAAGGTTGTTATGAGTTGGTGAAAAGCTGATGGAAGGAATTCTGTGAAACTAATGCGGGACATAGAGATAACCCCTTTTTATTTTGAGACACAGCAAAGGCATTCCTGAGGGGGAAGATAATAGCTTACATAGCTCATATCAAAAAGCAGACCAGGGAAAGGTTTCAGATAATGATGTCGAGGTTGCGGGACAGTTACACGGCTTTTCTAGACTCTTTGAAAGAGGAGGATAAACGCAGGTGGATACAGGCGAAGCAGGAGTTTGAGGCATGGCAGGAGAAACTGGACAAAATATACAGTGATCGACAGTCAGTTACGTTCTTTAAATTTGGTAACAAATCAGGGAAACTTTAGCAAACATTGGCCAAAGGAAAAAGGAAAGCAACTATAATTCATGGGATCAAGGACCGCAGAGGGACCAGACATACAGACCCAAAACAAATAAATACAGTGTTTAAGGAGTATTATGAGGATCTATATAGGGAGGGTCTCCCAGTATCAGATCAGGCCCAAACAAGCTTTCTAGACAAGTTGAAATTGCCGGCATTGTCGGAGGAGGACTTGGGCTACCTTAATGCGCCCGTAGAGTTGGAGGAGTTGATGTGCACGATTAAAGGTATTCCAAATAGTAAAGCGCCGGCCAGACGCATTACGGGGGGGTTTTTACAAACTTTTAGGTCATGATATAGGAGAGGTGCTCATACAGGTGTTTGAGGAGATCTTAGATAAAAAGAGGGTGATGTCTTCGTCCCACACAGCCCATATCAGAGTGTTACACAAGGTGGGAAGGTCCCGGATTGTCCTAAGCTCTTATGGCCAATTTCATTAACAATGTCGATATTAAAATATTTCCAAATTATGGCAAACAGACTGCAGCTGTATTGCCCAAGTAGTGGTCACAATCAAAACGATTCATAAAAGGACGGTCAGGGGTGGTTAATTCAAAACCATATTAGCGTATTGGGACAGTTTAGAGGAAAGGAGGACATAAAAGGACTGCCCAGCCTATTTGCCGTGACGCCGAAAAGGCGTCTGATAACGTGAAATGGTCTTGGCTATATAAGGTCATGGCCAAAATGAACATACAAGGGACTTTAGGGCTTTACTGAAGCCATATATGACCAACCGATGGCAAGAGTAAACACTCCTGGTTTCCTTTCAGATCCTATTCGGCTACAAAAAGGTACCCGGCAGGGGTGCCCGCTTTCCCCATTACTATTTAATATTGCACTGGAACCAGTCATTAGATATTTAATCTCTTCCGAATCTTTGAGGGAATAAAAGTGGGCAGAGAGAGGTCAAATTATGCTGTTTTGGGCAGATGACATGATGCTTTCCTGAATTCAACCAAGGATCATTTAGGCAGGTAATTGCATTTTTGAATCATGTGGGACCCCTTAGTGGGTATAAAATCAACATATCTAAAAGTCAGCTGCTCTTTTTAGGGGACCATGGAGGAGGGGTACAGTTAAGAGAGGAGGTTCAGGTGGTCTCTTCCTCCCTGACATATTTGGGGATAAAAATAGGAAAAAAGAACTCTTATTTATATCAACTGAACTTTAGGCCCTTGTTAGATAAGATACTAGGAGAATTGAAAAGATGGAGTACATTACCTCTATCATTATTTGGTAGGGCGCAGATGATAAAAATTATAAGCTTTGCTTGCTTATTATATCCCTTGCAAAACTTGTCCATTCTTCTGAAACACACGGATGTAAACAGGTTAAAATCCGCATTTGTAAAATTTTTGTGGAATTCCAAGAGGCCTAGGATTTCCTATAAAAAG
This sequence comes from Phyllomedusa bahiana, assembly GCA_025379985.1. NCBI lineage: Eukaryota > Metazoa > Chordata > Amphibia > Anura > Hylidae > Phyllomedusa > Phyllomedusa bahiana. Next base: position 298,788 of record JAODAL010000094.1, read on the forward strand.
CTTAGTTTGTCCAAGTTGGACGGGGGTTTGAACCTACCCAACATTAGAATGTATAATTTAGCGGCGTTGGTGCACCATGTGAGGGACTGGCTAAACGAAAGCAATGATTTCTCTAATTTACACCTGGAGCAGCAGCTAGCTAGCCCGGAGAATCTAGTGGCTCTCTTGCATACGGCGGTTAGAGATCTTCCTCCGCATGTTAAACGGAGTGTGGTTCTCAGAGACAGTATTGCCACATGGAAGCATGTCAGGAAGCTGTTCACTTTGCCGGTGCATCTATCTAAATATGCTCCCATCTGGGAATTGCCCACATTTCTGGCAGGAAGGGAAAATAAGTTTTTCAAGGAATGGAGAAGTAAAAATATAAAATCTATAGGAGACCTAATCAATGAGCAGGATAATAGGTTCATGACGTGGCAAGAAATGAAAGAGAAATACGGTTTCAGGGAGGGACAAGTCTTCCAATTCTGGCAAGTGATGGCCTTTTGTAAATCTAAGATTAAAAATTTAGCGGCAGCAGAGACGCCAGGAATTTTTGATGATTTGGTAAAGGGTCAGGATCGCTGTGGTTCCTTGTCCATGATTTATAGGAGATTATGTGACAGAGTGTTAGCGCCAATTAAGGATTCCTGTTTTCGTTCGTGGGAAAGGGAGTTGAGAGACTCCGAGATACAGCAAAAAATCAGAGCAGGGTGGGGGAAAATTAGAGCTTCTATTATTAACGAAAACTGGAGGGAGATGTTCTTCCGCTTGGCTCACAAAGCCACTTATGCTTTTAATCTTCCGTTAAGAAATGCCTCTGCGCACTATCTCAGGGAATGTCCCAAATGTAAGCTACAGAAGGCAGACCTGTTACATGGTATCTGGCATTGCCCGAAGCTAAAGAAATATTGGGATGAAATTCTTTTGCTGCTTAAAGAGGTGTGGAATGTGGAGGTGCAGAGTGATCCTTTAAGTACTATTTTCCATTATATCCTTGCAAACGATAACAGGGGGTGCACACGTTATTGCTGGTTGCTAAGAAGTGTATCCTAAGACATTGGTTGAAGGAGAGTGTCCCGACAAAGGATGAAGCTATCCTATTGATTAAGAGATTGCTAACTATAGATAGGATTGAGGCGGAAACAAATAAGAGCTCTTTATCTGAAAAGTTCTTTAAAAAATGGAAGAGTTTTGTAGTTAAAACTTTTTCAGATGAAGAGATTACTACCTCAGGGAAAAGTTGGCTGGTTCCTTGGGCAGACTAGAGGTAGGGGATGATACATGACTAGGGAACGTCTAGGTTGACTTAGATAGGGAAGCAAGGATACAAAGGAGGAATCCCCACACTGGGTAGGTGATCTTATCATTTGAATATTCCTTGAAGAGGAAAGAGTGGTTTCATAAAATTTTGGTGCCAGAATTTTCCATTTCCGAGGTCGCTGGTGGGTGGTAAGGGAGGGGTTTTATAGGGATTGTTTAAGGTTGGCTCGATTTATTTTCTGTGGGGGTTATTATAATTAAAATTAAATGGGGAAGTTTAAGTGTCAACGGAGCATTTAAATGTTACATATTGAAATGTTATTGGCATATTACGATGTGATTGTATGTAAAGGTTGACATTTTTCTTCTCAATAAAAATGGGCTACATTTGCTCTATTTCCCAGCGACATATGCTTTTCCTGTGGAACCTAAGATCTTGTTCACACGGAGTTTTGCCTCCGTATTAAAATACGCTTTGTAGATGCGACAGGACAGACCCAGAGGCGCATCTAACAATTAGCAGTGAGTTTATCACTGCCGGCAACGAGGAACACGCAGCGGCGTTCACATGAGAGATCGTAGCTGCGTGTTTGCCTCGCGCGTGTCGTTTCCGCTTTTCGGACCCGATCAAATTATTGCATGTCAATTATTTGATCGCATCCGCAAGCCGTAACCGACCGGCGCAGGGCAAACACGCAGCGGCTACGATGCTACAGTGAAGGAAATAATTATTTGATCCCTTGCTGATTGTGTACGTTTGCCCACTGATAAAGACATGAACAGTCTATAATTTTACAGGTAGGTTAATTTTAACATTGAGAGATAGAACATCCAAAATAAAATCCAGAAAATCACATTGTATAAATTATATCAATTTATTTGCATTTTGCAGTGAAAAATAAGTATTTGATTCCTCTGGCAAATGAGATTTAATACTTGGTGGCAAAACCCTTGTTGGCAAGCACAGCAGTCGGACGTTTTTGTAGTTTATGATGACGTTTGCGCACATGTCAGGAGGAATTTTGGTCCACTCCTCTTTGCAGATCATCTCTAAATTATTAAGATTTTGAGGATGTCACTTGGCAACTTGGAGCCTCCACTCCCTCTATAAGTTTTCTATGGGATTTAGGTCTGGAGACTGGCTAGGCCACTCCATGACCTTTATGTGCTTCTTTTTGAGCGACTCCTTTGTTGCCTTGGCTGTATGTTTTGGGTCATTGTCTCGCTGGAAGACCCAGACCTGACCCATTTTTAATGTCCTGGCGGAGGGAAGGAAGTTGCCACTTGGGATTTTACGATACATGGCTCCATCCATTCTCCCATTGATGCGGTGAAGTAGTCCTGTGCCCTTAGCAGAGTAACACACCCAAAACATAATGTCTCCACCTCCATGCTTGACAGTGGGGACGGTGTTCTTTGGGTCATAGGCAGCATTTCTTTTCCTCCAAAGACGGCGACTTGAGTTAATGCCAATGAGCTCAAATTTTTGTCTCACCTGACCACAGCACCTTCTCCCAATCACTCACAGAATCATCCAGGTGCTCATTATCAGACTTCAGACGGGCCTGCACATGCGCCTTCTTGAGCAGGGGGACCTTGCGGGCACTGCAGGATTTTAAACTATTACGGTGTAATGTGTTACCAATGGTTTTCTTGGTAGCTGTGGTCCCAGCTGCCTTGAGATCATTAACAAGTTCCCCCCGTGTAGTTTTTGGGCTGATCTCTCACCTTCCTCATGATCAAGGAAACCCCACGAGGTGAGATTTTGCAGGGTGCCCCAGATCGATGTCGACTGACAGCCATTTTGTGTTTCTTCCATTTTCTTACTATTGCACCAACAGTTGTCTCCTTCTCACCAAACGTCTTACTTATGGTTTTGTAGCCCATTCCAGCTGATGTCCCTGACATCCTTAGAAAGCTCTTGGGTCTTGCCCATGTTGTAGAGGTTAGAGTCTGACTGATTAATTGAGTCTGTGGACAGGAGTCTTTTTATAAAGGTGACTATTTAAGTCTTTAATGCAGGTAACAAGTTGATTAGGAGCGTCTACTGGTCTGTAGGAGCCAGAACTCTTAGGGCCACATGTTTGAAAACTGTCTAGGTCTAAAACTGGGACAAATACAGAAAACAGCCAGCCTCAAAACTTGTTAAATCCGTCATGCACGGAAGCACGATCCAAGAAATGGCAAACCCTACAGCTTTATAGAGATATCCAGCACGCAGAAGGGAATTCAGAATATAAACATATGCAGTTTTATTTTTACAAAAATGTTAATAAATAAAGCATGAAAGCACTCACCAGCAAAGCAGCATACAGTGGTCAGTCAAAGTAGAGACCTAGAGATTAAAATGACGCTAACGCGTTTCGGGCACAGAACTTCATGTGTATGCCCTTACTCATAGCAGCCTGCTATACCCTTCCGCGTGCTGGATATCTCTCTATAAAGCTGCTAGGTCTAAAACTCCCTTTGTTCCCCATAGCAACCAATCAGAGCACCCCTTTAATTTCATACAGTGCTCTGGAAAATTTAAAGAGGCGCTCTGATTGGTTGCTATGACCTCTGATTGGTTGCTATGGGCTCTGATTGGTTGCTATGAGCTCTGTTTTGGTTTTTTATGGGGTCTGATTGGTTTTAAAAAGGCTCTGATTGGTTGCTATGAGCTCTGATTGGTTGCTATGGGCAACAAAGTTACTTTTAGACCTAGACAGTTTTCATACATGTGGCTCTTAATGATTGATAGAGGATCAAATACTTATTTCTCTCAGCAAAAAGTAAATAACTTTATATAATTTATACAATGTGATTTTCTAGATTTTATTTTGGATATTCTATCTCTCAATGTTAAAATTAACCTTGCCTTAAGGTTATAGACTGTTCATGTCTTTGTCAGTGGGCAAACTTACACAATCAGCAAGGGATCAAATAATTATTTCCTTCACTGTATAGGGGACACTATATACACTGGTAGTACACACCATATATAGGGGACTCGCTGTATACATGGGTAGTACACACTGTATATATGGAGCTCTTTGTATACACGGGTAGTACACAATGTATATAGGGGGCTTCGTATACACTGGTAGTACACACTGTATACAGGGGACTCTGTATACACGGGTAGTACACACTGTATATAGGGGACTCTGTATACACAGGTAGTACACACTGTATATAGGGGGCTCTCTGTATACACGGGTAGTACACACTGTATATAGGGGACTCTGTATACACGGGTAGTACACACTGTATATAGGGGACTCTATACACGGGTAGTACACACTGTATATAGGGATTCTGTATATATGGGTAGTACACACTGTATATAGAGGACTCTATACTCGGATAGTACACACTGTATATAGGAGTCTCTGTATACTCGGGTAGTACATACTGTATATAGGGGACTCTATACACGGGTAGTACACACTGTATATAGGAGACTCTGTATACACTGGTAGTACACACTGTATATTGTGGTCTGTCTATACACGGGTAGTACACACTGTATATAGGGGTCTCTCTATACACGGGTAGTACACACTGTATATAGGGGACTCTCTGTAACAGGGTAGTAAAACTGTATATTGGGGGCCTCTGTTCACAGGGAGTAACACTGTTTAAATCTCTTTATGGGGGCCTTTAAATTGATACACGGGGGTACACATGTATATAGGGGAAACCCGTATAAAGGTAGTACACACTGGTTTTAGGGCCCCTGATACACGGGGAGTCACACTGTATATAGGGGGCCCCTCTGTATACACGGGAAATACACATGTATATAGGGGCTCTCTGTATACCGGGTTTGTACACACTGTAATAGGGGCTCTCTGAAACCCCGGTAGACACATTATATAGGGGGGTTCCTGTATACACGGGTAGTAAACACTGTATATTGGGGGTTTTTTTACAGGTAGTAACCCCTGTATATAGGGGGTCGTATACAGGGGGAGTAACACGTTATAGGGGCCTTTCATAAACAGGTAGGGAAACAATGTATTAGGGGTCTATATAAAAACGGGAAATACACCTGTATATAGGGGCCCCTGTTAAGGGGAGAAACTGTATTAAAGGGGGACCTCGGGTTTTCAGGTAGACAACTGTAAAGGGGGTCTCTTATACACGGGGGAGTACACACTGTATATAGGGGCTCCTTGGGGATACCATGTTTTGGGGTTTGACCCCTGTAAAATTTTTTAGGGGGTCTCTGTATACCGGGGAGTACACACGTATATAGGGGCTTTTCTTTTAAGGTAGTACACATGTATATGGGGCTTTAACACGGGTAGTAAAAATGATAAGGGGGCTCTGATTTCACGGGAGTAAAAACTGTTTATGGGGGCTCTCTGATAACGGGTAGTACACACTGTATATAGGGGTTTTTATCAAGGTAGTAACACTTTATGGGGTTCTCTTATACCTGGGGTACAACTGTTTATAGGGGGCCTCTATACACGGGTGTAAAAGTATAAGGGGGGCTCTCTTAAAAAAAGGTAGTAACCTGTATTAGGGGATTCCCTTTTCAGGGAGACACACTGTATATAGGGGGCCCCTTATACAGGGTAGTCACCTGTTAGGGGGGCTCTTTAAAACGGGGAACACACTGTATTGGGGCCTCTTATACACGGGGGGAGTAAAAAATGTATATGGGGTCTCTTTTAAAACGGGTAGTAACCGTTATAGGGGCTCTATTACACGGATACCACTTTAAAAAACTCCCTTAACACAAAAAAAACACTTTTTAAGGGCCCTTTAAAAATAACACCTTTTTAAGGGGCCTTAACCAGGGTAAGAAAATTTTTTTTTTAAAAACAAAAAAAAAACAAACAATGTATATAGGGGTCTTTACACGGGGAGCACCTTTTATATAGGGGCCCCTGTTACTGGTAGTAAACTTTTTAGGGGCTCTCATACCCGGTAGTACACCAATGTATATAGGAGGGGGTTTTTTAACGGTATCACACTGTAAAGGGGCTCTTTGGGTTTTTTAAATTTTATACCTTAAAGGGAGTAAAACTGTAATAGGGGCTTTATAACGGAGTACACCGTTTTAGGGGGCTCTTTATACACGGGGGTTTCACCCCTGTATAAGGGGGTCTTATACCCTGGTAGTACACACTGTAATAGGGGGTCTCCTATAAAAGGGTAGTACACATGTTATAGGGGGGGTTGTAACACGGTAGTACACCTGTATATGGGGCCTCTGTTACACGGTGTACACACTGTTTATAGGGGGGGCTCGTATAAACCCGGGGATAACCATGTATTAGGGGTCCTTATAACCCAGGGGTCCACTGTTATTGGGGGCTCTTATACCCCCGGGGCCACTGTTTAAAGGGGCTCCTTTTCAAAGGGGGGAGACACAAAGAAAGGGGGGCCCCCGATACACGGGGAACACACTGTAAAGGGGCTCTGTTTAAAAACCCGGGGAGACACAAGTTATAGGGGGCCGAAAAAGGTAGAAACACGTTAAAGGGGGGGGGCCTTGAACAAGGGAGACACCTGTAAAAAGGGGGCCCCTGATAAAGGGGGGGGTAACACAGGGAAATTAAGGGGGACCCGTAAAGGGGGGGAAAACCACTTAAGGGGTTTTGAACAGGTAGACCCGTAAGGGCCGAAAGGGGGAGACACAGAAAGGGGCTCTTTACCGGGGTAACCAAAACCTGTAAAGGGGCGACAGGGTAGACACACGGTAAGGGGCCCCAAACAGGTTTTACACACGTAATGGGGGGCCGATAAAGGGGGGTAACAACGAAAGGGGCCGTATAAATGGGGAGAACCCAAGTAATGGGGGGGTTTTTTTAAAGGAGCCGGCCGTGCCCCAGGGACTCATCAAGGCGGCCAGGAAGAGCGGACAGCTGAACCTGTCAGGAAGAGGCCTGAGCGAGGGTGAGAGAGAGGGCAGGACAGAGGGTGAGAGAGGGCAGGACAGAGGGTGAGAGAGGGCAGAACATGGAGGGAGAGAGAGGGCAGAGGGCAGGACAGGGGGTGAGGGGGGTAGGATAGAGGGTGAGAGGGGGCAGGACAGGGGGTGAGAGGGGGCAGAGGGCAGGACAGGGGGTGAGAGGGGGCAGAGGGCAGGACAGGGGGTGAGAGGGGGCAGAGGGCAGGACAGGGGGTGAGAGGGGGCAGAGGGCAGAACAGGTGGTGAGAGAGAGGGCAGAGGGCAGGACAGAGGGCGAGAGAGGGCAGGACAGGGGGTGAGAGGGGGCAGAGGGCAGGACAGGGGGTGAGAGGGGGTGAGAAGGTAGGACAGGGGGTGGTGAGAGGGTAGGACAGAGGGCGAGAGAGGGCAGGACAGGGGGTGAGAGGGGGCAGAGGGCAGGACAGGGGGTGAGAGGGGGCAGAGGGCAGGACAGGGGGCGAGAGAGGGCAGGACAGGGGGTGAGAGGGGGCAGAGGGCAGGACAGGGGGTGAGAGGGGGCAGAGGGCAGGACAGGGGGTGAGAGGGGGCAGAGGGCAGGACAGAGGGTGAGAGAGGGCAGAACAGGTGGTGAGAGGGGGCAGAGGGCAGGACAGGGGGTGAGAGAGGGCAGGACAGGGGGTGAGAGGGTAGGACAGAGGGCGAGAGAGGGCAGGACAGAGGGGGCAGAGGGCAGGACAGAGGGTGAGAGGGGGCAGAGGGCAGGACAGGGAGTGAGAGGGGGCAGAGGGCAGACAGGGGGTGAGAGAGGGCAGGACAGAGGGTGAGGAGGCAGAGGGCAGGACAGGGGGTGAGAGAGAGGGCAGGACAGAGGGGGCAGAGGGCAGGACAGAGGGTGAGAGGGGGCAGAGGGCAGGACAGAGGGGGCAGAGGGCAGGACAGAGGGTGAAAGGGTAGGACAGAGGGTGAGAGGGGGCAGAGGGCAGGACAGAGGGGGCAGAGGGCAGGACAGAGGGTGAGAGGGGGCAGAGGGTGAGAGGGGGCAGAGGGCAGGACAGAGGGGGCAGAGGGCAGGACAGAGGGTGAGAGGGGGCAGAGGGCAGGACAGGTGGTGAGAGGGGGTGAGAAGGTAGGACAGGGGGTGGTGAGAGGGTAGGACAGAGGGTGAGAGGGGGCAGAGGGCAGGACAGGGAGTGAGAGGGGGCAGAGGGCAGGACAGAGGGTGAGGGGGCAGGACAGAGGGTGAGAGGGGGCAGAGGGCAGGATAGAGGGGGCAGAGGGCAGGACAGAGGGTGAGAGGGGGCAGAGGGCAGGACAGGGGGTGAGAGGGGGCAGAGGGCAGGATAGAGGGGGCAGAGGGCAGGACAGAGGGCGAGAGGGGGCAGAGGGCAGGACAGGGGGTGAGGGCAGGATAGAGGGTGAGGAGGCAGAGGGCAGGACAGGGGGTGAGGGCAGGATAGAGGGTGAGGAGGCAGGGGGCAGGATAGAGGGTGAGGAGGCAGAGGGCAGGACAGGGGGTGAGGGCAGGATAGAGGGTGAGGAGGCAGAGGGCAGGACGGGGTGAGGGCAGGGTAGAGGGTGAGGAGGCAGAGGGCAGGACAGGGAGGTTGAGGGCAGGATTAGAGGGGTGAGGAGGCAGAGGCAGGGGACGGGGTGTGGGCAGGGTAGTGGGTGTGGAGGCAGAGGAGGTCCAGGGGAGGGAGGGCAGGATAGAGGGTGAGGAGGCAGAGGGCAGGACAGGGGGTGAGGGCAGAATATACCGTCTGGCGGTGGACTGACATTACGGTACATTCGGCTGTTTCACAGTGACTTAGTCTCGTTCTGCTTCTCGGTCCAGCGAGTGTTTGGAGAATAAATGTGGACGTCCCGGAGGAGGCGCACAGCAACGTCCAGTTTGACGTGACGGACCGCTGGTGGGAGCAGACGGATCTGCTGAAGCTGTTTCTGTCGTCCAATAAGCTGCAGTCTCTTCCCGACGACCTCCGGCTCCTTCCTGCCCTCGTGGTTCTTGATGTACGTTTCCCTTCACAAGTGACATTTAAATCCACTTGAGCCCCTATTTCCACAACAGATTTTGGCGCGGACAGCATGTGGATTCCGTACTGAAGTCTGCATGGGCACTGCACCAAAATCCGAACCGAAAAGTATCCCAAGGGGTTGGTCCCACCATAGACTTTGATGGTGTACCAATAGGACATGGCATCAATGTCCAATAGGTGCAGGCCCCACCTCTGGAATCCACACCTATCCCGGGAATGGGACCCAAAAGTTGTGGAGCAGAATGAGGAGCCGGTCACTCCTGCACTACACTCTCTATTCTGTTCTATGGGAGGAGTACAGGGGAGCAGTGTGTTTAGCTGTGCTCCTCCCATAAAAGAAAATGGAGAGTCCTGGGCAAGTGTGACTGTCTCTCTATTGTGCTTTGTAACTTTTGGGGTCCGTTCCTGATATAGGTGCGGGTTCTGGAGGTGGGACCTGCAGCTATCAGACATTGATGCCCTATCCTGTTTAGTGTTGATCGAGAAATGTTCTGGGTCAATCTCAAAACCCCATTAACCCCTTAAGCCGAACGCTTAGAAAAGTAGTTAATGACCAGATAAATTTTTTTTTGTTTTTGCCTCCTTGCGTTTCAGACAGTTGTATCTTTTTTTATTTTTTCAGTGACGCAGTTACTTATAAATAATTGCAGTATTTTTTTTATTTATTTATTTTTTACACCATTCACATTTCACACTTAACCTGCAGAATTAATCTAACAAGTTATTATGGTCATGTGGATACCAAATATGTGTAGGTTTTTTTGTGCGTGTAATTTTATGCACAATTATTTTTTATTAAATATTTTTTTTTATTTTTATTTTTTATTCTTTTTTTTTTTTTACCCCCTTTTATGTTTTTTTTTTTTTACTCCCAAGAAGGGAGAACTGTTTAACATTTTTAAATTTTTTTTTTTTTTTTACACTTTTGCGGCGCCGGGAGCCACAAACCCCGATGTCTGCAGCGACGTCTAAAGACATCGCTGCAGACGAATGACCCGCACCAGCCGAACGTCTAAAGTCGGCGGGCGGTCGTTAAGGGGTTAAAGTCAATGGGAGAAGATGTTCAGGTTAATTTTTATACCTATACAGGTGAGGAGAAGCTGGAATTACCTTCCATTACCGTAAACTGGATACGTGGAACAACTTAGGGAAGAAAATTTGGGTCTAAGAGTCACAGGAAAAAATTGAGAGGCTAAAATACTTAATTCCTTTCAATGGCTGAAAAGATGAGGACCGCTTGCAAGCAGGGGCGTAGCTATAGGAGGTGCAGCGGTAGCAGCTGCTACCTGCATCCTGAGGGGGCCCAAAAGCCCCTTTGACACATAAGAAGACACCAGTATTGGAAATGGCACATGTTAACTGGCAGGGGTGCCATTTCAGTTTTTGCACCCGGGCCCAAGAACTTCAAGTTACGCCTCTGTTTGTAGGTTTTGTACATGTGATATATGTGGTGGCAGCAAGAACATCCCAACGGGGAACATGGAGGTTCTGCTGGCAGGGGTGTAGTTATAGGGGGTGCAGCGTTAGCAGCAGCCACAGGGCCCTGCATCCTGAGGGGGCCCAAAAGCCCCTTTGGGACCATTAGGAGATTTGGAGACGGGGTGTTATACAATTACTGAACCCCCAAAACTGCCAAAATGAACTTTTTTCTACTCAGAATAATTTTCACCAACCAACTACTATTTAGAATATATTTCTTTGTATAGGAGATTTGGAGACGGTGTGTTATAAAATGATTTTACCCCCAATACTCTAAAAACAGAACTTTTGGGCACTATGTTTTAACAAATCCAAGCACTCTGTATACTATATATCCAAAGTATTTTGAGACTTAGGCGTTATGTGATCCTGCCCAAAAGTCGCCAAATAACAGCTTCTGGGTTTTGGGAAAGATGCAGCCAGCAATACCAAACTCTTAACTATTTGCGGTTATGGGAGGAAAATGTTGTCTAAGTAGAGCCAGTCTGTTCAGTACAGAAAAGTGAGTGAAAATGGCGTTCACAAGGCAATACAGTGAAATATTTAACATGGTCATGTTGATTTTAGCAGCCAGTGAGAGCTCTTTCACCTCGCCATGACGTTTATGGGCACTTCTCTGTGCTCTGCAGTGATTTTGGATGGCCGCCAAAAGTGCAAAGAAAGGTGATTGGGATGGCCGCCAAAAGTGCAGAAAGGTGAAATTGGATGGCCCCCAAAAGTGCAGAAGAAGGTGATTGGATGGCCGCCCAAAAGTGCAGAAAGGTGATTGGATGGCGCCAAAAGTGCAGGGAAAAGGTGATTGGATGGCCGCCCAAAAGTGCAGAAAGGTGATTGGATGGTGCCAAAAGTGCAGAAAGCTGCTGACAATGAAGTGTCGAACTTGAACTTTACTCGAACGAACAGTAAAATGTTCGAGTTCGAAAAACTCGAGAAGTTCAACTCAAACTGAACTTTTCTCGAACGGTTCGATCACCACTAATCCATTACATGCCAACTCTCCGCTTTTGGCTGGGGGGGGTCCTGCTAATTGGGGTCCCCCCAGCCCTCCCAGCAGAGGTTGGCGAAACTCCCGCCGCCAGCAGGTTGCGGGGGCTCTTTAATTGGCCCGGCGACAGAGTAGCGATGGTGCGCTACTCTGGCGCCGCCGGGCCGTTCCCACAGGCGGGTTGAAGCGGCCGCTAGCGCCCGCTTCACCCGCCGGAGTCTCGCTGTGCAGGGAGGAGGCAGGAGGGATCGCTCCCTCCTCCCCCTGTATGTACAGACGCCGTGTGCGCCGTACATACAGTGTCAGCGGCGCAGGGGGAAGTGACGCGCCTCTGCACTCACTTCCCCTGAGGGAGATCGTCCGGAGCGGCCAGGCGCTGCAGGAGCCTGGTCAGGTAAGTGGCTTTTGGTATTTTATTTTTAGGGGGCACTACCTGGCAACAAAGGGGGCATACCTGGCTACCATGGGGGCATCTACCTGGCAACAGAGGGGGCACTACCTGGCAAACAATGGGGGCACTACCTAGCAACAAAGGGGGCACTACCTGGCAAACAATGGGGGGCACTACCTAGCAACAATGGGCGCATTACCTGGCTAACAATGGGGGCATCTACCTGGCTAACAATGGGGGCATCTACCTGGCTAACAATGGGGGCATCTACCTGGCAAACAATGGGGGCACTACCTGGCAAACAATGGGGGGCACTACCTGGCAACAGAGGGGGCACTACCTGGCTAACAATGGGGGCACTACCTGGCTAACAAAGGGGGCATCTACCTGGCTAACAAAGGGGGCATCTACCTGGCTAACAATGGGGTCATCTAGCTGGCTAACAATGGGGGCATCTAGCTGGCTAACAATGGGGGCATCTACCTGGCAACAAAGGGGGCATCTACCTGGCAAACAATGGGGGCAACTACCCGGCAAACAATGGGGGCACCTACCCGTCCACAGAGGGGGCACTACCTGTCAAACACTGGGGGCATCTACCTGGCTCACAATGGGGGCACTACCTGGCAACAGAGGGGGCAACTACCTGGCAACCCATGGGGGCACTACCTGGCTAACAATGGGGGCACTACCTGGCTTACAAAGGGGGCATCTACCTGGCTAACCAAGGGGGTATCTACCTGGCTAACAGAGGGGGCAACTACCTGGCAATAGGGGGGCAACTACCTGCCTGTAAGGGGCACTACCTGGTTATGGGGGGCTACTACCTGGCCATAAGGGCATCTACCTGGCTTTCTTCCAAAGCCATTATGCAGTTAGGTTGGAGTGGGTGTGGCTTTTTGAAGGGGCATGGCACACCGACAAGATGGGCGTGTCCATGCAAATTTTTGCCGCGCCGCGCTAAGCGCGCCACCCACTACAGTCTCCTGCTTTTTCAATTTCAAAAGTTGGCAACTATGCACTAATCCTGTTGATACACCATCAAAATCTATGGTGCGCTCCTTTTACGGGAATCTGCTCCATAACTTGTATGATTTTTTTCCAACGAGGGTTTTGCAATCTGCACAGATTTTGGGCGAAACAAGTAACCACACATGAACTTCATCAGAAAACAGGATGTGGATTCATCATATTGAGTGGGGCTAATCCACACCCTGGTACATGGTGAAATCCACAGCACAGAAGCTAAAATCTGCTGCAGAAATCCGCACAGGTTTCTGCCATGGATTTGTAGCAGACTCATCATATGGAAAACAGAGCCTTACTGTTTCCAAATAGCAGTCCTGCTGCAGCGGTACCCGGTGGTTTATAACTTACCGCAGCAGAAAATGCGCTTCTATTACCTGTGGTTTTCTGAAACGCTGCAGGCTCTGTGTCGCCCAATGGAATCGGTGGGGAACAACCTGGTTTTGAGAGGGTATTACCAGAATGTTATAGCTCAAAATATTTGGAATGGGGATGTCTGACCTCTGGGGGTCTCCAGCCACCATGGGAATTCCTGGCTGCAAAGGGAACCGTGACCCGGATGAAGGCTTCTCTCCAGTCAGTGGGATCAGAGGAGTAAGGTGCTGTTCACACAACAGAGTTTGGTGCATGGATTCTGCACCAAGATGCAGAGAGCTTCCCGTTCCCAATGCCAATCACTACCACAACTTGTACGGCACCGATTTTTCCGGTTCGGATGTTGCAATATGAGGTGCGAATAATTGTGAATTCTGCAGGGAATAAGTGAAATGTTACTTATCCAGCGAAGCTGCTGCACAGAAACCAGGAGGCAGTTTAGCCCCAATGAATGTGGCTTCTAAATGTAAAAAAATGCGACAAAATCCACTGCAGATTGATTCATAAGGAACCATGCGGCGTGTTAACATCGTCTAACGTGAAGCTCCAGTGCTGAACCTATAAGGGTATGTTCACACGATGTACTGCGGCGCGTACAGTACATGCCGCAGTACATTGTGTCTTTCAGGAGCTCACACTAATGCGCGTACTCCCGCGGCGCGTATTCATTACTCGCGGCGCGTATTCACCGCAAGTAATTGACATGTCACTTATCTCCCCGTGCGTACAATACAATCGTACTGTACAAGTGGGGAGAGGAGGCGTAATCCATAGTTCTCTATGAGAACTATGGATTACTATAATTTTGCAGCACATCTCGCCAGTATTAGAGCGCAAATACGTGGCGAAATGCGCGCCGAAATTACCCCGTGTTAACATACCCTAAGACCCCACCTATGTGCTAATTATGCTACTGCTGTCATTTTATGGAGTAGAGGGGATTTTGTACCCCTCGGATCCTAGCGTCTGGGTGCAGCTGTTACCCCTGCTTTCCCTTTAGCTGTTTAGCTAGCTGGGATTTTTTCAAAATGGCGTCCAGCCCGTTTATTAGAACGTAGTAATTGAAATAGCACAAAGAGGGGACCCCTAAGGCATATTAAGGGGTGGTTCCTGAATGTTTATGTAGTTTCTGAATTACTGGATGGTCATAGTAATCTCTGATAATCCACCACCCATTAGATCACAGTACAGGTGGGATTAAAGGAGATGTCTCACCACGCTGTTTCAAAGAGCAACAAGCAGTTTTATATTAATGCTTCTTGTCTCTTCCTGGTCAGGCTGTGGGTTGTTCCATAGCAGTGATTAGCATCTCCGCTCCATATTCACAGCTCTTCTGATTGCACTGACATGAGAGCAGGAGATCTTATCTATAGAGCAGAGAGCTTCAGAGCTCAACGTGAACGAAAGTAATTAATCTCCTTTGTTTGTTAGCGATATCACACTCTATTTTTAAGTTGCCGTTGCCCTGTGTGCCGACCTGTGGTGACGTCACTCCCTGCTCTCAAATAAGACAACGAGAAGGAGAGAGCAGGAGGGTAACCAGAGGAAACTGTGTGCTCACAGAGGAGTCCTGAAGAAGATGAGAAGCTTCCCATAAACACTTATGCAAAATCCACTGATTCCACCTCTAGAGTCCCCTAATCTGTGATCATTGAGATTAGCATGCAGTTCGGTATGGGAGATACATTCCTGAATATCCTTCATTAATGGATGCCAGATTGAAGACATTTCACGTGAAGTCCCTGATATTACTGGTAAGAATGACTCTATTAGAGATGATTGATCAGCCCTAGAAATAATGCTCTTCTGTACTCACAGGTCCATGACAACCTTCTGTCCGAGCTTCCCGCTGCCATCGGAGAGCTGGTTAACCTGCAGAAGCTGAATGTCAGGTATCTGTGGTAACGGGCGGCCATTAGTACAGGGTTGTCATTGCTTATTGTCTGTGTAGATTTTCAGTGGGCCTTATGTACAAAAACTGTCTGGCAGTAAGACCGTCTTTGTTCCCCATAGCAACCAATCAGTGCTCATATAAACCAATCAGAGCCCATAACGACCAATCAGAGCCCATAACAACCAATCAGAGCTCATAGCGACCCATCAGAGCCCATCGCAACCACTCAGACCTCATAGTGACCCATCAGAGCCCATAGTGACCCATCAGAGCCCATAGCGACCCATCAGAGCCCATAGTGACCCATCAGAGCCCATAGCAACCACTCAGACCTCATAGTGACCCATCAGAGCCCATAGCAACCACTCAGAGCCCATAGTGACCCATCAGAGCCCATAGTGACCCATCAGAGCCCATAGTGACCCATCAGAGCCCATAGCGACCCATCAGAGCCCATAGCGACCCGTGCTCATAGCAACCAATTCGAGCTCATAGGGACCATTCAGAGGCATAACAACCAATAAAATCTCATAGTAACCTATCAGTGCTCATTGCATCCAATCGGAGCCCATAGTAACCAATTAGAGCTCATAGCAACCAATCAGAGCCCATAGTAACCAATTAGAGCTCAGCTTTTATTTTTTGAGAGCGATATATGAAATGAAAGCTGAGCTCTGATTGGTTGCTGTGGGCTCTGATTGGTTGCTGTGGGCTCTGATTGGTTGCTATGGGCAACAAAGCCAGTCTTACTGCTAGACGGTTTTCGTACATAAGGCTTAGTATAATTCTGATTTGCCTCTGTGTCCATCCCTGACCTCTTCTCACTAATATCCTGTATTTTTTACCAGTCACAATAAACTGAAGAGGCTGCCGCCAGAGCTGGCACAGCTACAGCACCTAAAAAGTCTGCTCACCCAGCACAACCAGTTGGAGGAATTACCAGAGGCGCTGGGGCAGCTGGCTGAATTGGAGGAGCTGGTATGTTCTGTTCAGTAGCCGGTGTGGGCGTACTAATGGAGGCAGCGCATATTACATGCTTCCAAAATAATACGGTGTACTTCATAAAACCTGCATGTCCCATCGTGTAGAGCCTGCAGATCCTCCTGCTTCCCAGCAACAGTCTGTGGAAAACTTCTCTGTCTACGAAAGGTCCCCATACACACTTGGTACTGACTGATTGCCTAATGTGTATAGGGGCTCCCTGCTTCTACCTTGTCAGAGAGGATTGAGTATGTTAATGCGAAATGAAGGTAGTTTCTAAATAGACATCACTGCTGTGGAGTTTACATAAGTCCTTCACCTGGCAGGCTGTTCTGCTGAATGTCAAACAAATCCATTAGGGTATGTACACATGGCAAATAGCTGCGCATACTGTGCGGGCCACTATACGCTGGGTGTTTTTGAAGTACGCGCTACTTTATTATTATTATTATTATTATTTATTTTAAAGCGCCATTGATTACAGGGCGCTGTACATTCGTGGGGGTTACATACATATCCTAAGTCAAACGAGTACAATGATAAGTGATGAATGACAATTGGCACGACAGAGGGAGAGAGGACCCTACCCACGAGGGCTTACAATCTACAAGGAGGGGGAAAGAGACAGAAGGTAGGGGCAGACATGTTTGTGGAGGGTGTAGTGGCAGCAGGGTTCTTGTAGGTTATAGGCGAGCCTGAAGAAATGGGTTTTCAAATTGCTTTTGAAGCTGGTGAAAGTGGGGGAGAGTCTGATGTGTTTGGGCAGCGAGTTCCAGAGTGTGGGGGAAGCACGAGAGAAGTCTTGGAGACGGTTATGTGAGGAGCTTCGTGGTGGACGGCCAATATTCACTTTCATTTAGAGGAATACGCTGTAAAATCATAGCACTCAAGGAGTGATATGATTTTACCGTAATTGCGGGCCGTACTTCAGGTGTATTGCAGCGCAACTACGCATCTGAAGTACAGCCCGCAAATATGTGGTGTGAACATACCCTTAGGCAGGGTTCACACGGCTTATTCACGGCGTAATTGTGGGACGTATTTCGCCCGCAATTACGCCGTGTGCTCCGGGGCGGGGGGGGGCGGCAGCCCGCCGGCCCCATAGACATTCATTATTCACTGCGCGTATACGCCGTGAATAATTGACATGTCACTTATCTCCCCCCGCGGCATATTGTCCGAGCGGGGAGAGGAGATGTAATCCATAGTTCTCTATGAGAACTGTGGATTACCGTAATGACTGGGATGTATTTCGCCCGTATTTGAGCGCAGTACGGCGCAAATTACGGGCTGAAATACGTCCCAGTCATTGCCGTGTGAACATAGGCTTAGGGTACATCCACACGTCAAAGAACGAATATTTGAACAAGAATCCAAGGATTTGTAACTGGTTTTCAATCGTATTTTGGACACAGTTTTTGGATTCCCTTTTCAATCATTTGTGCATCATAGAGCACTGTTGAGTTTTTGGAGGCAGATCCATGCACAAAGATTTCTGGTCGTTTTTCATGCCACTCCATTGACTTCAGTAGTAAATTTTCCACCGTTTTCAGAGTGAAATACGGAGGAAGATGGAGAGTGTTATAAGTTTTTTTTGAAAAACGACGGTTCTGAAATCCGACCTCAGAAAATCCGAGTCGTGTGGACTGTAACCTGGATTTTTAATTGAAGTTTATGGGGATGGTTTTCAGTTGTTTTTGGCAGTTTTTAAAATCCGAATCCACATGGAATTCCGAAATGCTTTCCGTGTGGACCGACTCTTAGGCCGTGTTCACACGGCTTATTCCCGACGGATTTGTGCGCCGTATTGAGCGCACAAATCCGCCGTGAATAAGGGGCGGGGCCGGAGCGCGGCGGGGGCGCCGCTCCCGGCCCCATAGACAATGCATTGTTTACGGCGCGTCCGCGCCGGAAATAATGTTCATGTCACTTTCTCCCCCCTTGGCGGATTTGCCGAGCGGGGAGGAGCGACGGAATCCACTGTTCTCTATGAGAGCAGTGGAGTACCGTAATGACTCCGACGGATTGGCGCCGTATTGAAGCGCAAATCCGGCGCGGAATACGGCGCCAATCCGTCGGCAAATAAGCCGTGTGAACGAGGCCTTAGGGTATGTTCACACGCCGTCTTCACTCCGTATGAACATCCGCTTTTCTGATGCGTCTCAGGGTCCATCAGAACGAGTTTATCACTGCCGGCAATGACAGACACACAGCGGCGTTCACATGAGCGATCGCCGCTGCGTGTTTGTATCGCGCCTGTCGGGTCCGTCTTGCGGATGCGATCTAAGAAATGACATGTAATTCTTAGATCGCCCATCTTGACAACAGGCCCCTGAACTATGTGTAGAATAGAGAGGGAATTGAGCTTGTGGAACACTTTCCATTTTGTTCCATCGAAGTTCTAAGTACAGCTGAGTAGTGCACAAGCGCGACCACGTCTCTATTGTGTACAGAGACTTTCTCAAGATAGGTGCGGGCGTATGCTATAAAAGCCTGAGATGAGAACATCTTTTTAAGGTGTCCATAGACCTTAAATTGCTGTTGGCCAACAGGTATTCCTCTCCACTTCCATATACAGTGGTTCCTCAACATGCAATATTTATTGGTTCTGGGACGACCATTGTATGTTGAAACCATAACTATACAGAAAAATTAAATTGGTTCTGACCACCAGTCACTGCATGCACCTCACTAATATATGTAAGAGCAGTACAGGACATGTAGTACTGCACTGTACTATAGGGAGGTGCTACTAGACCACCAATCATTGCATGCACCTCACTAATATATGTAAGAGCAATACAGGACATGTAGTACCGCACTGTACTATAGGGAGGTGCTACTAGACCACCAATCATTGCATGCACCTCACTAATATATGTAAGAGCAATACAGGACATGTAGTACCGCACTGTACTATAGAGAGGTGCTACTAGACCACCAACCATTGCATGTACCTCACTAATACATGTAAGAGCAGTACAGGACATGTAGTACCGCACTATAGACCGCCAATCACTGCCTGCACCTCACTGATATAGGGGTTTTACAAGTAAAATGTTTATGATAATAGTTTAGATCAGTGTCTGGGACATTGTGTCTTGAAACCAGACTTAAAGGGGTTTTCTCATTACAAGCTTTCGTGGGCATCTTAAGTTTTCTCTCTTTCTTACAGGTGCAAATCCAGGGGCAAGTCTCTCCTCCCAGTAGGCGGGTCTCTCCTCCCAGTAGGCGGGTCTCTCCTCCCAGCAGGCGCAGAGCTGTCTAAACAGAATTATGGGTCCCTGGGCATAGCAACGCAGTGGGCCCTGCCCAAATACATGACAGCTATGCCTCAAACCCCATTTCTTCCCCCCAAGCACACCAATATTATCACCTGCAGCCTAAAAGACTATTTGGCAGGGCAGGGAGCATTTGGCTCCCTTCTCCGCCATAGTTTTTAACTGTTTGCACATCCTAAAAACACAAAAACAGTTAAATAAGCAAAGCTAACCGAGGGATCCAGGGTATGTTTCTTGTATTCCTGGGACATACATACACCACTTGGGGCCCCTATACTACACTTGTGGCCCCCGGGCTACTTCCTAGTGTGCCCAATGGAAAAGATGGCCCTGAGTAGGCGGGTCTCTCCTCCGAGTAGGCGGGTCTCTCCTCCGAGTAGGCGGGTCTCTCCTCCCAGTAGGCGGGTCTCTCCTCCCAGTAGGCGGGTCTCTCCTCCCAGTAGGCGGGTCTCTCCTCCCAGTAGGCGGGTCTCTCCTCCCAGTAGGCGGGTCTCTCCTCCCAGTAGGCATCTCTTCCCTCACTGAAGACTGTGTGACATCACCATTCTGTGTGAGCAGAAAGCTGATCGTATTGTACGCCGGGGGAGACAGACGTAATTCATAGCTCTATGAGGGCTATGAATTACCATAATTGCGGGGCGCATGTCGGGCATATTGAAACGCCCCGCAATTACGCCATGTGAACATACCCTTAGGCTATGTTCACACAGCTAATTGCGGGGTGAACAGTACGCCCCGCAATTACGCCGGGTGTTCGGGAGCTCGTGCCGATTGGCGCGTACTCCTGTGGCGCGGGGGGCCGGCAGCACGCCGGTCCTATAGACTGATATTACTTGCGGCGCGTAAGCACCGTGAATAAATGACATGTCCGTTATCTCCCCGCGTGTACAATACGATTGTATATGCGGGGAGAGGAGGCATAATCCATAGTTCTCTATGAGAACTGTGGATTACTGTAATGTTTTGGGCGCATTTCGCCCGTATTAGAGCGCAGTACGCTCTCAATACGTGGCGAAATGCGTCCCAAAATAAGCTGTGTGAACATAGCCTTAGACACTGGTGCTCATGGCTGCAGTGTCATGTGCGCTCAACGGTGCCATTAAAACTGACTAATGTAAACTGAGAAATATATTAAAAAAAACAAAAACAAGTGATGGCTCTTAAAAGATGGAGAGGAAAAAAATGAATTCGACGGAAAAAAAAGGCTTGGTCCTTAAGAGTATGTCCACATGGCGTATAGCGGCACGTACTGTGCGCACCTCTATACGCCTGGTGGTGCTTCTAAAGCGCTCTAGTCCGAAAACCACTTCTTCACTGTCACGTCTTTCTCCTGGCGCGTATGATTTACTCATTCCCGGGCCTTCGGGATGTAATTGTGCTGCAAATACGCTGTGTAAACAGACCCTAAGAGACTAATGTTTTTAAATGCCCGTTTAGCTTTCTATACAACAAGGACGGCACAAATCTGGGAACCCTTAGGCCATGTTCACACGGCTTAAAATTGGACGTATTTCAGTCCGTAATTACGCGCCGGGGTGCGCAAATTACGTCTGGAATACGTCCCAGTCATTACGGTAATCCACAGTTCTCATAGAGAACTATGGATTACGTCTCCTCTCACTGCTCAGCGAATCCGCCGGGCGGGGAGATAATTGACATGTGAATTACTAGCGGCGTATACGCGCCGCTGGTAATGCACGTCTATGTGACGGCCCCCCGGCCACGCGGCGTAATTGCGGGGTGTAATTACGCCCTGCAAATACACCGTGGGAACTTAGCCTTACAGTGAATAGAGATGTAAGGGGCCAATTTTAAGAAGATGTACCAACTGCTTCCGGGGGCAGGATGATCTGCTAGAAGTTTAATGAAGTCATCGAAATTATTGACACAATGCTGTACTGTGGATTTTTTGTCTTAATGGGTAAAATGTTCCCCAATTACAGGACCTTTCCAATAATAATCTGCGGGACGTTTCGGGATGCCTCGGGGGTCTTACTCACCTCGGTCGGCTCAACTTGTCCCACAACAAGCTGAAGACCCTCCCTGTTGAAATCAGCTCCCTGAAAAGTAAGATGTCCTATAGATTATAAAGAGATGGGACCTTATGTATGAAAACTGTCCAGCAGTAAGACTGTCCTTGTTGCCCATAAAAACTGATTGGTTGCTAAGGGCAACAAGGACAGTCTTATCGCTGTACCGTTTTCATACATAAGGCCCATGGTGTATGGCTACGATATGCCTGCACTTTACGATTGGTGGGGGTCTGACTTCTGTACCCCTCACCGATCCTGATAATACAAGGGCCACAGCGCTGAATAAGCATTGTGGCCCCTACACTTCTATCGAACAGCAGCGCTCCCGGCTCTACAGGGAACTGCAGCAAACTCCATTCACTTGTATGGAGTTGTACAGCGGGTCCCCAGTATTACGGTGGCTGGGCACTGATGTGCAGTTCTGCACACCATTAAAGGGGTCTTCTCACTACATTGATTAGCTTTGAACATGTAGGAACAGGTAATTGAAGACTTTTTCTAATTACATTGGTCTTTTGATATTACCTTGGTCAGGAGATGAGAGATTTTATCTGATCTGAGTGCACAGAAATTTCTCTGCTCACCATGGTTGGAGGGAACAAAGTCCTTCTCTGTAACAACATTATATTAAATACCTTGGATAGGCACTTGTTTTCACTCTTTGAAGCTCTGTAGCTTGGATTTACACAGATTAAATCTCCTGCACTTATGTCACTGTAATAAAAGAAGATAGGGAGGGGGAGACAAGAGACAGCACATCCCAGTGCAATAAATGGAGTTTCCATAAATAGTGATCGTTAGTATATAACAAGTACACTAACCTTTGGGAGTTGTGCAATACGAGGCACAACACTCTCTGAAGCTTCAAATTAAGAAGCGGGTTGTAAAAGGTCCGCTGCAGCTTGTGCTGTGACAATGCGTTTCCCAGCTTGGAGATATCGGAGCAAAAATCAAAACTCTCAATGAGGTCTATTCATCAGTAAACCTCTGACTGTCACAGGGAAGAATCAGCGCTGGACCTCTCCAGATAGGACTGAATGAAGTGCCAAGTGCACGAAACGCGTCTTCCAATAAAACAGCAACCATTTAAACTGAGAAGTCCAGCGCTGATTCTTCTCTGTGACAGTAGGAGGTTTACTGATGAATAGACCTCGTTGAGAGTTATGTCGCTGTAATGTCTCAGCTAGTTATAGAGGAGCTAAATATGCTAATCACTGCTATAGAACCACCCAGATGAGGTAGTGCGAGTAGCTGCCATCACTTTATAAGATCAGAATTATCCTTTAAAGGAGTTTTCTGACTAAAAATATAAGCATAAAAGTAGACAACAGCTGCTAAAAAAAAAAAACTGGCACCTTTGCACTTATCGGCGTTTCAGCGCCGAATCAGCCGCAGCAGCCAATCAGTGACTTCTGTGGTCTTGTACCATTACCTTGACCTTGCTACACATGAAGTGAATAGTGCGTGAGCGGTGATGCCAAGGGAATTGCACCTGTGTTGTGGCGATCAGAAGAACAGGAGGTCAACAGAGGCGGGGCGACACAACCGGTAGCTTCAGCGCTTGGATGCACATCTGTTTGTGTGTGTGTGTATATATATATATATATATATATATATATACATACACACACACACACATTATATACACGGCAGGAACAGCAACTAGAAAGGCTGGGAGTGACTCCATAAGGTCCTGGTAGGTTGTCACAGGTATCTGGAGCCGACTGCTTCCCACAGCTGCTGAAGGATCCATAGAGCCAACACCACCATCCAGTGGCCCCACACATGATGCTCCGGGGTCCCATACGCATTAAGGTTAGCGGAGGTGCAGTGACATCCGTCTGCTCTGGGGCCCCATACACAGTAGGGTTAGCAGAGGTGCAGTGACATCCGTCTGCTCCGGGGCCCCATACACAGTAGGGTTAGCAGAGGTGTAGTGACATCAGTCTGCTCTGGGGCCCCATACACAGTAGGGTTAGCAGAGGTGCAGTGACATCCGTCTGCTCGGGGGGCCCCATACACAGTAGGGTTAGCAGAGGTGCAGTGACATCCGTCTGCTCCGGGGCCACATACACAGTAGGGTTAGCAGAGGTGCAGTGACATCCGTCTGCTCCGGGGCCCCATACACAGTAGGGTTAGCAGAGGTGCAGTGACATCCGTCTGCTCCGGGGCTCCATACACAGTAGGGTTAGCAGAGGTGCAGTGACATCCGTCTGCTCCGGGCCCCATACACAGTAGGGTTAGCAGAGGTGCAGTGACATCCGTCTGCTCGGGGCCACATACACAGTAGGGTTAGCAGAGGTGCAGTGACATCCGTCTGCTCCGGGGCCCCATACACAGTAGGGTTAGCAGAGGTGCAGTGACATCGTCTGCTCAGGGGCCCATAACAGTAGGGTTAGCAGAAGTGCAGTGACATCCGTCTGTCAGGGGCCCATACACAGTAGGGTTAGCAGAGGTGCAGTGACATCCGTCTGCTCCAGGGCCCCATACACAGTAGGGTTAGCAGAGGTGCAGTGACATCTGTCTGCTCCAGGCCCCATACACAGTAGGGTTAGCAGAGGTGCAGTGACATCCGTCTGCTCCAGGGCCCCAAATACATTAGGGTTAGAAGAGGTGCAGTGACATACGTCTGCTCCGGGCCCCCTACACAGTAGGGTTAGCAGAGGTGCAGTAACATCCGTCCTCTACTATATGATGAGATGTCGGACATTGTTTATCACTTCTGATATCACATCTGATTTCTAAAACATAGGGGTGACTTGGGTAAACTCTATCTATAGGGCGGTTACACCAGCCTGTGTTTATTTTCGGTTGGAAAACCCCTTTGATGGGTTTGCAAGGGATTTGGAGCCCTGTGTAAGCGTTGTCCTCGTGCATCTCGTTAGTCGTTACCCTTCTGATATGTCATGACAGATGACTGTTGTCTTTCTATGACTCCTGAAGGCCTCAAGCAGCTGGATTGCACATCGAATCTGCTGGAAGACGTTCCCGCTTCATTAGCTGGGATGGATTCTCTGGAGCAGCTGTACCTGAAACGGAACAAGCTGACGTTTCTGCCGGAGCTCCCCAACTGCAAGCTCCTGAAGGTGAGGCGTGCGCGGATTATGAGCGGCCGGTCAGTGCTTGTGACATCTCATCAATTATATCCACTATTAAAAAACTCGACTCCACATTTACCCTCCAGGAGCTGCATGTAGGTAACAACCAGATCCAGACGCTGGGCCCCCAGCACTTGTCACACCTGAGTTGTCTCAGCATCCTGGAGCTGCGGGATAATAAACTCAAGAGCATCCCTGACGAAATAGCTTTACTCAAAGGACTGGAGCGGCTGGATCTGACCAATAATGACCTCGGCAGGTAACTTAGGCCTTACCACATCATTACTAGTACCTTCACTGGGTGTTTTCACTATGCTGTTTCACAGAGCCTGCTCTTCACAGCCAGCTTCAGGCTCCCACTTCCTTTTCAGGCTGTGAGCGGTTGTATAGCCTCAGGCTCCCACTTCCTGTTCAGGCTGTGGGTCGGTTGTACAGCCTCAGGCTCCCACTTCCTGTTCAGGCTGTGAGCGGTTGTATAGCCTCAGGCTCCCACTTCCTGTTCAGGCTGTGGGTCGGTTGTACAGCTTCAGGCTCCCACTTCCTGTTCAGGCTGTGGGCGGTTGTACAGCTTCAGGCTCCCACTTCCTGTTCAGGCTGTGGGCGGTTGTACAGCTTCAGGCTCCCACTTCCTGTTCAGGCTATGAGCGGTTGTACAGCTTAAGGCTCCCACTTCCTGCTCAGGCTGTGGGCAGTTCTACAGCTACAGGCTTCCACTTCCTGTTCAGGCTGTGGCCGTGTTGTACAGCTACAGGCTTCCACTTCCTGCTCAGGCTGTGGCCGTGTTGTACAGCTTCAGGCTCCCACTTCCTGTTCAGGCTTTGGCCGTGTTGTACAGCTTCAGGCTCCCACTTCCTGTTCAGACTGTGGGCGGTTGTACAGCTTCAGGCTCCCATTTCTTGTTCAGGCTGTGGGAGGTTCTACAACTTCAAGTTTCCACTTCCTGGTCAGGCTGTGGGAGGTTCTCCAGCTTCAGGTTTCCACTTCCTGGTCAGGCTGTGGGAGGTTCTCCAGCTTCAGGTTTCCACTTCCTGGTCAGGCTGTGGGAGGTTCTACAGCTCCAGGCTCTTACGTCTGTTCTGGTTATGGGCGGTTCAGTCTTCCACTTCCTGTTCATGCTGTGGGTGGGTCTACAACATTGACTGACATTTCAGCACTGCTGTCCCTAGCTGAGCCTTTTAGAGAGACATTGGTGATGGAGGCGTTTTAACAGCAGGGCAGACTACAGAGCTCTTAAGGGTTTGTGCTAGTGAGGAAGAAACATAAACAAGCTCCTGTGCTGCTGATAAGACACAGCAGGGAGTGACTTCACCACCCTGGCCACTGCTAGAGCACAGAGAGGTGGTTGGTTATCTAGAGAAGCTTGTGTACACAAGCAGGTTATAAGAACTGCTCTAATTTTGAAAGGAAGCAAGATAAGAACAGCAATGTATTTGGTCAGAATCTTTATTTACTTTTGCCTACATGTTTAAAACTATTCAAAGTGGTTAGAGTGCCCCTTTAAGAAATAGACGGGTTTGTTACATAGAAAAATAGACAAAAATCAGTAACCGATAAAACCGGCATGTCAGGATCTGTGCTTACAAGCCTACTGAAAGTTTATATTGGATCAATTTCTCAACGTATATCTCTGACAGCAAACAACATAAGCCTATGTCACCCATTGACTCCACTTGTTAAAAAAACATATTGTGTGGTTATTGCAATGGCCTACTGTATAAAAAGCCCCAGGCTGTGGGTGGTTCTACAGCTTCAGGCTCCCACTTCTTGTTCATGCTGTGGGCGGTTCTACAGCTTCAGGCTCGCACTTCCTCTTCAGGCTGTCGGTTGTTCTACAGCTTCAGGCTCGCACTTCCTCTTCAGGCTGTGGGTGATTCTACAGCTTCAGGTTCCCACTTCCTGTTCAGGCAGTGGGAAGTTCTACAGCGTCAGGCTCCCACTTCCTGTCCAGGTTGTGGGCGGCTCTACAGCTTCAGGTTCCCACTTCCTGTTCAGACTGTGGGCGGCTCTACAGCTTCAGACTCTTCTTGTTCAGGCTGTGGTCGGTTCTACAGCTTCAGGCTCGCACTTCCTGTTCAGGCTGTGGGCGGCTCTACAGCTTTAGGCTCCCACTTCCTGCTCAGGCTGTGGACGGTTCTACAGTAGTGACTGACCTTTCAGCTCTTCTATTTCTAGCTGCGCCTGTTAGAGGGACATTGCTTACAAAAGAGTGTAAACAGTAGGGCAGAAGGCTACAGAGCTCCAAAAGGTTAAAATCTGTCAGTAACTTAGATAAACAAGCTCCTGATAAGACTCAGCAGGGAGTGACCTCACTACAGTCGGATAGAGCAGCTGAAGCAATGAAAGCAGAGAGATGGTTGGTAACCTAAGGAAGTTTGTACAGGCAGTCCTCGACTTACACCGTTCCGACTTACATCTCTCCCCTACTTACAAATGGAGAATTATGGGGCATGCTGGCACTTGTAGTTCCATTTTCCACAGCAAATAGTAGCTCTGGAACTGCAAGTTCCAGCATGCCACAACAGCACGAGGTGAAAATGAGGTGAAATCTTTATAACAGGGGCACAGACAGCAAAACTCTTACAAAAACCCTTCCCTGCACTATCCAAAACTAAAAAAAAAAACAAATCTATTGTGCTGGAGTTACATTTAATAGATATACCTGTTCCGACTTACAGACAAATTCACCGTAAGAACAAACCTGCAGTCCCTAGCCCATTCGTAACCCAGGGACTGCCTGTATCCACAAGCAGGGATGAGATTGCCTTTATCTCTGAAACCAAGCAAAATCAGAACAGCAATGTATTTGGTAATAATGCTTACTTACATTTGCCTACATGTTTAAAGCCAATCATGGTGGTGAGAAAACCCCATTATGATGTTAAATCTGTTCTCTATTTTTTTACAGTCTGCCAAATTCCCTTGCAAACCTTCAGAATCTGAAATCCCTCCAGCTGGAAGGCAATCCTTTGAGGGGCATTCGGAGGGATCTTCTCAGTGTAAGTAAAATGGGAGACTTTCTTCATTTCAGATGGTTTCTCACTGGTTTCGTCTGTATTCTATAGAGAGCTGGGATTAGTAGCCGGCAGTGTCGGACAGGGGTACCTACTGCCCACCAGTAGAATTGTCTACTAGGGGCCCATCAGTGGAGTTGAATCTGGGGGCCCACCCTACAGCTACGCTACACGCCCCTTATAATCTTGCTTTCTCTCTGCCTTTCTGCCTCTCTGAAGAATGTATGTACAGTTTATAAGAAACTCCAGGTCTGCCATGCTCATGGGCCCACCGGGGGTTTCCCCGTCCCTACTTAGGGCCAGTCATAGGCCTGGTAGCCGGATGTTATGATTGGGTGGTGACTGCTGGCACTAGTTAGGGAACATTCACGCAGCGTATTTTTCCAGATTGGAATAAAAAAGCCAGTGTAATAGGCAGCAAAAATCCAAAGCTTGCCCTTAGATTTCTGCTGAGTGTTGTCTTTCAGTTTTTTTCATTTGGACTTAAAGGGGTTGTCTCAGTACATTGATTCATCTTACCTTAGTCCTGTTTTCTTGGTTTCATTTTGGATTCAGGGGCGTGTTTACTGGCTTTCACTAGGCTGCAGTAGACGCCAGGTCTGCAGCTATAGCAACCAGGGTCTAGGACACCGCCTTTTCTTCATGCCCATGGTATTCTATAGCCCCCAGTGCATCATGATATCATTATACCCCTTAAAGGTCTTGTGTCACTACAAAGATTGCTGCTTTTTATGTTAAAGATCTTTATAAAACAAGTCACTTTGTAATATGTGTCCTTTAACAGTGTCCTATTATATTCCGAGATATCCCCTCTAGTATGGGCTGCATCAGCTCCTCAGGTCGCTATAGCTACAAATCTGTTGGATCTCTCCTGATCGGCTGCCAGCACTGGTAGCTATAGCTACAGACCTTTTAGATCTCTCCAGATAGGCTGCCAGCACTAGTTACTATAGCTACAGACCTGTTCGATCTCTCATGTTAGGCTGCCAGCACTAGTCGCTATAGCTACAGACCTGTTCAATCTCTCCTGATAGGCTGCCAGCACTGGTTGCTATAGCTACAGACCTGGCTTCTACTGCAGCCTAATAGAAGCCAGTAAACAAGCCCCTCAATTCAAAATGAAAGTAAGAAAACAGGACTGAGGTAAGATGAATCAATGTAGTGAGACAACCCCTTTAATCCAACCTGCATTGAAGAAATGTTTGCCTTCTGTTTATATCTGACTTTTCCTTCTTTTGTTCTATTTCCAATTCTAGAAAGGCACCCAGGAACTACTGAGGTATTTAAGAGGCAGAATTCAAGTCCCAGGTAATCCTATGTTCTTGTAAGCAGATAAGATTTTTTTTCTTCATTCTAGTTTTGAGTTTCGTGGCGTTAATCCAAAATAACCAACTGTGCACCTTTAGTAAGGCTCCATTCACAATGTGTGTTTAGCGCGTATTTTGAAAATGTACACGCTACACGTTGTCTCTAAAAGGAATGGAATTAGAGACAGGGCTGTGGAGTCGGAGTCGGTGCCTATTTTGCAGGAGTCGGAGTCGTCATAAAATGGACCGACTCCGACTCCCAAAATATATAATAAGTTGGTCCAGTTAGTTCAATGTAAGGAGCAAGAGGAATTGGGTCCAGCCAGTGCTACTGCTCTCATATCTTCAGCCTCATCACAAGAGGAGTGTAATTGATGACATGGAGCAGGCAAAGCGCTGCCCCAGGAGAAAAGATTCTGCTCCCATGGCAAACAGATTTCAGCAAAATTTTTCACCTGCTTTCAAAGAAGTAGAAGAGTCCAACCATTCATCAGACCTGACTGTGGCTGAGGCGATTCCTTTATACCCTGACATTGTTAGAGATGTTGCCCCTGTGGTCACCGCTTTGCCCCCAACCCAAGTTAGTGTAGAGAGGCCGTTCTCTATCCTGGAAATAATGAGATGTGAGGTCATGTATGCAGGATCTGATGGAGGCAAAACTATTTCTCAGAACAAATTCAGAGACTCCACAAATGTTCCTGCAGTGTTTTGCATATTTTTTTTGTGTTCTAAAGTCATATCTATTAAATATATTTTGCACTGACAAGCAAAAGGGTAACAATGTTTTGAACTTGTGACTTTCAGGCTCCATATCTCTCCATCCACTACAGCTTTGTACATGAGGCTACTGTAATTTTATACACAGTCATCTTACCTATCTTATACATAAATGTGACTTGCAAGTATTTAGCATCTGCTTAGTTCTACAGATTCTTCCTGTAACTGCATTGTTACTGTTTTGCTCCTAAAAATCTAAATGTTCTTTTTTATTATTTTGTTAGTATTTGGGAAATCCACCTTTTGGTTTTCAATACTGCCTGAATCCTTTTGGGCTCTGAATCTTGACCAAAATCTGATCCCAGGTCTCTTCTACACATTCCCAATGTTGGTGCAGACTGGACTTGGATACAAATACAGCTTTTTCTTCAACTCTACCCACAAGTGTTCAAAAGATCAAGAGGTCGGAGGTTTGGGAAATGTCGGGGCTTTGGCTTGCCGACTCCACAGCCCTGTTTAGAGACGGAGGCCCAAAAAGTGTTCTTGTACCTCTTTCTGACTGGTTTATGTCAGTATACCACAAAAGAAGAGGTGTGCAATATCATAGTAGACTGTGCAATTCCATTAAAAATAAATACAATACATATATAATATTTTTTTTTTTTAATATGGTAGCCTATGGGTATGTTCACACGGCGTTTTTCGGTCCGAAAAACGGATCGAAAAGCCCTGCATCAAATGCATCCAAACATGCACCCAAAGTGAGCTGCGTATTTGGAGGTGTTCTCTGTGCAGCAGAAATGCCCCCTATAGTTTTAAATAGGGCATCTTTCGGAACCGTTCAAAGAATTGTCACGTCAATTCTTGATCCGTTTTATGCAACACACGCATCAAATGTAAAACACGCATTTGCGATCAGATGTTCTATCTTGAAACTAATGTAAATCACACTGCACATTGTTAGATGCCTGTTTGGGTCCGAAACAAGGATCCAAACACACATCTAAAAAACTCAATGAAAACCCCATGGATGACTGACACCACTGTATGGCGCTCGTCAAAGGCATCTGATCACCTAAAGAAAGAGTAGAGTTATCGCCACTTGGATCAATTTGTCGCCTCGTATTTAATACATGTTGGTGCATGGACAGCCTTCTGGACCTCAAGGCAGCTGGTCTACAATCCATTCTGCAAAATGTCCATCAAAAAAAAAATACATATAGTCAATAAAATCACATTTTTATTGTATCCATTAAAAAGAGAACTGTGACACCACAGTCTCCATTCCCCCGACGCGTTTAAAGCCAATGAGTAAAAGCCCAGCAGGCTCGAAACGCGTCAGGTGGAATGGAGACTATGGTGTCACAGTTCTCTTTTTAATGGAAAAATGTGTTTTTATTTTATTTTTATTTTTTTTTGCAATACTGGACATTTTCTCAGATTATAGTCAAAGGCATCTGTTGAATGTCATGAGTTTTTAACCCCTTAAGCCGAACGCCTGAAAAGTAGTTAATGACCAGAACATTTTTTCAGTTTTTGCCTCCTTGCGTTTCAACAGTTGTAACTTTTTTATTTTTTTTCAATGACGCAGTTGTATGAGGCCTCCTTTTATTCGAGACAAGTTGTACTTTATGGGGGAATAGTTTAAGTTCACTTATAAATAATTGCAGAGTTTTTTTTTATTTTTGTTTTTTAATTTTTTTTTTTACACCATTCACATTTCACACTTAATCACTTGTTAGATTAATTCTACAGGTTTTACGGTCGTGTGGATACCTAATATGTGTAGGGTTTTTTGTGTGTGTAATATATGCACAATTATTTTTTATTAAATACCTGTATTTATTTTAATTTTATTATTTTTTTTATTAAATTTTTTTACACTTTTTCAGTTTGTTTGGTTTTTTTTACTTTTTTTTTTTTAAATCCCCTGAAGGGAGAACTGTTTTATGTTTGTTTTTTGTTTTTTTGTTTTTTTATACAATTAGTAATGTATTGGCATATTCAAATATGCTAATACATTGTAATCTGTGTCAGTGTGACACAGGCAGCAGCCAGGACAGCACACAGTCTGTCCTGGTCACTGGCTTCTTACACAGACAGGCCTGGGGCTACTCCAGGTCTCCAGGGCTGACTGTGCAGCCGTCCCGGGCTTTTTCGGTGACCGGGGTTTCCATCCCCCGACGGGCCAGGAAAACCCTTTGATTCGCTGCGGAACGATCCAGGGCAATAAAAAAGGGTTTTTTCCCCCGGTCTCGGGGAGATCTCGGGGGTCGGATTTGTGTAGACAGCTCCGATCTCTGTGCTGCTGCGAACCGACAAATGAACTGCACCAGCCGACGTCTAAAGTCGGCGGCGGTGTAAAAAGGGAATGTTTCATAAAAAAATTTTATTTATTTTTAACTCACATTTTTATGTTAAACACTTTTTTATGAATTTTTGGTTGTTTTTTTTAATTTTCCAGTCCTTTTCGTATTTTTTTTAAAATTTCTTAAGTCCTGCATTTTTCACTTGGCCACTAGCTAATAATCGTCTATTTTTCCTGTTCGTTTAAGGCTTTTCAGCAGTTGTATTATCAAAAAAAGCAGGGTAAAAGCTGAAGGAGACACCATTGTGTAAGATAAAAGAACCACATCAAAAGGGGAGAGCCACAGCTTCCCCTCCATCCCCCCCACTTCTCCTATTGACGCAGGGGGGAAAGAATTGTTTAAGGTCCATGTGATGAGTTTAAAAGTTTTTGAGTTTTTAAAGGTGAAGCAAGAATGTCTTCCCCACAACATATCTAGGGGCCCCGAAAAGGGAAAATCTCAATCAGGAAATAAAAATGACTGAGGGAAAAAATATGGGTCGGGGTTGATTTTATAAGTAAAAGGGAAAAAAATTTCGACAGATTCACTTTAAGAAGTTAAATAGCTTGTCATGACTTATACATTAAAGGGGTTGTCCACAAAATATATATATATTGCATTGTGGCCAAAGTGGTCCAAAAAAGGAAAAAAACCTAACTTACTTAGTTGTTCCCCACCGCTGCTGCTCCAGAGCTCCGGGCGATCCGCTAATTTTATTTCCCCCAGTTCTCCCCCCGACAAGAAAGAGACCACTCTGTTGTAAGTAAAAGCCCAACCTCTCGGGCCCCGTGAAACTCAAAATTTAAGATGAGCGGATCGCCGGGAGCTCCGAAGAGGCAGTGACAGGGGACAGCTAGGTAAATATTAGGTTTTTAATTTTTTTTGCTCACCCTGGCCCCAATGCAATATATTATTATACTGTATATTATTAACTCCCTTTAAATGAATTACTTCATAGCCCATGGGTGAGTTTTGTGTAGTTAGTGCTTCACAGTGGCAGTCATCACCCATAGGCTATTGCCATTTCACGAATATGTCATAAATAAGCTCACAGTGTATTCATTTCAATGGGCTATGTGCAGAACAGAGTCACCACACATGCATGGCTCTCTCACTTTATTTCAGTGAGCGTTCCCATTTCAGCTCCCAGCTGACCACACTCTCCCGGCTGTACACAGAACTCTCTGCTGAGCTCGTGTTCACGGGGGCCCACTCCTTCCGGTCTCCTAACCTGGACGTTAGGTTGAGTTAACACAACGCGTTTTTCAGCACTGACAAAGCGCGTGGTTTCCTCATTGCAAGACGAATACAGCGAGGAAACAAACCACCTGCACAAGGGATTTCTGCCTTCTATACATTTATTATCGGCGCATAATACTCGAGTTCAAATCGGCGGCGTCCGAATGACGACACTGATTTTACATCTAGCCTAAATCTCTTTACAGTCGGATTGCACGCTGATTCTGGATGCGGATTCCACTGTGTGAACATATCCTTAGGAGTAACCCTGTAATAAGTTATAGGTGCCCAGATACAGTGCCTTGCGAAAGTATTCGGCCCCCTTGAACTTTTCAACCTTTTGCCTCTTTTCGGCTTCAAAATAAAGATTTTTTTTTTTTTTGTGAAGAATCAACAATGGGACACAATTGTGAAGTAACAAAAATTTTATTGGACATTTAAACTTTGGAAAAAAAAAAACCTGAAAAGTGGGGCCTGAAAAATTATTTGGGCCCTCTTAAGTTATACTTTGTGCGCCCCCTTTTTTGCTGCATTACGTGAATTGCTTGGGGAATGTCTCTATCAGTTTTGCACATCGGGGAGACAAATCTTACCCATTCTTCCTTGGGCCACGTGGAGCCAGTGGGGTTTGGATGGAGGCGTTTTGAGCAAGGGGAGCTCGGAGGGGATGGAGACGTTTGTGAGCAGCTGGAGCCAGGAGGTTGGATGGGAGCGTTTGTGAGCAGCGGACTATGAGTTGGGGAGACTTTTGTGAGAGTGGACTCAGTGGGTTGGTGGGGCGTTTTGAGCACTGGGGCTCAGTGAGGTTGGATGGAGGCGTTTGTGAGCATGGGACCCAGTGAGGTTTGGGGGAGACGTTTGTAAACAGGGGAGCTCAGTGAGGTTGGATGGAAGCTTTGTGAACGCTGGAGCTCAGTGAGGTTGGATGGAGAGCGTTTGTGGCAGCATTTTTTCAGTCTTTCCACAGTTTCCCATTGGATTCGGTCTGGACTGTGATTTGCCTTTCAAACACCGGAGACGTTATTTGTGCCCTTCCATTGTAGATTTTGTTTTAGTTTGGGGTCATTTCTTGTTGGAAGATAAATCTCCGCCCCGTCTCAGGCCCTTTTGCGACCCCAAACATTTTTTCTTCCAAAATTTGTATTTTGCTCCATCCTTTCCATCAATTTTAACCATTTTCCCTGCCCCTGCGGGAAGAAAAGCCAAACCCCTATGCTGCCCCCCCCTGTGGGGACAGTGGGGAGGGGGTTCCCTTTGGGTCTTCATGGCTGCCCCCCCCCCATGTGTGATGGTGGGTTCGGGGGGTTTGACTGTGTTTGCTTTTACGCCAATCATATCTTTGGGTGTGGCCAAAAAGTTGGATTTTTTGGTTTCCTCTAGCGAGCCCCTTTTTTCCACATGTTTTGGGTCCCCAGGCGGCCCCTTCTTCCCATGTTTGGTGTTCCCGGCGGGCCCCCTTCTTCCAATTTTTGGGGTCTCCCAGGCGGCCCTTCTTCCACATGTTTTGGGGTCTCCCCCGGCGGGTTGTGGCAAACTTTAAAAAGACTTTTTTGGATATCTTTGGAAATGGCTTCTTCTTTCCCCCTTCCCCTAAAGGCCAGTTTGTACACGTCCGACTGATTGTTTTCTATGGACTTCCCACCCCGCTGTAGATCTCTGCAGTTCTCCAGAGTGTCATGGGGCCCTTGGGTGCATCTCTATCATCTTTCCTTGTTGAGATGAAAGTTTTGGGGACGGGCCGGGTCTTTGGAATCTGCAGGGTTGTGCTCCTTCCATTTTTATATCGCTTGCACAATGCCCTTGGATTTTTAAAAGTTGGGAAAAAATTTTGTATCCAAATCCCGGCTTTTTAAATTCTCCCCAACAGTATCCGGGGCCCGCCTGGTGTGTTCCCTTTGGGCCCTTTAGTGCCTTGCGCTTTAAAAAAACCCTGAGACTACACAGAGCAGGGGCATTATACAGAGACTTGATTACAACAGGGGGATTATATTATCATCATTAGTCATTTAGGACAAATTGGATCATTCAGAATCCATTTTGCTTCTGGGTGAGTTTGCTGCACTGAAAGGGGCCGAATAATTTGCAGCCCCCCTTTTTCAGGGGTTTTTTTTTTTTTTTTTTTCAAAATTTAAAATATCCAAAAATTTTGTTCCCCTTTAAAAATTTTGTCCCTTGTTGTTGTTCTTCCTAAAAAAAATTTAAAAATTTTTTTCTTTATGTTTGAAGCCTGAAACGTGGCAAAAAGGGTTAAAAAGTTGAAGGGGGCCGAATACTTAGGCAAGGCACTGTATGCTACCACTGAAAAGGAGAACTTGCTACTGAAAATAAAAGCCCTCATACAGCTAAAGGGATAGAAAACTAAAAAGTTATGGATCCTGGAATGCAACAATAAAAAAACAGGAAAAAATAAAAATAAATGCTATGTTTTTAAGTCCCAAAATAGGCGGGCCCTGAAGAGGTTACAGAGGGCGTGCTGCTTAATAAGGAATGCTTATACTAAAGGTAGCTCACCTGCCTGTGTTACAGATCCGAAGTCTGAGCAGGAAGAGGCTCCGGCGGTGACAGCCATGACCATGCCAAGTGATGCTGTTGTCAACACTCATGCCATTGCCACACTGAAGACCTTGGAGTACAGGTATTACACACAGCATTGTATTGTCAGCTCTAGTGTTTTTTGGGTGGAGGCACTAGAGATAATGTCATTAGACTCAGTGCACATTCATAGCCTTATGTTGTAGGCACTTATGTATGAAAGTAGTGACGTTAGGGGCAGCAGCAAAGTGAACTGATGACATTACATGTCCATACAGGCTCCTCCTAACCTTCACCTAGCTGACTGTGCTGCAGAATCTTAAAGGGGTTGTCTCACTACAGGGATTGCTGCTTTTTATGTAAAAGATCTTACAAAAACAAGTCACTTTGCAATATATGTCCATTAACAGTGTCCTACCTATTCCGAGATATCCCCTCTTGTATGGGCTGCATCAGCTCCTCAGGTCGCTATAGCTACAGACCTGTTTGATCTCTCCTGATAGGCTGCCAGCACTGGTTGCTATAGCTACAGACCTGGCTTCTATTGCAGCCTAGTAGAAGCCAGTTAACACGCCCCTGAATTCAAAGTGTAACCAAGAAAACAGGACTGAGGTAAGAGGAATCAATGTAGTGAGACAACCCCTTTAAATCTGTTACAGCAGCAGTTCTGCTTCTGACTGCTTTCTGCTCTCCACCTTCATTTATCTGGTGTTGGCAGCAGACAGGGAGAGGAGATTGTACATAGCAGGACTGTATGGAAAAGGGAGAGTGCATCCACGGAGGGCAGCTCCCGCAGACTGTAAATATATATTTATATATATATATATATATATATATATATAATTATATATATTAATATTATATATATATATATAATGTTTTTTTTTTTTAAACAAAAGCACACACCAGGCTGTGTACAAATGTAAAGAGAAAGGAGAGCACCCATTGCAAAGTCTAGGCTTCTAGAAATGGCTGCATGTATGTAAACTGTCTAGCAGTAAGACTGTCTTTGTTGCCCATAGCAGCCAATCAGTCCATAGAAACCAATTAGAGCTCCACTTCATTTCAGATAGTGCTCTGGAAAAATAAAAGCTGAGCTCTGATTGGTTGCTGTGAGGTGTTATTGGTTGCTATGGGCTCTAATTGGTTGCTATGGGTAACAAAGAAAATCTTACTGCTAGACAGCGACCCTCCAGATGCTTCTTCACCTGCCCTTACTACCTCCAGCCTCCTTAGACAACCTATTTCCTATTATCCCATTTGGTCCACGTTATCGCTGTTGGTGTCAGGAATCTCCTGCTATACCTTGGAACTTACTAACTGTGTTTGCCCATAAGTTTGCCCTCAGTTAAGATGGTGGATTGTGTCTCAGCTGGTTGCCATCTTGTTTCCTGTTCCTGGTTCCTATATAAACTCCTCAAGCCTTTAGTTCACTGCTTGAGTATTGTGCTTAGCTCCTGCTTTCCAGTCCTCTCGCCTTGGAACTTGCCTTGTTCCTCGTTATTGCAGTTAATCCTCTGCTAACCTATTGCTTGCTGTTGCTCCACCGTTTAACCTCTGCTCTTCTGACCAAGCAGCAACCGTTACCTTCCTGGGACCTCGCTATCCACCTGCCTCCCTGTGTTTATACCTGGCCCTGCCATTGGATTCCAGCAGTATACGCCAGTATCGTGACAGTTGGCTTCCTCTACCATACGTTTTACTGCCGTACAGTCTCCCTCCCAGACACGTTTCATTCAGATGTCATTTGTGACGAAGGCTTTGGCCGAAACGTCTACTTGATGTACGGCGTCATCATATCAATGTAACATGAGTCAATGTAGCGTCCTTTGAAAGCAGTGTATCGGGTGTTTCTGTAACTATCACTACTTTTGTCACGTTGGTTAAATAAACACCATTCATCTTTTTGCCACTACTTGGAGCTCTGTGGATCCCTGCTCCTTCTCTGTAGATTAACATCTGTATGCCTGTGTAAAGCTGTGATACAACTACCTTAATGGATCCCATTAACTTATCAGTTCCGCCAAGATGCCCGTCCCTTTTGGGCTCGCTGTGTTGCAGGGTTTCTGTAATCCCATCATTCAGAGATGGGAGCCACATCCATCAGACATTTAGGGCATATCCTGTACATATAATGTCTAAAATGAGAAGACCCCTCTAACCTTCTAGTTCTAATCTTTAGTATAAAGTAACAACCCAGGAGTGATAGCAGACATAGTGTTCAGTGCAGCGGCGCACAGACCCACATAATAAATTAAACAACAAAAAAATGGAGTATCATCTCAATAAAAAATGACAAAATTCTTTATTAACATCTTACACAGACCATAGCAATCAATAACCAAAACATACACAAGAGGACAACCAATGCAAAAAAGGGTGATCGGTTTAGCCAACTGAGAGAGATCACACACTCTTACTGTCCAGTATAGGAGTGGATGTAATTTAGAAGCAGCTTCAGACTGCCATCACTCATATAATGATCAAACACAAGTGAAACAATCGTGCTCAACCATATAAGCGGTCTGGAGCCCAGAGCACAATAGAACTGAGCTTTATTTGCCAATACCAAGCTTTTATACATTTTGCCCCGGTTCACACGGCTTATTCAAGCCGGAATTGTGAGCCGGATTGTGCTCGCAATTCCGGCTTGAATAAGGGGCGGGGGCGCAGCCCACCGGCCCCATAGACTTCCATTATCCATGGGCGCGTATTGCGCCTGGATTTTTGTGCAAGTGACTTTCTCCCCGCGCGGCGGATTCGCCCAGCGGGAGGAGCGACGGAATCCATGTTCTCTATGAGAACTGTGGATTACCGTGATTACTGCGACGGATTGGCGCCGTACTGCAGCGCAAATCCGGCGCGCAGTACGGCGCCAATCCGCGGCCAAATAAGCCGTGTGAACGGCCCCTTTGGTAGTTGCTCACTTAATCACAAAGTGAGATAATATGTAACTATTGTCTTATCTCTCTGGTCAGAGCAAGTTACATCCTGTGTCTTGTTGTCCGAATTGGTGTCCTGAAGTCAGCAAACACACACATTGTCCAGGTTTCCTTGAAGATGTTAAATACACAGATTGTCCAATTCAGCAGAATTTCAGAGTTAACTTTTTCCTGACTCCATCCTTTACATGGGGGACACATCAGCGGTAGAAAAATATCATCCAATGTAACCAGCTATAAGGTGTAAAGTATCAATACTATATGCACGAATATAACCAGAGACTTGTCTATGTATCATTGACCAAAGTGAAACTGATACACACAATGAATAGGTAACTCATTGGTTTAAGTGCATAAAAATATCAATGCAGAAGTGTATGACTATGTGTTAAATCTATAACTGTTGATATACCTACCTAGTACCCCAAACTACAACTATAATGGGCCAATAAATGGTTCAAAAAATCAAATCTAATATAAAAGACCATAGTAAACAAGTCATATTACCCATATTAGAGAGGGGGGAGGTAGATGTCGCTGTGACCCAGTACTGACGCGATACGCCAACAACAGGCTTCTTCAGTGTCCACTGATTTGATTTTTTTTAACCATTTATTGGCCCATTATAGTTGTAGTTTGGGGTACTAGGTAGGTATATCAACCGTTATATATTTAATACATAGTCATACACTTCTGCATTGATATTTTTATGCACTTAAACCAATGAGTTACCTCTGATTATATTCGTGCATACAGTACTGATA
The DNA here is from genome assembly GCA_025379985.1 of Phyllomedusa bahiana. Lineage (NCBI taxonomy): Eukaryota > Metazoa > Chordata > Amphibia > Anura > Hylidae > Phyllomedusa > Phyllomedusa bahiana. The sequence continues at coordinate 338,338 of JAODAL010000094.1, forward strand.
CCTTACACCTTATAATTAGTTACAATGGATGATATTTTTCTACCGCTGATGTGTCCCCCTTTTTTGTACTGGTTGTCATCTTGTGTATGTTATGGTTTTTGATTTTGGTTATTGATTGCTATGGTCTGTGTAAGATGTTAATAAAGAATTTTGTAATATTTTATTGAGATAGTTCTCCATTTTTTTTTGTTTAATATGTTTTTGGAGTATCTCTTTTTGGTGAGAGAGGGTTTTTCGGAGCTACTTGTCTAAGACCCACATAATAATTCTGGTTCATTTTCTTTTAGTGATAAGCAAGCTGCGGCCATTCCTGACACGGTCTTCAATGCAGTCGGGAGTTCCCTCATCACAAGTGTAAATTTCAGCAAAAATCAACTGAATGAGGTCCCGTCAAGGTAAAATCCAACGTATATTGTGCTGTAAATGGCTTTGTGTTTCACACCACAATATGAACATATCACAATATAAACAGGACATTCCTCAGATAATGGCGAGGCGTTCACCATCCAGTATGAATGACGTGATAATTTTATTCCTTGCACAGATACAATTGCAGCAGTGTACAAGCAATCACGCCCCCCTACTGAACAAGTAACCTAGGGGGACTAAAAACAAATTTAAAAAAAGTTTGAAAAAAAAAATTAAAATTTTTAAATAAAAATTACACTTCAACCAGCACTCAGGTCCGTATTTGGAAAAACAAAAGTTATTGATCAAAGTAAATCAATGCAATTTTAAAAAAAATAAAAAAGATGTTTTTTTTTTGGGGGGGGGGCGTAAGGAGAATTTAAAGTATTGAAACATAATGAAAACTTGGTAACAAATTTGGTATTACAGGAACTATTTATATCATGCTCTATAAAGACTAACATGGCCGTGAGTTTCGGTTATATTTTTCGTTCATGGTAGAACCCCTGGAACTGCATCAAAAATGGATGCAGTAAAAACATATGCCTCTCTTCAACACCACTTACGTTTTTTAGAGTGCAAGTGTTCATTATAATAAACTTAAAAGGACACTACCATTTAAAATAGTGACGAGCAATATGCAACTAATATATATATATATATATATATATATATATATATATATATATATATATATATATATATATATATAGAAAAACAAGTGTAAAATGTATAAAAACAGGGAATTCAATGACCAAATACAGGCTCACCTTTGGAGGTTGTGCTCCTAATGCGAGGCACAACACTCGTAAACGTTTGCAGGGCTGTTTTTTCTGTCGCCCTTAACGCGGCAGCCGTGGGTCTCCAAAACTCGAGCACCTGGAGCAGGCACTAGGCAAAGGGCAGTAAACAATTCCAAAAGGAGGTAGACCCGACGCACTCAGGAGAGAGGAAACGATGTCCCGGAAAGTATCAGTAAAAATGTCTTTATTCTTAAAACTGCAAAGGGCTTTTACCTTCGCAACATTAAAAACAGACAACAATAAGAACAGGACTTGACACGTTTTGCCTTTGTACAAACACTTCTGAGGAAGCGCAGGTATTCTGCGCGAAACGCGTCAAGTCCTGTTCTTAATGTTGTCTATTGTTTTAAATGTTGCGAAGGTAAAAGCCCTTTGCAGTTTTAAGAATAAAGACATTTTTACCGATACTTTCCGGGACATCGTTTCCTCTCTCCTGAGTGCGCCGGGTCTACCTCCTTTTGGAATGTTATATATATATATTTAATTTCCTCTGTGTATATTACTCTCTGACTTCCCTTCTGTGAATTAAATATAACCCTATTTTCCTTTCATGTATTGCTAACAATAGAGCAATCATTCTGTAATGACCTACTATTTGTAACAAGACTGTATGTAGCCTCCCTTCTCTGCCGAGCTGCAGCATTTCCTTTTTCTTTGTTTGTTTTTTGTGTGTTTAAGAAATGCTACTTGCGAACCAGGAATTATAGAGAAAAGGCTGATACTCCGCGTTACGCCTTGTTCAGGTCCTGGAGGGTGGAGCATGATTCTAGTTTTTGAGTCTTTTGTGTCATACTCGGCCCCCTCAGCCCAGACATTAAGCACAGCACATTTATTAAGCTAAATTACTCCAGAATAAGCTTCGTGTTTTAGACCGTTTTTTAGACACTTCAGCTCCTTGTCCGATAAAAGAGGCATGCCTTTGGCAAAAGGAGGTGTGCCACAGCGAAAGGGGTGTGGCTTAGTGTACCAACAAAAAAAAATAAAAACACCAACATTTTGCAGCGATTAGTGGCGTAAAGTAAGCCAACAAGCAAGAGGTATAAAGTTAGACTTCACAGTCTAAAGATGCGCCAGATTTGTCAACACTATGATACATGTGGCGCAATGTAAGACTGTCTAGTCTAAGTTTAGGCGGTCTTTGGATATGTTCACACGGCTGATTTTGACGGTGTTTTTTGAGCGGTTTTCGGAGCATTTCCATTTCCATAACCCCAAAACGCTCCCAGTTCATTTTCATTGATTCCTTTGTAGTTCACACACAACAAGGTTTTTCTGCGCTTCTTTGGAAGCTGTTTTGGGCGCTGAAAAGAAGTGTCATGTCAATTCTTGAAGCATTTCTCTGCGTGCTTTTTGACACATTTTTGGAGCGTTTTCCGGCACGGATTTTGTCCAGGCTATTAATTTGTATGGGTGAAAATAGTGTTGAAAACCTCATCCAAAAACTCGCCGAGAAACGCCTCTAAAACCTCTTCTGAGGTTTTGATGCCGAAAAATCAGTGTCCAAACAGTGTCCAAATAAGCCATGTGAACATATCCTAAGGGTATGTTCACATGGCGGATTTTGACATGGTTTTTGAAGCGGTTTTTGAGTGTTTCCGCTCCCAAAACAGCATAAAAACCTCGCCTGAAACACGCCTCTTCAGAAGAGGTTTTAGAGGCGTTTCTCGACGAGTTTTTCACCCATGCAAATTAATATCCAGGTCAAAAATCGCGCCCAAAACACGCTTCAAGAATTGACAAAGAAGCGTGTAAAAACCTCGTCATGTGTGAACTACAACAAGGTTTTACATAGAAATCAATTAAATGAACTGGGGGCGTTTTGGGCGAGGAAACGCTCTGAAAACTCGTCCAAGACAGCCTCAAAATAAGCCGTGTGAACATACACTGCGTAATTGCGGTGCGTACAGTACTGCCGCAATACACTGGCTGTTTTGGAAGTTGTGCTGATCAGCACGTAATTTCAAAGCACAGTGGGGTGGCCCCTGGCCGGCGCTAAAGACATACAGTACAGACCAAAAGTTTGGACACACCTTCTCATTCCAGGAGTTTTCTGTATTTTCATGACTATAAAAATTGTAGATTCACACTGAAGGCATCAAAACTATGAATTAACACATGTGGAATTATATACTTAACAAAGAAGTGTGAAACAACTGAAAATCTGTCTTATATTCTAGGTTCTTCAAAGTAGCTGCCTTTTGCTTTGCACACTCTTGGCATTCTCTTGATGAGCTTCAAGAGGGAGTAACCTGAAATGGTTTTCACTTTACATTTGTGCCCTGTCAGGTTTAATAAGTGGGATTTCTTGCCTTATAAGGCCGTGTTCACACGGCTTATTCCCGACGGATTTGTGCGCTCACAAATCCTCCGTGAATAAGGGGCGGGGCCTGAGCGCGGCGGGGGGCGCCACTCCCCGGCCCCATAGACTGTCATTATCTACGGCGCGTACGCGCCGTAAATAATGTGCATGTCACTTTCTCCCCCCGCGGCGGATTCGCCGAGCGGGGAAGAGCGACGGAATCCACTGTTCTCTATGAGAGCAGTGGATTACTGTAATGACTCCGACGGATTGGCGCCGTACTGCAGCGCAAATCCGGCGCGCAGTATGGCGCCAATCCGCCGCAAAATAAGCCGTGTGAACGAGGCCTTAATGGGGTTGGGAGCATCAGTTGTGTTGTTCAGAAGACAGGTGGATACACAGCTGATAGTCCAACTGAATGGACTGTTAGAATTTGTATTATGGCAAGAAAAAAGCAGCTAAGAAAAACGAGCGGCCATCGTTACTTTAAGAAATGAAGGTCAGTCAGTCCGAAAAATTGGGGAAACTTTGAAAGTGTCCCCAAGTGCAGTGGCCAAAACCATCAAGCGCTACAAAGACACTGGCTGACATGAGGAGCGCCCCAGGAAAGAAGACCAAGAGTCACCTCTGCTGCGGAGAACTTCATCCGAGTCACCAGCTTCAGAAATCGCAGCAGCTCAGATTAGAGACCAGGTCAATGCCACACAGAGTTCTAGCAGCAGACACCTCTCTACAACAACTGTTAAGAGGAGACTGTGTGCAGCAGGTAAATTAGCTGCAAGGAAACCACTGCTAAGGACGGGCAACAAGCAGAAGAGAGAACACAAGTTATGGACATTAGACCAGGGGAAATCTGTGCTTTGGTCTGAGGAGTCCAAATTTGAGATCTTTGGTTCCAACCACCGTGTCTTTGTGCGACGCAGAAAAGGTGAACGAATGGACTCTACATGCCTGGTTCCCACCGTGAAGCATGGAGGAGGAGGTGTGATGGTGTGGGAGGGCCTGGTTCCCACCGTGAAGCATGGAGGAGGAGGTGTGATGGTGTGGGGGGGCCTGGTTCCCACCGTGAAGCATGGAGGAGGAGGTGTGATGGTGTGGGGGGGGGGGGCCTGGTTCCCACCGTGAAGCATGGAGGAGGAGGTGTGATGGTGTGGGGGGGCCTGGTTCCCACCGTGAAGCATGGAGGAGGAGGTGTGATGGTGTGGGGGGGCCTGGTTCCCACCGTGAAGCATGGAGGAGGAGGTGTGATGGTGTGGGGGGGGGGGGGGCCTGGTTCCCACCGTGAAGCATGGAGGAGGTGGTGTGATGGTGTGGGGGGGCCTGGTTCCCACCGTGAAGCATGGAGGAGGAGGGGTGATGGTGTGGGGGGGCGTTGCTGGTGACACTGTTGGGGATTTATTCAAAATTGAAGGAATACTGACCCAGCATGGTTACCACAGCATCTTGCAGCGGCTGCTATTCCATCCGGTTTGCGTTTAGTTGGACCATCATTTATTTTTCAACAGGACAATGACCCCAAACACCTCCAGACTGTGTAAGGGCTATTTGACCAAGAAGGAGAGTGATGGGGTACCCAATCGAGATGGTTTGGGGTGAGCTAGACCACAGGGTGAAGGCAAAAGGGCCAACAAGTGCTAAGCATCTCTGGGAACTCCTTCAAGACTGTTGAAGACCATTTCAGGTGACTGAAGCTCATCAAGAGAATGCCAAGAGTGTGCAAAGCAGTAATCAAAGCAAAAGGTGAAGAACCTAGAATATAAGACAGATTTTCAGTTGTTTCACACTTTTTTGTTAAGTATATAATTCCACAGGTGTTAATTCATAGTTTTGATGCCCTCAGTGTGAATCTACAATTTTTATAGTCGTGAAAATACAGAAAACTCTTGGAATGAGAAGGTGTGTCCAAATTTTTGGTCTGTACTGTATATTGTCAGCAGAGTGTAAGTGTCGCGAACAATTGACATGTCACTTCTCTCCTCGGGCTTACGATACGATCGTATTGTACGCGCGGGGAGACAACCCGTAATCTCTATGAGAGCTATGAATTACTGTAATTGCGGCACGCATTTCGCCGCATATAAAGCGCAATACACAGTGAAATGCGCGCCGAAATACGCGGCTCATTAAGCCATGTGAACATATCCTTAGAGTTGTGTCTGTCTTTTCTGAAGTCTTCCTTTAACCAGAGCATTAAGTTATCGCAGCTCACAACTACAATGTCAGGAGCGTCATAAGTGCTGCCAGACATTACTGCCTCTTACCATGTTTTTTTATGCCGGATGGATTCCTGTAGGTTTTTAGCCTCTTTCCATGACTTCTTAGAAGCGTTACCGTTCTGCATGTGCCGCCTCTTCTAGATGAATGGTGTTAGTAAACCTGCGCAGCGCTGCAGGAATCGGTAAAATATGCCGATAGAACCCAAATGATATTCAGAGATCTTTACGAGCGTCGTGGGAAGCCGGGGATAATTTCCCGGCACTTTCAGAGTCGAGAGCCCGCCTTGTCAAGAGTCCTCAGAGTGGATTTCAAACCTTCCCACTTAGTGCAGAGAGATTCCCATGTTTTCTCCCGGGTGTCTTTATCCAGCAGGGAAGGTTTATCGGCCGCACTTGTAACCATTTTGTTTCTTCGCCGCTGTATTCAGTTTTCTACATTTTTGTTAAGAAAAAAAGTGTTTTATTTTTGGATTTGGATACAGTAATAAAATGCTGGATTTTATGATTTAAAGGGGTTGTCCTGCCACGCTGTTTTACAGAGCCGCAAGCAGTTTTACATTCATGCTTCCTATCTGTTCCTGATCTGGCTGCGGGTGGCTCTGTAGCAGTGACTAGCATATCAGCTCTGTGTTCACAGACATGAGAGCTGGAGATCTTATCTGAGAGCTCTGAAGCTCTCTGCTGCAAGGGTGCTTTCACACGGCGCGTTTCTGGTGCGTTTTTTTGACGCGTTTTTGACGCTTTTTTTTTATTTTGCAAAAAGGCACAGCAATTAATGCTGTATAAAACACGTCAAAAAAACGCACCGTGCGCAAGGACCCTAAAGTGAACAAAAGTAATTAGTCTCCTTTGTTTGTTAGACATAACACACTCTGTTCTCAAGCTGTCGGCGTCCTGTGTGCCGACCTGTGAGGACGTCACTCCCTGCTCTCCGATAAGACAAAGAGCTTATCAAGGGGTGGTTACTCTATCTTTATGTAGTTTCCGAATTATTGGATGGTCATAGTAATCTCTGATAATCCACCAAACATTAGATCACAATACAGTTGGTATTGAAGGGGATGTCTCATCACGCTGTTTTACAGAACCACAAGCAGTTTTATATTAATGCTTCTTGTCTCTTCCTGGTCCGGCTGTGGGTGGTTCTATAGCAGTGATTAGCATATCAGCTCTTTTAATTGCATTGACATGAGAGCAGGAGATCTATCTATAGAACATAGAGCTTCAGAGCTCAAAGTGAGCAAAAGTAATTAATCTTCCTTGTTTATTAGAGATAACCCACTGTGTTCTCAAGCTGTCCTGTGTGCCAAACTATGGTAATGTCACTCCCTGCTCTCAGATAAGACAAAGAAGATAAGGGGAGAGCAGGTCAGGAACCTAGAGAAACCTGTGTGCACTCAGAGCAGATAAAGTCTATCTTATCTCCTCAACAAAGCAAGATAAGCAAAGCAATATATTTGGAAAAAGTCTTCATTTACCGTTCCCTACATGTTGGAAGCTAATCTTTGTAGGGAGAGAACCGCTTTAAAATTTGCAGGTAAATATGCCAGTCTGTGTCTTCCAGTAAAACAAATGGAAACTCTTAGGTTCCTCAGTGGCAAGTTCCATCGGGAATGACGGAAAACGTAGTGCCGCAAGCTGAACTATTTTTCTATTAAAACGGCAACACCATGAAGGAAAACCGACAGACCCCCCCCCATTTTAGTCAGGGTGGGTGCATCAGGCGCCGTTTGTGTCCATCGGTAAAGGAATCCATTTACACCTCTGCAATGGAGGCTCGAAAAGGAACCTGCGACGTAGCCTGAGGGGAGAGGTGGTCATAGGGTCCATGTGGGCTGTGATGTGGACATTTCTTTTAGAGCAGTAATCTAAATGGGCACAGGAGCTATGAGGGCAACATATAAAGGAAGGGGAAAGTGGCCGCACATCTCTCTGACATCACCGTATTTCACTCCTTCCTGCCGCAGCAATTTGAGCTGTTCCCCCCCCCCCCCCCCCGACCTTTCAAGAGCCACAACTTTTTAGATTTCTTTTTTATGTTGTCCCACTACATACATGTAAAAGATAGGAAGATGAAACTGTCTATGGTCAGTCGAAATCGACAACTATGCACAGAGCCAATGGCACCTGATCATCAATCACAGGTAAGAGGGTTCGGGTTTTTTTTGCAGACGTCATTTCTAATAGTACAATTGACTGTACTACATAATATACTGGCAAACCCACCCCCAAAAAAATCTTTGTGGGAGGAAGGTGAAAAGAAAATACACAATTGCGCCATGTTAGTATTTATACAGCATGATATAAATGATTCCAGTGATACCAAATTTGTTACCAAGTTTTCATTATTTTTCAGCACTTTAACCCTTGCCCCCACACAAAAAAAAAAAAAAAAAACCACCTTTTTTATTTTTTTAAGTTTGCATTGATTTTCTGTGATCAATAACTTTTATGTTTTTCCAGACCTGAGTTTGTGTTTTTTTGCTGGTTGACATGTAGTTTTTATTTAAAGCTTTTTTTTTTTTTTTTATCTGTACCTTTTAGTCCCCCTAGGTTACCTGTAGGAGGCGCGATGGCTTGTACACTGTTCTGCAATAGAAATATATTGCAGAACAGTGTACAATAATAGCTCTCCTGTGATCACGTTGCCGGGGGGAGGAGTGGCAGTTGGACAGTGCGCACCGTTCCTTAATTCCTGACATGCCGCGGTTGTGTTTACTGTGGCATTTTAGGGGGTAAATTGCTGAGATAGGCATGATCCCCCATCCTGGCTTCTAGCAGCAGGTCCCGGCTTTAAAGAGAACCTGTCACATAGGTGATGCCCCCCTTGCTGAGGGCAGCACAAGCCAGTGTCAGACCTGCTGTTTCCAGCGCTGTGTCCCTTATTCTGTAAGATGCTGGAGTTTTAGAGTATTTAGTGCTCAAATCTGGAGTTTTCAGCCAGAAAAGAGTCATTTAAAGAGTCAATTTTTTTCAGACCCCGCCCACCTGAGGCTAGCCCCGCCCTCAACTGATCCATTACGCTGAAGAGGTAGAAACATGTGAATAACTGTCAGGTGGGCGGGGCTAGCATTTGGTGGGCGGGGCTAACACCTGCTCGTGAATAGGATTTGAGCACTAAATGCTCTAAAACTGCAGCATCTTACAGAATAAGGGACACAGCGCTGGGAACAGCAGGTCTGACACTGGCTTGTGCTGTCCTCAGCAAGGGGGGCATAATCTGTGACAGGTTCCCTTTAAGTAACAACCATTATCTGGAGATGACCCCCCTCCGTACCCCCTTACAGATCTTATGACGTAACTGTCATATGTTGGTAAACGACTATATTTGGTAAGGGGTTGAAGGGTATTCCCATCTTATAAAGTGATGGCATATTGCAAGGACATGCTATGACTCTAATCTGTGAAAGTCCAACTTCTGTGACACCCTCCTCCCCCATGACCTTGAGAATAAAGGTGCAGAGCACATTTAGTTGTGTTTGTGACTTCTAAGTTTTCCTTGACCAGTGGCGCCCCCTATAAACTTAAAGGGGTTGTCTCACTACATCGATTCATCCTACCTCAGTCCTGTTTTCTTGGTTTCATTTTGAATTCAGGGGCGTGTTTACTGGGTTCTACTAGGCTGCTGTAGAAGCCAGGTCTGTAGCTATAGCGACCAGCACTGGCAGCCTATCAGGAGAGATCAAACAGGTCTGTAGCTATAGTGACCTGAGGAGCTGATGTAGCCCATACAAGAGGAGATATCTAGGAATAGGTAGGACACTGTTAATGGACATATATTACAAAGTGACTTGTTTTTGCAAGATCCTTAACATAAAAAGCAATCCTTGTTGTGAGACAACCCCTTTAAGTGTAGCTAAATAGCAGACACCGCTCTGCTGGAAACAGCGCTACACCAGTGCCGAGACCTCCTCTTCATTGGCAGGATCAGTAGAATTCACAGAAGTTGGATCCCCCACAGATCTTAATGGGGTTGTCTCATCATGCTGTTTCACAGAGTCACAGGCAGCTTCTTCGGACCTGCACTGCCTGGCCATTCTGTGAGTGGTTCTATAGCAGTGATTAGCATATTTAGCTCCTCTATAGCTGAGCCTGTCACACAGATATAAGTGCAAGAGATTCAATGTGTATTAAACAAAGCTACAGAGCCCCAAGGAGTAAAAAAAAAGTGCTTATCAAAGGAAAACAATAATACTTATCTTTATATAGCGCCAACATATTCCGCAGCACTTTACAATTTAGAGGGTACAGACAAAAAGACATACACTACACAGTGAAAAGCTACTTACAGGTGAGACACAAGGTGTGAGGGCCCTGCTCGCAAGAGCTTGCAATCTATTGGGGTGTACGGGTGAGACGAAGGGTTGTTTTATGTAGAATTGGGATGGACCTGCCACCCAGATAGTACATCTATATACAGTTAAGTGCCGAAAATGAGTGCGCTGGCAGGTGAGGGGGGCGTTGGTTAGCCGTTAGGGATTCTGGTAGTCCAGAGTGAGAAGATGTGTTCTCAGATAGTCTCCCAAAAAAATGTGTTCTCAGGGCTCTCTTAAAGTTATGAGGGTTGTGAATGCGCCCGACCGCCTGCGGTAGCATATTCCAGAGAACTGGTGCTGCACGTGTGAAGTCTTGGAGACCTAATCTTGTTAGGCCATGTTCACACGGCAGTAATTGCGGGACGTATTTCGCCCACAATTACGCCGTGTTTGGGGAGCCCCATAGACATTCATTATCCACGGCGCATATACGCCGTGAATAAATGACATGTCACTTCTCTTCCCGCTCACCGTATTGTGCGAGCGGGGAGAGGAGATGTAATCCATAGTTCTCTATGAGAACTGTGGATTACCGTAATGACTGGGATGTATTTCAGCCCATAATTCGCGCAGTACGGCACGAATTACGGGCTGAAATACGTCCCAGAATAAGCCGTGTGAACATAGCCTTAGAGATAAAGACTCTACTCTGTCTGACCATGGTGATGTCACCTCCTGCTCTCTGTCATGGAGGGAGCTAAGGACAGGAATCTAAAGACAATTGTGTGCACGCAGAACGGATAAAATCTCTATTCTCTCCTGACCAGGGCAATATCAATAGAGCAATGTATTTAGTAAAAGTCTTCATTTACTTTTCCCAGCATATTGAAAGTTAATCATTGTAGTGAGAAAACCCCTTTAAATGATGGTTTCCTCCTAAGAGGAGAACCAGCTCTGAAGCACAAGCTGCTGTTCTAGCACCTAACAATTACTGAGCTTACTAGGGAAACATTCAGCAGAACAGTCAACAATACTGGGCCATAAAGGAAAAGTCCAGTAAAAAGGTCATAGCTAATACTTCATTGGTGATGGGATCTCTGGCTCCTACCAGTCTCCAGAATGATAATGTGATATTTTCGCTCATAGCAAGGGTGATCCAGCACAATAAGGATTTGTGCAATGGAAGCACAAGCCCCGGCAAGTTCTCGCCAAAAAGTGCTAGAGGGAATCCAGACCGAATTACTGAAAAAGGGAATGTAAGGGGCGGAGATGATGGATGAAAACCGAATATTTGTGCTTTATCCCAGGATCGTCGAACTAAAAGATTCAGCGCGCGACGTCAACCTTGGCTTCAACAAGATCCCAACGATTTCACTAAACCTCTGCATGCTGCTGAAACTGACACACTTAGATATGAGGTAAGTGATACACACTAGGGGCGACATGTGTGAGAGCGGCTGTTCGCTGTATTTTTAATGAGGCGCACTTCAATATCAGGCACATTACACAGCGCCCACGGTGCCTGAGATCGGGGATCATGCTGGAGTGGTGTTGCACTAGAACCGTACGAAGCTACACATTTATAGCTTCAGTACGGCAAATTACTGCTGGAACAGGTAGAGCACTTTAACTGGGGTTTACCTGAGCCAGAAGTGTCGCTTTGTAGCTAGAAAGCGCTAAATCTATGACCGACAGTAGAACAGGTTCAGAGATTCAGGCGCATTCTAAAAATAGTGCCTGGGCACCACAAGTGCAGCCACAACTATTGCAGCCATGGTTGTCCGTGTGCTCTTCATTCAAATGGTGCTGAGCTGCAATAGTGGGAGTGATGCTGTTTCTACAACCCTTTAGCCCCGGTTCACACGGCTTATTCAAGCCGTAATTGCGAGCCGGATTGCGCTCGCAATTCCGGCTTGAATAAGGGGCGGGGCCCGCCGGCCCCATAGACTTTCATTATCCACGGCGCGTATTGCGCCTGAGTAATGTGCATGTCGCTTTCTCCCCACCCGGCGGGGAGGAGCGACGGAATCCACTGTTCTCTATGAGAACGGTGGATTACCGTAATTACTGCGACGGATTGGCGCCGTACTACAGCGCAAATCCGGCACGCGGTACGGCGCCAATCCGCGCCGAAATAAGCTGTGTGAACGGCCCCTTAAAGTGCAAGCCCCTATCGTATTATGAACATAACGGCCGAGTATAGAACATACCACCAATGACTTAGCTGTACAGTGCTTGGTGTGCAGAAACCTAGTAGGCGGATCATCAGAGCAGGATACTAGCAGATATTGATCCAGAAATTTAAAGGGGTTGTTTGGGATTTAAAAAAAAAAAAAAAATCCTCTTTTAGCCGGGACTGTTATGGAATTCCCCCCCACCCCCTCCACCTTTGCCAATTAAGGGGCTGTTTCCGCCTCACACTTTGATGGCATAGTAATCGGATAGGATATCAAAGTCTGATAGAGGCGCCACCTTTGGGACCTATATCTATCTTAGGAACAGGCCCTCAAAAGTGTCAGAATAGAGATCTAGTCGCACTTGCACACAACTGTCCTTGGGGTTCCAGTCGGGACCATTGGAGCAGTGCCCAGGGGGTTGCATCAGTAGGTTCTGGGGGGGGTGTCGGTGAACGGGGTTTTTTATTTTTTATATATATATAAAAGTCCCAGACTGTACACAGTTTTTGTAAACTTTTGCACAGTAGGGATGCATGCACATGGGACATATTTGCTGCCGCTTTTCTGTGGAGATTTAGTCACGGGACATCGGCAACAGATTACAGTATCTGCTCTGTGATTTTACAGATCTCATGGCCACATGGTGGAAAGTTTTTTGCATGGAAATTAACCTATGGTGCAAATTTTTTTAAAATCCACAGCACGTCAACTTATATTGCATATTTTATGCAAATTATTGCAGGTTTTCCACACTGACTTTACTAGTGGCAGTCAAGAGCTTAGTAAAATCCACATTAAATCTGCACAATCTGTGGATACTTTTACCAATGGATTTACTCGCAGATTTATTTTATTTTGCAGAACAGTTCCACTGGTAAATCCGCAGGTAAAATCATCAAATTTCCCCAAATGTTAATGCAAATGGGACGGATCTGCTTTGGAAATTTTCCACAACAAATTCGGATGTAAAAGTCTACAACAGATTGTGCATTTTTTGCCCTATTCAATTCATTGGAGAAAATCTACCGTTAGAAATTGACATGCTGTGGTTTTAAAAATCCGCACTGCATATAAATTTTTTCAGCAAAATTTTCCACCGTGTGGGCATGAGATTTGTAAAATCCCATTTACATCCCTGAACCTGTCGTCTGTTGCAGATTTTCTGTGTGCAGGTCTGCAGCAAAAGTTTGTGTGCATTCGCCTGCGCAGTACGTTTACACGGAGAACATCTGCTGCAGATTTTGTTGCGGATTTATTGCCGATTTTACTGCAAATTTTTCTACATTGACCTCAGCGCGAGAAGCCAAAATGTGCACAAAAGTCTGCAGATAAACTTTACCTGTGGATTTTGCTTTTTCCTACTGAAGTCATTGTAGAGAAATCTGCAGTAAATCCACAACTAGTCTGAATTAAAATCCACAGCTGGAGTTTGCAGAATTGTGAGTGTATCCTTTCACGATTACCATAAATTAGCTGGCTCGTGTGCTGCCGCCTTGGTTATGCTACTTGCTGAATGAGCATTTCTGACCATTTTTTTAAAATCCAGAAACAACTTACTGGCGTCTCTCCCCGATGAGCTGGAGGCACTGACTCGACTGCAGTCTATCACCCTTTCTTTTAACAGGTTAGTAAACCAATATTCTACCTATAGATGGAACATTGACTAAACTGTATGTCTAAATGTGACTGGGTATATAGGAGAGAAAAAACAAAGAACACCAAGCACTCTCTAGTGCAGGCATCCTCAAACTGCGGCCCTCCAGCTGTTGGGGAAACTACAACTCCCATCATTCCCACTGTTTTAGATTACATAAATGCATGATGGGAGTTGTAGTTTCCCAACAGCTGGCGGGACGCAGTTTGAGGATGCCTGCTCTAGTGCGATATTGTTATAGGATACCTGCATATATAGGATACAGAAATATGTACACTCACTTTTTCCTGCTGTGAAGGAGGCACAACTCTCCGCTGCTTCTTTGTGTGTCTTCTATCCTCCCACACGGTGCAAGGTGGATAGGTAGGATGCAGTATACCCCGAAAAGATCCTCTATGGATCAGAATGGCTTTCCAGCACATCCCACAGATGCTCGATCAGATTGAGATTAGGGGCATTTGATGGAAAAGTCATTACGTAGAACTCTTTGTCATGTTCCTCGTTCAATCTCGAACAAGATTCTCAGGGTACAGTTTGACTCTCGACTGGACCATGGGTCTACGGGTCAAATTAGTGCTTAAAACTCCATGGATTTAGGAATAACTTAAGTCGAACTACGCGTTTCGTGTCACTCAGACACTGTCAGGTTTCACAGAGTGGCATGAAACGCGTAGTTTAGATTTAAGATGATTAGTGATTACTAAATCCATGGAGTTTTAAGCGCTTATTCGACTCGTAGACCCATGGTCCAGTCGAGAGTCAAACTGTACCCTGAGTACAGTTGAATGATTGAATGAGGAACATGACAAAGAGTTCTGAGTGATGACTTTTCCACCAAATGGAAATTTCAGTCTGATCGAGCATCTGTGGGATGTGCCGGATAACAATTCTGATCCATGGAGGCCGCCCCTGACAACTTATAGCACTTAAAGGGGTTGTCTCACTACATTGATTCATCTCACCTCAGTCCTGTTTTCTTGGTCTCACTTTGAATTCAGGGGCGTGTTTACTGGCTTCCACTAGGCTGCAGTAGAAGCCAGGTCTGTAGCTATAGTAACCAGCGCTGGCAGCCTATCAGGAGAGATCAAACAGGTCTGTAGCTATAGCAACCAGCATTGGCAGCCCATCATGAAAGACTGAATAGGTCTGTAGCTATAGGGGATATCTCAGAATAGGTAGGACACTCTTAATGGACACATATTGCAAAGTGACTTGTTTTTGCAAGATCTTTAACATAAAAAGCAGCAATCCTTGTAGTGAGACAACCCGTTTAAAAGATCTGCTGCTAATATCTTCTTGCAGATAACACAGGACACCTGGAGAGGTTTTCTGGACTCCAGGCCTCAATGAGTCAGAGCTATTTTAGTGGATTTGATGTGATGGGTGCATGTAGATGCAGTGTAAGTGACCAGACCTCCCTCCTGTGATTCCCAGGATCAGGCATTCATATATTTCTAAAGAAAGTGTTTCATGAAAATGGCATATACTTACCAGTGAATGAGAGATTGCAAAATTATGATATATATTCTGATTTTAATTCTTGCCTCTATGTAGATTTAAAACCTTTCCAGAGGTCCTCTACCGGATCCCTACGCTGGAGACTATACTCATCAGCACCAATCAGATCGGATCCATCGACCCTCTCCAGCTAGTGAAGCTTACCAAACTTTCCTCCTTGGACCTCCAGAATAACGACCTCCTGCAGATTCCTCCAACGCTGGGAAACTGTGAGAATCTTAGGTGAGAGGTCGAGCACAAGGTTCTTACAGAGATCTAAGGAATAATGCAAAAACCAAGACCTGACCTGTCCCATTTCAATACCATAGCTTCTACTTTGTCTCATTGAATAGCCCACCTTACTGTCGGTGGTCCCACTGCTCGGACCGACCACCATTGGCTGTTCTTACCTAAAGAGCTGCTCAGCACGGGTGTATGCACCATAGAGACCCTATTCTGTATAAGTCTAATATTTTAATTTCCTCTCCACAGATCTCTGAACCTGGAAGGAAATCCTTTCAGGAACCCTCGAGCTGCTATTTTAGCCAAAGGGACGGCGGCTGTTCTGGAATATCTGCGGAGCCGTATCCCCACCTGATCGACGTCCAAAGAATAGGGGCTCTCAGGACTTTGCTGTTGATGTAGCCACATACACTGCTGGAAGTACCTGTTTTGACCTCAACATGTTTTGCTGCCATATATTCACTTTGTCGCACATATCAAATACATTCATGACCCAAACTGAAAGGGGAACATTCAATTCTAAAGGTGCTGCATTTTAATATATTAAAGTTGAAGGGATGTTCCCATTGTGCACTTTGATGGCATGTCAATAGGATAAGCCTGGCATCCTCAAACTGCAGCCCTCCAGCTGTTGGGAAACTACAACTCACATCATTCCCACTGTTATAGATTATATAAATGCATGATGGGAGTTGTAGTTTCCCAACAGCTGGAGGGCCGCAGTTTGAGGATGCCTGGGATATGCCATCAAAATCTGATTGGTGCAGGTCCCAGAGGTGGAACCCACACCTGTGCCAGGAATGGGCCCCCAAAAGTGTTCGCTCGGGATGGGGAGCCGGAGTGTACAACTCTCCATTATGTTCTATGGGCGTTAAGAGGATGGCCAAACACATCGTTCCCCTGTACTCCGAAGTCCCATAGAACAGAATGGAAAGTTGTATACTCCAGCTCCCCGTTCTGAGCACTTTCAGACGCCTGCTCCATAGAGAGGTGAGAAGTCCTTGGGTGGCCGCATCTATCAGACTTTAATTGCATATTCTTTAAAGAGGTTGTCTCACTACATCAATTCATCTCACCTCAGTCCTGTTTTGTCGATTTAATTTTTTTAATTCAGGGACATGTTTACTGGCTGCTACTGGCCTGCAGTGATGAGCTGCTGAGGACGCCAGGTCTGTAGCTATAGCGACCAGTGCTGGCAGCCTATGAGGAGAGATAGAACAGGTCTGTAGCTATAGCGACCTAAGGAGCTGATGCAGCCCATACAAGAGGGGATATCTAGGAATAGGTAGGACACTGTTAATGGACACATATAACAAAGTGACTTGTTTTTGCAAGATCCTAACATAAAAAGTAATCCTTGTAGTGAGACAACCCCTTTAAGTCATTTATTTCCCCCATCAGTTGAGTCACCTAGAAGTCCAATTATAGCCCACCGCTAGGGTGCAGTGCACACATTATGTCCCCGTCTGTTTACTTATTTCTCCCTGTACTTTTGTGGGTATTACAACTTCCCTGGGATTTCTCATGTTTGTTCTTTAGGAATCTGTGCCTTTCAGTCGCTCTTCTCTGTTTAATTTAATGCAACACTAAACTTTTATTCCTCCTTTCACATTATAAATCTGCATATGCTGTTGGCTAAGCTCGTGCTTTGCTTTCAGTGTCTGAGGTACATCATTTTTTTTTTCTGCTCCATTCACATCATGAGCTGCATCAAGACTGCTGTCCACCACTTGCAGCCGGGTGCTAAAATAACTTATGAGGTGAGATCCCACAATGCACTGCATTATGCGAGACTATAACATAGAAGGCTGTGTACAGACACTGAACCAGCAAGGACTGCTGAAGTCAGAAGAATTGCATGCCTGGATGTGAATAGATGCTAATTTGTGCACAGAAATTCTGCGGCAGATTGCGCTTTGTATGCAGATGAAGTTTTACAAATCTCCACCACAAGCTGCAAATTTTATCTGCATGGAGAATGCCTGTGTGCAGATTTTTTTTTTAAGTTAATGGCATATCTATTTTTGTCATGTATTATTTATTTTGTTTTTGCAAATTTGGGCATTTTTCTCATTGACTCCAACAAGGGAGTCAAATTCTGCAGTTAAATCTGCAAGCGACCCTATTACTCGGAGCTCATCGAGGATTGGAAGCGGAACCTGAAAGTGTCAATTTTAAATCAACAATTTGTCTTTTTTTTTTTTTTTTTTCCTCTTCTATCTCAGGAAAATCTGCACACTTTGGTGTGAAATTGCAACAGGATATTTGGGTGGTAAATCAGATGTGCGTACATTTACCCTTAAACTAGAAGTTATATATATATATATATATATATATATATACACACAGTGCCTTGTGAAAGTATTCGGCCCCCTTGAACTTTTCAACCTCTTGCCACATTTCAGGCTTCAGACATAAAGATATAAAATTTACATTTTTTGGTGAAGAATCAACAACAAGTAGGACACAATTGTGAAGTGGAAATTTATTGGATATTTTAAACTTTTGTAAAAAATAAAAAACTGAAAAGTGGGGCGTGCAATATTATTCAGTTATTAAGTTAATACTTTGTAGCGCCACCTTGTGCTGCGATTACAGCTGCAAGTCACTTGGGTGATGTCTCTATCAGTTTTGCGCATCGAGAGACTGAAATTCTTGCCCATTCTTCCTTGGCCACAGCTGGAGCTCAGTGAGGTTGGATGGAGAGTGTTTGTGAACAGCTGGAGCTCAGTGAGGTTGGATGGAGAGCGTTTGTGAACAGCTGGAGCTCAGTGAGGTTGGATGGAGAGCGTTTGTGAACAGCTGGAGCTCAGTGAGGTTGGATGGAGAGCGTTTGTGAACAGCTGGAGCTCAGTGAGGTTGGATGGAGAGCGTTTGTGAACAGCTGGTGCTCAGTGAGGTTGGATGGAGAGCGTTTGTGAACAGCTGGAGCTCAGTGAGGTTGGATGGAGAGCGTTTGTGAACAGCAGTTTTCAGCTCTTTCCACAGATTCTCCATTGGATTCGGGTCTGGACTGTGACTTGGCCATTCTAACACCTGGAGACGGTTATTTGTGAACCTTCCATTGTAGATTTTGCTTTATGTTTGGGATCATTGTCTTGTTGGAAGATAAATCTCCGTCCCAGTCTCAGGTCTTTTGCAGACTCCAACAGGTTTTCTTCCAGAATGGTCCTGTATTTGGCTCCATCAATCTTCCAATCCATCTTCCCTGTCCCTGCTGAAGAAAAGCCCAAACCCTTATGCTGCACCCACCATGTGTGACAGTGGGGATGGTGGGTTCAGGGGGATGAGCTGTGTTGCTTTTACGCCAAACATATCGTTTTGCATTGTGGCCGTTGGATTTTGGTTTCATCTGAGCAGAGCCCCTTCTTCCACATGTTTGGTGTCTCCCAGGCGGCCCCTTCTTCCACATGTTTGGTGTCTCCCAGGCGGCCCCTTCTTCCACATGTTTGGTGTCTCCCAGGCGGCCCCTTCTTCCACATGTTTGGTGTCTCCCAGGCGGCCCCTTCTTCCACATGTTTAGTGTCTCCCATGCGGCCCCTTCTTCCACATGTTTAGTGTCTCCCATGCGGCCCCTTCTTCCACATGTTGGTGTCTCCCAGGCGGCCCCTTTTTCCACATGTTTAGTGTCTCCCATGCGGCCCCTTCTTCCACATGTTTGGTGTCTCCCAGGCGGCCCCTTTTTCCACATGTTTGCCGTCTCCCACGCGGCTTGTGGCAAACTTTACACCAGACTTTTTATGGATATCTTTGAGAAATGGCTTCTTCTTGCCGCTCTTCCATAAAGGCCAGATTTGTGCAGTGTACGACTGATTGTTGTCCTATGGACAGACTCTCCCACCTCAGCTGTAGATCTCTGCAGTTCATCCAGAGTGATCATGGGCCTCTTGGCTGCATCTCTGATCAGTCTTCTCCTTGTTTGAGATGAAAGTTTAGAGGGACGGCCGGGTCTTGGTAGATTTGCAGTGGTCTGATACTCCTTCCATTTCAATATGATCACTTGCACAGTGCTCCTTGGGATGTTTAAAGTTTGGGAAATCTTTTTGTATCCAAATCCGCCTTTAAACTTCTCCACCACAGTATCACGGACCTGCCTGGTGTGTTCCTTGGTCTTCATGATGCTCTCTGCGCTTTAAACAGAACCCTTCGACGATCACAGAGCAGGTGCATTTATACGGAGACTTGATTACACACTGGTGGATTATATTTATCATCATCAGTCATTTAGGACAACATTGGATCATTGGGAGATCCTCACTGAACTTCTGGAGTGAGTTTGCTGCACTGAAAGTAAAGGGGCCGAATAATTTTGCATGCCCCACTTTTAATTTTTTTTTTTTTTTTTTTTTTACAAAGGTTTAAAACATCCAGTAAATTTCGTTCCACTTCACAATTGTGTCCCACTTGTTGTTGATTCTTCACAAAACAATTACAATTTTATATCTTTACGTTTGAAGCCTGAAATGTGGCAAAAGGTTGAAAAGTTCAAGGGGGCTGAATAATTCCGCAAGGCACTGTGTGTGTGTGTATGTGTATGTGTGTATATATATTATATATATATATATATATAATTATATAATATATATATTTTTTTTTTTTTTAATCTTTAATTTCGACTGAAAGCAAAGGTATTCTTCCAACGTTCTTTAAGGGATGTTCCATTTTTACTAAATATTCATCAGCCAGCCGGGGAGGTTCTAAAGCAGAGAAGAAGAAAGAAACTCTTCAAGATCGCGCCATTCGCTGCAGCTATTCACAGGCCGCAGCGGTCTCTCTCTGGCTATACGGCAAGTTACCGCTGAGGCCTGTAATTGGCTATCTTTAATATAGAACAAAGAGGTAAACTTTAGAACACTAGGCACTTATAGCATAAATATATTGCTTTCATGTGGTGTGTGTATGCAACATCATTTTATATTTTTCAGGCCTAAAATTCTGCGCCGATTCATCTTTATAGCAGTCGGGGCCCTATTTTCCTGTGTGCAGCTTCCAATCCCTTCCACTGACATAAGATGAAAACATTCTCGCTGCCTCCTCCCGCCATGGGGGGGGCGCTTACTGCAATTTTAAATTAAACAAAAAATTATAAGCGTTTGAATCCCCAAATTAAGGCAGCAAGAAATTTATAGTTAAACTATAGCTGTTGTGTGTGTGAGAAGTCAGCTCTGGTCCGTATCCTATATTGAGGGATTAGGAAGGAGAATTTTGGTTGTTAAAAAATGAAATTACCTAATTGGAGGTAGATTTTTGTGTTTTTTGTCACACGCTGGTATGTTGACTCAGGAGTCGTCCCAGTGGGGCAGAGCATGTCACTATCCATTGGGCACATACATACTCTAATGCTGCAGTGCAGAAGGTTGAAGGCCTCTTCTCATGGACATGGCTGCTTTGCTCTCCTTGCTCATACCTGGAGTGTATTCAGATTTTTAAAGAAAGGAAACTTAATCTATGGAAAACATAAGGAAACAATAAATTTTGCATTCACTGGAGAAAACCCAAATTGCGCTGCTTGGCTTCTAGCCTGGAAGGTGACGGACACTGAATGTTTATTCTCAATAAAATCTAGCAACAAGTAGACGTCTCTCTGTAAATTTCTTATGTCAAAAAAGTAGCCAAGGTTTAAAGGGGCTCTCTGCAACTAGCAGAGGATGGTATATTGCATATCTATTATCTGCTGCTCTGCGGGGGCTGAATGCTGCAACCCCCACAATCATGGGGCCCGGATACCGCGCTCAGGCAGCAATGGGAACTGTGCAAGGAAAGAGATGTAAGAAGCTGTGGTGCGCCATAAAAAGCAGCACTCCCATCTCTTAAAGGGATGTTCCATGCCTAAAAATGCTCATGAGTTCTTTGGGGCTTGATAGAAAATAGAAGTAAGGAAAAAACTTAGGGGGACGTGTATGAAAAAAGTCTAGGTCGAAAACTTTCCATGTTGCCTATAGCAACCAATCAGCGTTCCCCTTTCATTTTTTCACAGTTTTCATACATGTGGCTTCTCGTTCCAGCGCTGCAGCCGTGCAGGTGATCCCGGCCGATGACGTCGCCGTTCAGTCTTCAAATAACTGTGCAGCTATTCATAGGCATCAGCAGTCATGTGCTGGATATGCCACAACTGATTGGGTGGGGGGGGTCACTGATTGGGGGGGGGGTGAAGACTGAACGAGGATCTCATTGGCTGGGATCACCGAGTCTGGAACAAGAGGGTTTACAAGGTGAGTTGTTTTTTGTCTTCTATTTTTTTCTAAGGCCCTATTCACACGACGGATTTGGCCGCGGTTATGGCCGCGGGTTCCGACGTGGTTTCCGCAGCCAAATCGTGCCCAGTTTATTAACATGGTTTCCTATTGGAAACTGTGTTAATATTCACACGCCACGGGTTTGGCCTTGCCGCGCGTGTTTGAGAACTCTTCTGTCAATTCTTGACAGGGAGTCCTCAGCACGGTGTTGCCGCAAACCCTCGCCGCAAGCCACGGCCCAAACCACGCCCCACTTGCGTCGCGCACAGCGCCCGCGCCGCACACCAGCGTCGGGAGACGCGAGTTTGCGGCGAGGTTAGGACGAGATTCGGCCGCGGCCGAACCCGCGGCCAAATCCGTCGTGTGAACGGGGCCTAAGGGTACGTTCACACGGCATGTCGGATCTGTTTTCGGATCTGAAAAACGCATTCATAATTGCTGTGTAAATTGCATCCAACATGCAGGTGCTTGTTTGGATGCAATTTTGGCTGCAGCAGGATTGCACCCTATAGTTTTAAATAGGGCTCCTGCTGCGTCTTTCGGATCAAGAATTGATACAACAATTCTTTGAATGGATCACAAAGACGCAAGTAAACACGCAGCAGCGATCCCTCGTCTGAACGACGATGCATGTTTTACATTGAAAGCAATGGAAAATCACATTGTTAGATGAGTGTTTGGGTCCATTTAGGGTCCAAAACACGGATCCAAACACGCATCTAAAAACGGATCCAACACGGCGTGTGAACATTCCCTAACACGCTTTTCTTTAGTCACAGAAAACCTCTTTGTTGTCCTGGTTGCAGTTAGCTCTTCGCTGGCTGCAGAAAACAGGGGGGTGGCCTTACCTGCATTGCTCGCCCTCATCGTCTCTAGTATAAAGAAAAAGAGGGGATAGCCTCCGGATGTTAACGTGGTTCTCCGTAAAACACCCTCATTCTCCACAATACGGACTAGCGATGTGATATTGTTGTATTTTAAAAGAAAATTCTTGTTTATTTCCCCATAAAACAAAGTTAAAAGAACCTAAAAACTTAATTACGGAACAACGCGTTTCGTATTATTATTATAGCACCTCATCCTGTTTTCTGATCTCGCAGTGAAACTGCGGGTTTAAATCCACCCTGAGCCGCCAACTTTGATTGACAATTAACTATCAGTACCTTAATCATCCAATCTATTGAATGGTCTTCACACTCTTAGACCTGCTTAGATCGTCAGCGCTAGTTTGACTATTTACACACGGATATAATAAGTTTGCTCAAGGCCATGTTAACCATTTCTGCCTTTCGACTAGGATGGTTCCTTCTTAATAAACATATTAAAACATCCTTAGACTGTATGAAATAAATAGATTTGATGTCCACCTCTTCTAGTTTGTCCCCAATTTGGAAACCTATCCGTATCTCAATGCCTCTAGGTCAAAGGTCCCCAACTCCAGTCCTCAAGGCCCGGCAACAGGTCATGTTTCTGGCTTTCCTTAGCATTGCACAGGTGATATAATTATGGTCAGTGCATTCTGCACAGGTGATATAATTATGGTCAGTGCATTCTGTGGGAGAGCCTGAAAACATGACCTGTTGGTGGGTTCTGAGGACTGGAGTTGGGGAACACTGGTCTAGGTAATACTTTGACATTGCAGCCTGGGAACGACATCTACGAAAGCCTAAATGGATCAAATATCACAGCGCTAGTCCTTATTGTGGAGAATGAGGATGCTTTAGGAAGAGCCACGTTTACACCCGGAGGCTAAGCCCTCTTTTTCTTTATACTCTGGATCTTTGACATTGTTGGTGTCTGAGTTTTTCATCCACGGACAAGCTGCGGATATCGCACAAAGAACCCCAGAGCTCAATTTGTGAGATTTGATTGTGCTTCTGGGAGAGATGTGACTCCGACACCGCACATCAAAATAAGGTGAGCAATAGCATTTCTTGCTTATAAGGAGTCATCACCTGTGGTAATATACAAGAGAGCACTTGTGTCTGTTTTAGAGTACGTTCACACGGCGTAATTGCGGCGCGTATTTGCGCTTTATATGCGGCCGCAATTATGGAATGCGAAATGCGCACCGCAATTATGGTAATTCATAGCTCTCATAGAGCACTATGAATTACGTCTCGTGTCCCCCCGGAGTACAATACGATCGTATTGTACGCTGGGGGAGAGAAGTGACAGGTCACTTCTTTGCGGCGCTTACACACCGCTGATATTAGAAGAGAAGCTGATCAGCGCATGCTTCGAAAACATTCGGAGTACTGCGACGCACACAGTACGCGCCCCAGTACGCCATGTGAACATACTCTTATGCTTTTTGTTTCCTCGTCATCTCTATGCATGGAGAGAGCCAAGTAAGGGTAGACGCCTATATGTTCTCTGTGGCCAGCAATGAACAGGATATTAGGAGATAGAAATATCACTTAAACGGCAAAGAGCAAATACCGGTCGGGAAAGTCGACTGGCACTAGCTCTGTTTTGCGGCCATGTACACAGCCGCAGGGGGGGAGGGGGGGGCGGCTTTTCTCTGCGGTTTGCAGAGAAAAGCCCTCCCCCTTCGCATTGACATATTCCGCCCGAAAACCGGGCAGAAGAATAAACATGTTCAATTTTTTTCGGACCGCCGGCGGTCTGAAAAACTGTCTGCCGGAAAATCCGTGCAATGGGGACCGCTGCATGGATTTTTCATAGAGGTCTGTGAAAAAGTTTGACAGCCGGTTAACAGACGGCTTTCAAAACCGAAAAATGTCTGTAAAACCGTCTGGAAAAACTTGACCGTGGGAACAAGCCCTAAGCCGCATCAGTCACGGGCCTTATGCAGTTTTGCAAAAACTATTAAATCGGTTATCCAACGAATTTGCAGTGGGAAAAAAAGGCGGACTGACTTACCTGATTCTTCGTTCATCTCCCTCTGCTGTTTACTGTGATAATTTTTGCTTTCTGTAGCCTCCCTTCTCTGCAGCCGAGCAGCGGCATTTCCTGTGGGAACCCTGTTTTCTTTTGCCCTGTAAAACTATTAGCCCCTGCATCCTTTGCTGTACTTTTTCTGTCTTCCTCTCCAACTTTTCAGTGCGCGCCCCCTATTTGTTTTCTCATGTTGACAAGCCTTGGGAGGCATGACCAAGGGGGTGTGGCTTTAAAGCTGTTTCTGCAAAAGCCACACCCCTTTGATCATTTGGTTCCAAACAGAGCTGTTTCCAGAGTGTGACAAGATGTCACTACTGAGCTTCCTGCCATCAAGCAGCTGATGTAGAACCGCAGGAGGCCACAAAACAATGGATTACAGTACATTATAAAAGAACTTTACTATAAGGTTGTGTCCACACGGCAAGGAAAAAATACTAGGCAGATACTAAATTTGAATCCGACCGGTATTTTACACTCGGTCTTCAGGTTTTTTTGCTGTGGTTTTCGGATTCTGAACACTGCATTTTCCACTGTAAATCCGGCGGAAGAATATACATGTTCCAAGTTTTTTGCAAAGCTGTCGGTTCTGAAATCCAACCTCAGAAAATCCAAGCTGTTAGGACCACTGCTCAGATTTCCTATTGAGGTCTTTGGGGATGGTTAACAGCCAGATTTTCACCGGTTTCAAAATCCATGTTAAAATCCGACTGTAAAATCATGCCGTGTAGATGGGCCCTAAGAGAGAGAGAACTGAGAACATATCTTTTTTTCCCACTTCCCCATAAAACCCAAAACAGACCTTTTGGTGTAAATATCTGCTTGCACATTAACCCCTTCAGGTTGCAGCTATTTTTGTTTTTCCTCCAGAGCCATAGCAGTTTTTTCCTTCTACATAGCCATATGAGGGCTTGATTTTGGCGGGAAAAGGTTTAGTTTTTAATGGCGCCATTGCCCATAACAATAATGTACTTGGAAACCCCCAAAAATAATTTTATGTGGCATGGAACATGAAAAAAATGCAATTGGGCCATTTGTGCGAGGGTCTAGTTTCATGGAGTTCACTTTTCAGTATAAATGATATGTTATCTGTATTCTGCAGGTTGATACGATTCCAGTGATACCAAATTTGTAGAGTTTTTGTTGTGTTTTTTAGTGCTTAAAAAAACAAAAACATTTTCTGCCTTTTTAAATTTTTTCATTTTCCAGTCTATGGGTCCAGGTAAAGGCTCATTTTTTGCGGGGTGAAGTGTAGTTTTTATTGGTACCATTCTGGGATGCATGTAATTTTTGATTCATGGATTATTTATTATTCCAATACTCTACATAAACATAGAAAGGGATTCTTTACTGTAAGAGCAGTGAGACTATGGAATTCTCTGCCAGAGGGACTGGTCATGGTGAATTCAATAACCGAGTTCAAAAAGGGTTTGGATGCATTTCTGGAGCGTAATAATATAACAAGTTATAGTGACTAGGATTCAGGAGAGAGGTCCTTGATCCAGGGATTTTTCTGATTGCCAGATTGGAGTCAGGAAGGAATTTTTCCCTGAAATGAGGACAATTGGCTTCTACCTCATTGGGGGTTTTTGCCTTCCTCTGGATCAACACCTTAGCACAACAGGCTGAACTAGATGGACGACTTGTCTTTTTTTAGCCTTACAAACTATGAAACTATGAGATGTGAAATCACCAAAAATCTAATTTTTGTTGGTATTGAGATTTTTTTGTCTTCTATGGCACTCTTTGTACATGATAAATATTTATATCTTAATAGACCAAACACGGCAATAACAATTATGTGTAACTCTTATTTTGTTTGTTAAATGGCAAAAGTGGGGTGATTTGAACTTTTTAATATTTCTTTTTTTTTTTTAAACTTTTTTAATTTACCTTCAACAATTCGTCCCCTTAGGCTATGTTGACACGGCTTAATTGCGGGACGTATTTCGTCCCGAAATTACGCCGTGTGTACGGGGGTGGGGCGGAGCGGCCGGCAGCCCGCCGGCCCCATAAACATGCATTATTCTCTCCCCGCTCGGACAATATGCCGAGAGGAGACGTAATCCATAGTTCTCTATGAGAACTGTGGATTACCGTAATGACTGGGACGTATCTCCCATAATAAGCTGTGTGAACATAGCCTTAGGGTACTTGACAACTTGTCTAAAGTGTTAAACAGGGACGGTTGACTAGCTGCATGAGTCCGCTCCATACACCCTTCTCGCTATTTCGACGTACAGATATGTCAAAATGTATAAAGGGGTTGTCAACGATTTGAAAGACACGGGTGACGTCTATCAAAAATGGCACCACTTCTGTCACGGGTACTGCATGGAGTTGTCCAATTTCGGGTAGAATCCAGCACCGTGATAAAAGACAAAATTTTCTTTGTGATCCGTTAAAACATACAGTGGAGCAGAGAAGCAGACACGTTTCGGCTTTTACAACCCTTAATTGTTTTGATACGATTAGGGGTTGTAAAACCTGAAACGCCTCACGCTTGTCTGCTCCATTGTATGTTTCAAATTTTATCATGGTGCTGGATTCTACCTGAAATTGTACTTTGTCGGCTCACCAGTGGCCTACTGGATTTTACCTGCACCCTCGCAGTTGTCCTTGGACACATAGGAGCAGGTGAGCTGGCTGGACGTTTTCTCTATATACTGCCTGCTCTTGCAGCTCAGGTGCATTGACGTGAATAAGAGTTAAGCTGCAACACCAGAAACATCCTGGAGCAGAGGTGGTGGAAAGCGGACATGTTTTACTAATCCTCGACAACCCCTGTAATGTGTTGCTATAATGGCAGACTGCAAACAAACCCAGAGTGCAGACTGTATCTATAGAAGAGGGCCCCAAGTGGAATAACACCTATGGTATAACAACTATGGTATCAGACCACATAGTAGAGAGATTTTATAGTTTAGATACATAGGAGCAATGCATAAATGGAAATCCGACTCACCTGCAATCAGACCAGGGCTGCATGGAGGGTGAGTGAACTGGAACCTACCCAAAGCGGAAACTTAGGGAAAGAAAAATCCACCTTTCCTGTAAAATTTTGAAACTATTCCAAATAGCAGATGGATTCCCAACAGGCACTAAAAACAGGATCCAAAAAACAACAACACTTCGCTTACGCGTTTCAGGCTCTCAAATGGCCCTTGGAAGCAATGCAGAATAATAACGCACATTCCATTAACTTTTATTATTTGTGAACAGCAAATCGTAACAGGAAAATATTTAGCCACCCAGTTTTATAGAATTTAAAAAAAAAAAAAAAAATTACTGCAGTTTTCATTACAGTCACTAGATGTCATTTATTCAAGTCTTGCTTTACAGCCTGCTGTGAAGGGATACTGTGATCAGAAGATAAGTCTTTCATCTGCCGAGTCAAGATGAAGAACACAACAAAATCCACGCAGCCACCGACTTGTACAATAGGACATTTTATTTTTGTACAATAGACTTTTTTTGTTCTTTTATATACGTTATTTAAAACACTTGAATACTGAAAAAGAGAACTTCAAAGCCTTAAAAATTGGCCGGCTGTACACTGCACAGCATTGATCTAGTCCCTGTATTTGTTTGTATATACAGAAAGCATCTCCAAAAATGTTTAATCCCTCCCCCCCGATCCCATCTACAAAGTCACTAATTCAGTCATTTCTAGCGTACATTTTTAGCTGGAAGTATACACTCCTCCATGTGCAAAATAACCAACAAGAAAATCAATAAAGTGTAAAATATATTATATATATATGTATATACCCCTCTGCACGTACAAGAAAAGCAGCGTTCAAGTTCAGTAAATTTTTCGTACTTCAAAAAAACGTGTAATACATTCACAAATTATTGGAGTGAAGCGGTAAGGACGTCGCCGTCACAGCCTCAGCTTTATTTACATCCATAAAATGCAAAGTACATTGGTCGTCTTATAATATAGCATTTCTTAAAACACATACAAAAGGACAAATCTTCATATGTAACCCAAAATCACAATTTTTTGTAAAAAAAAAAAAATAAATTCAAAGTTTCCTGCATGAACATTCTGTACACCTTTTCTTTTGTACTCGATGATTCATAGGTCAGTTTTTATGTGTATAAAAATTAGGCTCATTTTGATAAAGTCCCATCAGAGCTGGGTGATTCCTTTGTAGACTTTCTTTTTTTTAATTTTTTTTTTTTGTAAAAAAAAAATAAAATTGTCATTTGTTGTAACTCCTATTTTAAAAGGATCAAACAAAATTCCACTTGACACGGGCGATTTAGCGCTTGAACACAAAAGGACAAATCCTAATACTTAACCCAAAACCACAGTAAAAAAAAAAAAAAAGAATTACGTGCATGAATATTATGCATTCTGTAGATCTTTTCTTTTGTACTTGATTCATAAGTCAGTTTTTATGTGTATAAAAATTCGGCTAATTTTGATTCAATCCCGTTAGGTTTGGGGTATTTCTTTTTGTAAAAAAATTTTTTGTAAAAAGAAAAAAAAAAACAAAACAGTATTTTGTTGTAACTCATGTTTTAAAAGACTTCATAAAATTTTAGATGATTAAACAAAATTCCAGTAGATGTGTTTTGGTGCTTGAACACTTACTAGTGCATTTCAAAAAATTAGAATATCATTGAAAATTAAAGGGGTTCTTTTTATTTGTTATAGGGCTCACAAATGTATATTAAACCTGGTCATTCATACTGTACTGAGTCTATACAAGATATGTGTTTCTCTATTTGACTTAAAATATTGATATCACTTATCTTTTCAGTGATATTGAATTTTTTTGAGATGCACTAGTACAAAAGAACAAATCCTCATATTTAACACACAATCACGAATTTTTTGTAGAAAAAAAAAAAATTACCTGCATGAATGTAAAGCATACCTGTTCATGGGTCAGTTTTTATGTGTATAAAAATTTGGAAAATTTTTATTTGACTCCTGTCAGATCTTAAATTAGTTGTAACTCATATTAAAAGACTTAATTTAAGAAGATTAAACAAAATTCCATTAACTTTGGTGATAACAGGGATTTAGAGCGACATGTATGAATTCGAATGCATATTTTTTTTTTACTTGCCGCCAACACCACAGTTCTAATAGATATAGAAGAGTGTAGAATACGACAGATTTTTGGTGCATTACATAGAGCTTAATGCGCCAAACTTTGTATGGGCATAGAGCTCTATGTAATGCGCCAAAAATCTGTCGTATTCTACACTCTTCTATATCTATTTAGAACTGTGGTGTTGGCGGCAAGTAAAAAAAAATATGCATTCGAATTCATACATGTCGCCCTCTTAATGTTTCAATGCTCGGATTATGAGATTCTGAGAGTGTAGAATACGACAGATTTTTGGCGCATTACATAGAGCTTAGTGCGCCAAGTTTGGCGCATTACACTCTATGCCCATACAAAGTTTGGCGCATTAAGCTCTATGTTATGCGCCAAAAATCTTCATACTGCCATATTCTACACTCTTCTATATCTATTTAGAACTGGAGTGTCGGCGCCAAGTAAAAAAAAAAGTACACATTCGAATTCATACATGTCGCCCTACTTAGTGTTCCTGTGGTTACCTTGGGGATACAGACTAGGACTGGATCTACCATCAAAGACAGCAGGAGAAGAGTTGAAGGTCTTTTTGTGTTCAAATAAGTTTTGGATGTGTATATGATTAGCACCGATCATAGTAGATCTGAAACCTAAGGCCTTATCTTATTTCCATAACATCAGGTATATTCACACAATAGAATTTGATGTGGTCCACATGTCAAATCCGCCTCGCAGGAGAAAAAAGAGAGGTGTCGTCACTTTTTGATGTGGATTCCGCGTTATAGCTTCCCATTAGAGCTAAAATACACCACAAACTATTTTGCTGCGGATACAGGTGCGGATTAACATCACACTCCTTTGGGCTTTTTTTTTTTAAATCTATATTGAAAATCCGTATTAAAATCTGATTTTAAATTCTAAAATCCATGTGGATTTTTCCACATTCAAAAGCTGTTGCACGAACATACCCTCGGGCTGTGTTCACACATAGGAGTTTTCCAACATGGAAGTATTCAAACAGGATTAAGAGCGAATTCTGTATCTAAAATGTGCACCTTTTCGTGTGGATTTTAGATGCGGATTTTACCCCATTTTTTAGATGCAGATTTGCCCTATTTCAACGGGGCTAATCAATATGTTGCTTAAAGGGAATGTGTCATCAAAAAATTAGTCATTGTTTAAGTCCCATTTTTATGTTAAACACTTTTTTTTAGGAATTTTTGGTTGTTTTTTTTTTAATTTTTCATATCACTTTCAATATTTTTTTAATAATTCTTAAGTCTTGCAGTTTTCACTTTGGCCACTAAGGCCTTGTTTGCACTGCTTTAACAGCAGTCACAGAGATGATTTACAGTAGCTTCATGCACATAGGAGACTTAGAGGGGTTGTCTCGCTACAATGATTGGGTTTTAATTAAAAGATCTTTAAAAAAACAAGCAGCTTTGCAATATATGTTCATTACAAATGTCCTACTGATTTTGAGTTAGCCCTGTTAGTAGTAGTACATCAGCTTCTCAAATCTCTATAGCAGCTGACCTGTTGATCCTTATCTCACTGGCTGTCAGGTCTGTATGACTCATCAGCCTCTGAATACAGGTCAGAGCAGAGAGCCCCTCCTGCACAGAATGCTTCTGGAGGGAGGGGGTGGGCTCTGGTTTCTGTGTCTGTGATGCCTGGATTAACCCTGTGTGTGCCTGCTTCCTCCTGCTCTCTACACAGATTGAGAAGAGCAGAGATGAGGCTGATCAATAGATGTGACAGCAGTGACCCTGTGTGTTACTATAATCATGATGTGTCTGTGGAACTCTGACTATTCTAATACTATACAGATCAGGGGGGCATGTGATTGCTTCATGCTGTGCTGTACTAGTGACACATAGTGTTTATAGTAAAACTTCCCAGCTGCCCTGTGTCTGTTCTGATAGGGTTTGTTGTTGCTGGAGATGTGGAGATGTGTATGCTACAGCAGGGGGTATAGGAACACTTACATCCCCCTGCTCTGCTATTAGCATACACAGCTTCACAGACCTCTGGCTCCACACTCATAGATCAGGCAGGCACACACAGGGTTAACTCTGCCAGCAAACCCCCTCCCCCCTGCTGTATAGAAGTTACCAAGGAGAGCTGTCTGTGTGCTGAGAGGGTGGGGGGGGGGGGAGAGGGAGGAGAAGAGGCAGACAAGAAGCACACCCCTGAATTCAACTGCCAGGCACACTGAGGTAGGCTGAAAGCTTGTAATGAGACAACTCCTTTAAGACTGACTCAGTCCCATTCACTTCTATAGGAGAGTTTTCTAGTCATGCGCTGTGACCTGGGAATCAGTCTCCTCTTGTGACTGGTGGATCCTGTGTTATCTATTCACACTGGTCTCTCCTTTCAGTTTGACCCTCTTTGTGCCGATAATGAGCAGACTACTGAGAATCTTTCTCTACAGAACAGGAAGTGTCAGACGATTATTAGGCCTAGTGGCCAAAATGAAAACTGCAGGACTTAAGAATTATTAAAAAATATTGAAAGTGATATGGAAAATTAAAAAAAAATATAACCAAAAATTCTTAAACAATGTTAAACAATAAGTCATTTTTGATGACACATTCCCTTTAACCAACGTATAATTTTAGTACATATTTAGTCAAACAAATGACGCGTCGAATTTTCCTTTTTTTTTTTTCTGCAGCGCGGATTTTAAATCTGCACCGGAAAAATCTGCGCCGTGGTTGATTATATGAACTACAATGTGGATTTCACTTTCAGTTGACCTTCCCTAAGTCTCTTTAACCTGTTATGAGTAGAATAGGAAGGAGTGGAGGAATCGCATACGACTGTAGAATCAGACTACACAGTTTGTGGGTGCAGTGTGCATTCAGGAACACACATAGGTCTGCACAGGAGCTGTATATACAAAACAGTTGGAGATTTTGTCATGCAAATGATTCTGCCTAGTTGTCTTGTTTTCTATTCTCGATGCATCAGACCAATATAAATGGTTGCAAGCTTGCACAAATCCTTTGAATTCATAAATCTGCCTCCCTATCCTCCGGATTAGCGCCATGGGGATGACTGTGTGCTTGCAAATTGGCACAGAACTGCTTGGGCATCGGTATCTGTTTTATGAGCCTCTTGAGTCATGGAGAATAATTGAGTCTGTGTTAATGCTGAGCAGATCTGGTCATCCGTGCCTTCTCCACCAGCCTCATCCACCTAATGATGCTGGGATTCACGGTGCACGCTCATTGCCTGACGTGACCCGGGATGGTGGATGGCAGCACAGGGTGCATCTGCATCTATTACAGTCTGGCTGCGGAGGGGAGCGCTCGTTATGTGGCAACTTTAGGTGAATTATATTCATTTCCGGCTGCCTCATTTAGATCTACTGTTGTCCTTGTGATACTTCGCCTCTCAAACTGGCCACCGGTCAACAAGCTAAGCACGTACAGGCCTGAGATACGATACAATGCGCCTGCAAAGAAGTCTCATTAATTTGGGATTCATCAAACTGTTCTGACCTTGGAAGGTGGCTTTCCGCTACCTAGCACTGGTATGTAAGTTCTCTGATATATGGTGGTATTATTTATAGTTGTAATCATTGTTGTATTCCGTCCTGATACGAGATGGTGGAGCCTATCTCCTATTGCTATGAGGCCCTATGACTGGTAGCTACACATCCAGCCCAAGGAAGGTCATATCCTAGAGCTGGATGTGTAGCTACCAGTCATAGGGCCCCATAGCAATAGGAGATAGGCTCCACCATCTTGTATCAGGACAGAATACAGCAATAATTACGACTATAAATAATACCGCCATATATCAGAGAGCTTACATACCAGTGCTAGATAGCAGAAAGCCACCATTCCCTAAAAACACTACTGTGATCTTGCATCTGAGCAGAGGTGCCATTAGGTCAGTCAGGGCCCCATACAGGCAAATCAAATGGGGCCCCCACCCATTACTAGTTCCTTTTTTTTAACATATCAGTGGGCCCTTTTTTGATTAGGGCCCCTGACAGGAGTACTGCCCGTACTGCCCTATTGGCATCCCTGAGGTCAGTACTCCTATCAGGGAGCCTGTTCAAATTTAATATAACAAAGGGGCCCACTGACATGGTGCAAGATAGGAACCAACAGTGGGTCGGGGGCATAGATGCTTTAGCTGTATGAAATTACTGATGGCAGCCCTGATCTGAGTGGCCCCCTTAAAGGGAACTTGTCACATTGGGCATACTATGTGATTTACTGGGGACATGTTATAGAGCAAGGTGAGTTGAGAACATTAGCAAAGAGTAGAGGAAATGGATTGGCACTAGCCCGCAATCAAAATATACAGTCCATTCAAAGCAATCCGCAGAGGTATATATAGATAAACGGAGGTGCAATGCTATTAAACAGAAAGTTCCAATCCAATGCACAATAGAAGAATATAGCTGCACTCACTGAATCCTTTTTCTATGAATTTTATTCAATGCTTTAAAACATCACGCCTTGAGGAAGCGTCTGATGACGTGAAACGGCCGTCGGCTGTGGCGGTGCCTCTCTCCCTGTTCCACTGTTCGTTTGCCCGCGTGATGTTTTAAAGCATTGAATAAAATTCATAGAAAAAGGATTCGGTGAGTGCAGCTATATTCTTCTATTGTGCAATGAGTTGAGAACATTGATATATCATTCTATGGGGAAAGATTTAGTAGAACTTGTTTAAATCCCTGCTTATTCTGGGTAAAGGAGTCCAGTGGGCGGTCTTATCAGTGATTGGCAGCCTTCCATGTATCAGTATACATATAGCGATTGCTAGTATTCACTGAAAAGGCCACCCATTGGACTCCTTCAAGGGGTATTCTTACTACAAAGATTAGCTTTAAACATTTATGGACAGGTAATTAAAGACTTTTTCCAAATACATAAGTATTTTGATTTTTTTCTAGGTCATGAGAGTTGTTCAAATCCCTGCTTGTTCTGGGTTAAGGAGTCCAGTGGGCGGTCTTATCAGTGATTGGCAGCCTTCCATGTATCAGTATGCATACAGCAATTGCTATTATTCACTGAAAAGACCACCCCGTGGACTCCTTCAAGGGGTTTCCTTACTACAAAGATTAGCTTTCAACATGTAGGGACGGGTAACTGAAGACTTTTTCCAAATACAATAGTATTTTGATTTTTCCTCGGTCATGAGATAAGACAGATTTTATCTGCTCTGAGTGCACATAGGTTTTTATAGTTACCTGTCCCTTCCTGATTAAACAGAGAGCAGGACGCCATGGTCGGAGAACTGACAAAACACCCAAAAGAGAAAGAGATCCGCTCACCTGCTGTAAACTATTCCAAACAAAGGCAAAGCAGTAGGCTGGACTCCAGGCCCGCAGACTGATCAGCAAGAAAGGTAGAAAGCCAGCCCATTTGGAAACAATGATTAAAACTTCTTTATTGTAGCAATTGCGGACACGGTCATATTGACAAGCAAGACATTTAAAGCAGAGGTTCCAACATAGAAGTACTCTGACGCGTTTCTGACAGATAAACTGTCCTTAGTCATTGCAGCTAAACTAACTGACTAAAGACAGTTTATGTGTCTGAAACTCGTCAGCGTACATCTATGTTGGAACCTCTGCCTTAAATGTCTTGCTTGTCAATATAAACGTGTCTGCAAAAACTGTTTTTTAATTGCTATAATAAAGAAGAAGTTTTAATCATTGTTTCCCAACTCGGGAGCTGGCTTTCTACCTTTCTTTCTGCTCACTCTTGGAGAATGCTCATTATCTCTAACAAGATTATCTTTTATTTACAGATAAGTGATTGCTTTCACTCCTCAGAGCACTTGTAGCTTTGTTTACGTAAAGGGGTTTTGCCACGATCTAATGTTGACATGGGATCCTCCAAAATGGGTATTTAATCACTTTTCTAAATATATGTGATTAAAAAAAGTGAAGCCTCTGAGAGCTGCAGCGTAGCTTAGATGCCCTTAGTTTCCTGACTGTTTACATTAGCTATGACCAGGAGCTGATCTGGCTAGGCTTGTGTTGTTTGCACTTTTTATCTGATAGCAAGACACATGAAGGGAGGGGGAGAACAAAGCCTGTGTCTGCTGTGTAGAGAATCTGCTGGTTGTAATGTAATTATCTGAGTAAACATGCACACTCTCCCTGCTCAGCCCTCCTCCCTCCCCCCCTGCAGCAGTTCGTGAACTCTGCCTGCTTGGATTTTACCTTCTCTTCTGAGCAGATAAGAGGGAGAAAACAAAACCTGTAGAGCTTGTGCACAATACAGTTGTCCTCTGTGGTTTAGCCAAACAATGTTTGCTCAACTAGAGACTGAATATCAGCCTAAGGAGCGTGCATGGGAGGTGGTGCGATGACATCACGGAGGAGGCACTTGTTTTTTTAAACACAACGCCCCTTTTTTCAAGGCTCAAGAGGACAGTTCAGCCTGTTAGGTGAGGAAATCACTTCTTGGCAAAACCCCTTTTAAGAATAAATCTCCTTCACTCATGTCTGTGTAATGTTTCTGCTAGCTAGAAAAGCTAATATGTTAATCACTGCTATAGAACCACCCGTAGCCTGACCAGGCAGAGCGAGTGTAAAGCTGATTGTGATTCAATGAAACAGAGTGGTAAGACAACCCATTTCACCCAGAAAAAGCAGGGATTTAAAGGAATAATTTACAATTTCTGCTGACTCTTTCCCCACAAAGCTATATATCAGTCTGCTCAGCTCCTCCTGCTCATGGATAGGCCGCCAGGAGAGCAGAGAACAAGATCAATGTGACCGGTTCCCCGGGTCCCATAGCAGCTGCTACGGCTCTAGTGACGCCAATAGCCAGGACTGTATTAAATGGTGTTATGTCTCTTGGTTGCTTTACTTCCACCTTTGAATAACATTTAAACTTGATATCTAGATGAACGCTACCTAAAAGTCAGACGGCTTCTGAGTTACAGATCCGGGCATCCCCTGCTTATTCAGTGTCTGCACAAAGCTTGCGCTGGTGATTTGCATGCTGGGAAGTAGACAGTCATCTAATATAGGAAGAAAAGATTCAGAAGCTCAGCTAGGCTGTTTGGGTCATCTGTCAACAAGCTTGCTGACTGTTTCCAGTATGAACCAGCAGACTTGTGGCTATAGCTTAGGATCTGTATGCAGATCACTATGATTCCAGTGATGCCAACTTGTGAGAGTTTTCATTATTTTTTAGTACTTTTGATATAACTTTTTCCTTCTTAAATGTGTGTAGCAGCTCCATGTTCTGTGACCAGTAACGGTTTTTCCACCTATGGACCTGAGTGAGGGCTCGTTCCTTGCGGCTGAAGTGGAGGTTTTTTTTTGGTACCATTTGGAGATGCGACTTTTCATTCACTTTTTATTGCCATTTTTGGGGACCCTGAATGACCAGAAACACAATTCTGGTGTTGGGAATTTTCTCCCTACAGTGTTGCAGTACGGGAAAAATAAAGCTATATTAGACTTGTGATGATACCAAATATAAGTAACTAACTTTTTAACATTGTAATTAAATATGGAATGTTTTAAACTTTTTTATATTTGTTTATTTTTAAAACTTTTTTTGCAGTCCACATAGGATACTTAACCACTAGACTGTGCAATCGCTTGTACACTGTTGTGCAATATAAATATATTGTAGGACAGTCCACCACATGCCTCTCTTATGACACCATGGCACAATGTAGTAGTAATATGGCAACCATGAAGGAGTTAACTAGGCTCCCAGCTGCCGTGACAACCTATTGGCACCCTGCAATCTTATTGCGGCGGGAGTGGATGAGGTGCGCAGTGTTGTCGTATGCTCCTTTAGGTGCCACAGTCTCTAAAGGGTTACAGGGCCAGGGATTGGAGTAATATCCGATCGCAGCTCCTAGCGTCAGGTCTTGACTGTAGTTATCATATGGAAGGGGGCTCATTGAGTGAGTGAGCGCCATACTCCTCTACCAGCACAAGGATGAACACTTACATCATTTTGTGTTTAGCAGTTAAAAACGGTATCAAACCTAAGTGTAGATCCACACATGGCAAATGCTTCTGCAGCAAAATCCGCATAATACATGCAGACTTTACTGTGTATTCAGCACAGATTTCACCCCTGCCATGTGGATTTTAAAATTAGTTTCACACAGACTCAGATTAGCCAACAGGGGAGCAGGTGAAACCCTTGTGTGTCCCTGGGCATGGAGGGCCCAAGAGTGTGGCAGAAAGCAACAGGCAGTGTGCAAGAGGCATGTGCAGTCATGTACAGTAGCTGCAGGGTGGTCCCTAAGAGTTAACTCCACTGGTGGGACCCAAAAATTAACTCCAGTGGTGGGCCCAAAAAATCAATTGCACTGGTGGGCCCCAAGAATCAACTCCACTGGTGGGCTCCAAGAATCAACTCCACTGGTGGGCCGCAAGAATCAACTCCACTGGTGGGCCCCAAGAATCAACTCCACTGGTAAACCGCAAGAATCACCTTCACTGGTGGGCCGCAAGAATCAACTCCACTGGTGGGCCCCAAGAATCAACTCCACTGGTGGGTCCCAAGAATTAACTCCACTGGTGGGCCCCAAGAATCAACTCCCCTGGTGGGCTCCAAGAATCAACTCCACTGGTGGGCCCCAAGAATCAACTCCACTGGTGGGCCCCAAGAATTAACTCCACTGCTGGGCCCCAAGAATCAACTCCACTGGTGGGCCCCAAGAATCAACTCCCCTGGTGGGCCCCAAGAATCAACTCCACTTATGGGCCCCAAGAATCAACTCCACTGGTGGGCCCCAAGGACCAAGTCCACTGGTGGGCCCCAAGAATAAACTCCACTGGTGGGCCCCAAAGAAACAATACTACTGGAGACCCCAAGAATCAAGTCCACTGGTGGGCCACAAGAATAAACTCCACTGGTGGACCCCAAGAATCAGCTCAACTGGTGGGCCCCAAGAGTCAACTCCACTTGTGAGACACAAGAATCAACTCTACTGGTGGTCCCTAAGAATCAACTCCACTGATGGGCCCCAGAATTAACTCCCCTGGTGGGCCCCAAGCAGGGCTGTCATCAGTCATCTATTAACCGTTTCAGGGCCCCATACAGCCTAATCAAATTGGGCCCCTGTCCATTACTAGTTCCTATTTTTTAACATATCAGTGGACCCCATTTTGATTAGGGCCCCTGACAGGAGTACTGCACGTACTGCCTTATTGGCACCCAAGAATCAACTCCACTGGTGGGCCAAAAGAATCAACTCCACTGGTGGGCCCCAAGAATCAACTCCACTGGTGGACCAAAAGAATCAACTCCACTGGTGGGCCCCAAGAATCTACTCCCCTGGTGGGCCCCAAGAATCTACTCCACTGGTGGGTCACAAGAATCAACTCCACTGGTGGGTCACAAGAATCAACTCCACTGGTGGGCCAAAATAATCAACTCCGCTGGTGGGCCCAAGAATCAACTCCGCTGGTGGGCCCCAAGAATCAACTCCACTGGTGGGCCCCAAGAATCAACTCCACTTGTGGGCCCCAAGAATCAACTCCCCTTGTGAGACTCAAGAATCAACTCTACTGGTGGTCCCTAAGAATCAACTCCACTGATGGGCGGCAAGAATCATCTCCAGTGGTGGCTCCAAGAATCATCTCCACTGGTGGCTCCAAGAATCATCTCCACTGGTGGCTCCAATAATCATCTCCACTGGTGGGCCCCAAGAATCATCTCCACTGGTGGCCCTAAGAATCATGTCCACTGGTGGGCCCCAAGAATCATGTTCACTGGTGGGCTCCAAGAATGAATTCAACCGGTGGACTACAAGAATTAACTCCATTGGTGGGACCCAGTCTCACATGGGCTCCACAGGTCAATTTCCATGCATATAATTTCTGTAATGTGGTTGAAATATGAAAAAATATCTTCCATGTGCCGGCTACTATATTCTGCTATGAATTTTAGGTAGGTAAAATTTCATCAAATTTGCCCTAGGTGTGTGTTCATGCAATGGGATTTTCACTTTGATTTTTGCATGTATTCCTCCTCAAAATCTCCATAACATCTTCCTACACCCCGCCGCCCAATGATTTACATGGGGCGCCCGCATTGCCATCCACAGATGCAGATTCACCCCATATGGATTAGAAATCCGCGTTGAGGAAAAGATGAGCGAGGCGAATTCTGTGTGACACAGATGGAGCCCCTCTGCATGGAATCTGCGGATTGGTGACAAATACAAAGCCGTGGGACAGATTTATGGGTCTGCCCTGGATTCTGCATTGGGTTTTTCAGTTGAATGAATCCGCCATATAAACATGCACGGACACAGGGATGGATACAAGTGATATGATGTATGTACACAGCCCTGTTAATTCTATATGTACACGGGTAGAGCACTGAGAGGTGCTGCACACAATTTATGGGGTCTCCTCCCCCCTCTGCTGTCAGAGGAACCAAGGAGCTGACATTTATGATTCCAAATCATATCAGCCACTGTGCCCACTATGCATTAAAGCCTCCCACCAACACCCTGCTCTGCTGATTACCAGCTCCCAACATTGGGGGAAGCTCTGAAGATAGGAGACCAGAAGAAAATTAAACAAGTCCTTTTAGTTTACATTAAAATCTAAAAAACATGATGTTAAATCTTCTATGTGAGATATAACGGCTAAGCCTGAGGCTGCACTACTGAGACATTCTGATGACATGTGACCAGTGTGGATTTTTGGATTACGTTTAATCTCAAATGCGACCCAAGCATAAATGGTTCAATTTATGTAGGCCCAAATTGACTTTTGGCAAAAATCACCCCCCAAAAAATTGACTGTAACCATAAGCCTAAATTGGTTTTAAAGGGGTTTTCTCATCACTGGCTTTTGCAGACTTGAGCAGTTGATCTCTTTTACAGCTTCAAAGCCAGGCATGGGTCTCTCTTCCCAGTAGCCGTGTGTTCCCTCACTGAAGAGTTGTGACATCATAATTCTGTGTGAGCAGTGGGAGAGAGAGGATGCCACAGCTCTGCAGACCTCCTGCAATGGTTCTCATGTCTGCAGAGAACTGGGTACAAGCTCCTTGTACCCAGAACACATGCATTACTGTAACCAGTTATATATGCAGCCTGAAAACAGATGAAACAAGTGTGAGAAATGCACTCTGCTCCCCCCTTTGTTATCAGGCAGGAGGAAGAGGGGAACAGACTGTATAAGGAAGGCTGTGTTATATGGGTGATGGGAACAGACTGTATAAGGCTGTGTTATATGGGGGGAGAATGAATCTAGCAGCTAGATACTCAGTAATTGCCCAGATCCTTTACATAGAGCTGAGATAGGAGCATAGAGAAGTTAAGGCAGCTAGTTATACTTTTAATTTACACAGCTCAGAGGGGAGTAAGCACAGAGTGCAGGCAGCCAATCACAGCACAGGGGATGTGTCCCATCCAGGGGGCGTGTCCAAACAGGACTGAATGAAATATCACAGAAAAGGGGGCGTGGTCCGATCACCTGCTGCAGAAATAGCTATAGACGCACATATTAGCTTATATCTGCTATACTAAGTGATTTAGGTAATGCAAACCAATTGTAAAAGTGCTTATTTTTACTGTTTCCATCATTAGAGATATGATTTTTGTAGAGAGAAAACCCCTTTAAGGTTACAGCTTTTAGAAATTTTGGGAGATTTCCGAGACTTAAAAACCTCCCTAGCACCTCCCACTGCGCTAAAACAGAAAATTATTCCATATTAACCGCTCCGATCACCACCGCTCCAACGCTGTCAGAATTTCAGTGTCCTCCCTCCTTCCCTGGTTCGTCACTGATGATGTCCCGTTTGTGGATCACATGATGCTGCATCCAATGTGCATGTACAACATGTGACCCCAGAGGTCAGTGATTGGTTGTAGCACCATGTGATCCATGAACGTGATGTCATCAGTGATGTCCTGGGGGGAAACATTGAAGCTCTGGCAGTGCTGGAACAGTGGTAATGGGAGAGGTAAGTATTGGTTAAAGGGGTGTTCTAGGAGTTTTAAAGGCAGGAGCGTCCAGGAGGTAAGTATAATCCTCTTCTTCAATTTGTTCATCTTGCCCCATCAGACAAAAGAGCTTCTTAAACTCTAGATGCACCCTTTTAATTTTCTATTTAAACACAGTAGGAGGTGTTAGGGAGATTTCTAAAAGTCTTGGAAAACCCCTACAGGAGGTTAACTTACAATTCAGTGTCATTCCAGTTTTAATGTCCCTAAAGGACCTCTAGATTCCCAAGGTTAACCCCAATACATTTTAGGAATCAGACGTGAGGTCAGAGGTGAAGCCCGATGTCCAACGTCTCCTCCAACGTTACTGCTTTCCATGACATAGGGGTGACCTAAAGGGAACTGTAAGTGACATTGGACAGTCGCAGAGAAAGTCAATCAGAAAGGTACGTTTATCCCTAAAACACTCTAGAAAACTCTTAAAGGGGTTGTCTCACTACAGTGATTCATCTCATCTCAGTCCTGTTTTCTCAGTTGCATTTTTGAATTCAGTGTTTATTGGCTTCTACTGACCTGCAGTGATGAGCTGCTGAGGACACCAGGTATGTAGCTATAGCAACCAGTGCTGGCTGCCTATCAGGAGTGACTGAACAGGTCTGTAGCTATAGCAACCAGTGCTGGCAGCCTATCAGGAGAGATCTAACAGGTTTGTAGCTATAGCGACCTGAGAAGATGATGCAGCCCATACAAGACGGGATATCTAGTAATAGGTAGGACACTGTTAATGGACACATATTGCAAAGTGACTTGTTTTTGCAAGATCTTTAACATAAAAAAGCAGCAATCCCTGTAGTGAGACAACCCCTTTAATCTAATTTAGGGTTAGAGAAAAAATTAGGGCTTAGGATGTCACACAGCTGAATTTTTCACAGTCCAGCCAGTGTCAAACAAAAGTGGGCCCTACTCGAGCAATGCTACAAGTGATCTGATTTTGCAGTGTTATCATACAGAGCTTATTGGATCTGAATCTACATAAGCCCCATCTACAGAGCTACATGGGATGTCGATAATGTTGTATTTGGTTATTCGGAACCACTTGGGTCTCCGGAATCGGAATTTTCATCAGAATCTCTCAGTAGTGCAGCCTCAGGGTTTGGACCTGTAACATTGTGCAGTTAAATCTTGGGATATAAGATATGGCAAACCATTTGCTCACTGGCAAGTCCTGGCTAACGTATCTGGGAACCAATAAGGGGCAGAGCCATCTATTCCATTGGGCACCCTAGGCAGTTGCCCGGGGGCCCCACAAGTTTAGGGGCCCCAGGTGGATTATGTTTGTTCCAGGATTACAAGAAACATACTTTGGATTCCTTGGTTGGCTTGGCTTATTTAACTGTTTGGCTTTGTACACACGATATACTGTGGCGCCTACAGTAGGCGCCGGAGTACATTGTGTCTTTCGAGAACTCGCGCTAATACGCGTGTACTCCCGTGGTGCGGGGGGGGGGCGTCAGCCCGCCGGCCCCGTTGACATTCATTACTCGCGGCGCGTATTTGCCGTGGATAATTGACATGTAATCCATAGTTCTGTATGAGAACTGTGGATTACCGGAATTGTGGTGCGCATCTCACCCATATTAGAGCACAAATACGACGCGAAATGCGCGCCGAAATTACCCCGTGTGAACATACCCTTTGTGTGTTTGTAGGATGTGCAAACAGTTAAAAGCCATGGTGGAGAAGGGAGCTAAAGGCTCCCTGCTCTGCCTATTAGTCTTGTAGGCTGCAGACTTGTGGTGCCCAGACATAAGTAGCGTGATACTTTGGGTGTGCTTGGTGGTGGCTAGAGACATGGCCTAGTGTGAAGTCATGTATTTGGGCAGGGCTCACTGCAGTGCTATGCCCAGGGGCCCATAATACTGTTAAAACGGCTCTGATAGGGGGTTGCAATTTCCGGCCCTGATGGACAGCTGGTGACCAGCGGGGGTGGGGGTTGTTTC
Source organism: Phyllomedusa bahiana (assembly GCA_025379985.1). Classification (NCBI taxonomy): domain Eukaryota; kingdom Metazoa; phylum Chordata; class Amphibia; order Anura; family Hylidae; genus Phyllomedusa; species Phyllomedusa bahiana. The sequence goes on from JAODAL010000094.1 coordinate 381,998, forward strand.
CGGCGAGTGCCCAATTTGGCTAGGCTGCATAATGATGATGGATATCACAAGGCATTATGGGAAAGGGGCTGAGACGCCCACAGCGCCCTCTGTTGGATGACAAATCCGCAATTTACTTTTGACCCCCTTTGAGGTTTATAGGATTTTGCAAACTAGTACACCATGTGGAGAGGACTAACGCTGTTTCTGCCATTTTTGTAGCCTCTTCTTGTGGTCCCCAGACAGAGCGATATTTGGGCTGTGCTTGGTGTGGCTAGAGCATGAGTGGATCAGGATGGGAAGATCTTCCGCCTTCTTAAGGAAGAGGTCAACCGGGAAGGACACTGGTGACGTGGGGTTTGTTTTGCGCTTTTGCCCTTTCTACTTAGTGATTGATATCACAAGGCATTATGGGAAAGGGCTGAGAGCCCACAGCGCCCTCTGTTGGATGTAACAAATCCTCAATTTGCTTTTGACCCACGAGTCTTGAGAAAGCAAATAGGATTTTAGCCAAGCCAGTATCTCTCATCTGCAGACAACGCTGTTTCGGGATGAGAGATACTGGCTTGGCTAAAATAATATTTGCTTTCTCAAGACTCGGTGGGTCAAAAGCAAATTGAGGATTTGTTACATCCAACAGAGGGCGCTGTGGGCGTCTCAGCCCCTTTCCCATAATGCCTTGTGATATGCAGATGCTAAGTAGAGGGCGAAAAGGCAATACAAACTCTACAAGCCGTTCGTTCGGTTCTCTCCCTAAGGAGAGATCTTCCCTTCCTGAGCTACTCGATGCCTCCCACACAGCCAGCTAGTATCGCTCTGCTCTGCCCTGAAGAGGGACAAAAATCCCGAAACAGCGTTGTCTGCAGATGAGAGATACTGGCTTGGCTAAAATCCTATTTGCTTTATCAAGACTCGGTGGGTCAAAAGCAAATTGAGGATTTGTTACAACCAATAGAGGGCGCTGTGGGCTTCTCAGCCCTTTCCCATAATGCCTTGTGATATGCAGATACTAAGTAGAGGGCGAAAAGGCAAAACTAACTCTACAAGCCGTTCGTTCGGTGCTCTCCTCAAGGAGAGATCTTCCCTTCTTAATGAGGACGGAGGAAGAGCTAGCTGGGTGGAAAGGAGGTTGGAGCCCGGAAGAAGGGAGTACTATAGTTTGAGAAAATTGAAGGGGTAGGTGTGAGGGTTTGCCATGGCATATGAGGCTAACACTGATGAAGGGCAACATGACGCACTGTATGAACAAGATTTGGGGTGGACAGGTAGCTTTACCTCCATTCTACAGCTGTTGTTAAAGAGACAGAGGCAAATGCACCAAGAAAAACTTGTGTCTCTGCGTTCCTGTATCTCCAAGCAGCAAAAAGTGGACAAGGGTCCTTGAATTTTAGTTGTTGCCTCATCCTGGTGCAGCAATTCCTATTCCATATTGACGGCTATGTAGGACTTTAGGATGGAGTCAAGGGTCAAATCTGAGACCCCATAATGTGGACTTTGTGGACCTAAGCCATTAGCTAGTAAATTCTTCAAGGTCAGAGCTACATTATAAATGTAGATATTTATGAGAGACGGCTCCATCAATTGCACTAATATCGGTGAAAAGATGCAAAATAAAAATTCCTCGGCCGCCGCTGCAGTCGTGTGTTTCTCATCTATTCAATGACAATTCATTGATTTCAATAACAATTTGTGGTAGACGGAGCGGCCTCACGGCGACGGAAGAAAATCTAAATACAAAGTCGTCTTCCTCGTCTTCTGAAATTGTTACCACGGTAACCGCTGCGGCGACAAATGGTGGAATGCGCCGAGCGGAGAATGCAATTTCAATGTTAATTTTGGTTGTTTAAGAAACAATGCCGTCCATTATAAGAGCTGACCTACCAGGGGCGGCCGCACGGTGAATGGCAGACGCTCACATCCCTACTCGCTGTCACCATCATTTCACTCTAGGCTGTGTAAAATATATTTCAGACAAAATGAGTGACACCCTTTACTGTAAATGTACTTTGGTGAGGTTCATATTTTGGGAAAAATCATTGGAGCCCCCCAAATACTATAAACTGAAGATCTCCACCTTCCAACAACCTTCCATAATGTGTTCAACACCATTTTACAGAAGATATATAGAAACTTTACATAAAAAGTTCAGTCATTTTATAAATACATTACATTACTTATCCTGTACTGATAATGAGTTATATCAAGGCAAGGAATAATGGGAGATTGCAGCTCTGAGGCGTGCAGGCTTCTCAGTGCAGCTCTGGAGTACACCACATACTAGTAATTAGGATCAGTACTAGATAATTAATATATTTCCAAAGTTCTCTCAACTTTTTATGGACACCTTTTCGCATAACCCCTTCCTATTAAATGGGCCCCCTTCGTGTCCTACCTCAATAGAGCACACGGAAAGAAGCCTTGCACATTGGACAAGTGTTATTACTTATCCTGTATTATCCTCCAGAGCTGGACTCACTATTCTGCTGGTGCAGTCACTGTGCACTTACATTACATTACTTATCCTGTACTGATCCAGAGTTACATCCTGTATTATACTCCAGAGCTACACTCACTATTCTGCTGGTGCAGTCACTGTGCACATACATTACATTACTTATCCTGTACTGATCCTCAGTTACATCCTGTGTTATCCTCCAGAGCTACACTCACTATTCTGCTGGTGCAGTCACTGTTTACATACATTACATTACTTATCCTGTACTAATCCTGAGTTACATCCTGTATTATACTCCAGAGCTGCACTCCCTATTCTGCTGGTGCAGTCACTGTGTAGATACATTACTTATCCTGTACTGATCCTGAGTTACATCCTGTATTATCTTCCAGAGATGCACTCACTATTCTGCTGGTGCGAGTCATGTGTACATACATTACTTATATCATGTAATGATCCAGAGTTACATCTTGTATTATACTCCAGAGCTGCACTCCCTATTCTGCTGGTGCAGTCACTGTGTACATACATTACTTATCATGTATTGATCCTGAGTTATATCCTGTATTATCCTCCAGAGCTGCACTCACTATTCTGCTGGTGGAGTCATTGTGTACATACATTACTTATCCTGTACTGATCCTGAGTTACATCCTGTATTATACTCCAGAGCTGCGCTCACTATTCTGCTGGTGCAGTCACTGTGTACATACATTACTTATCCTGTACTGATCCTGAGTTACATCCTGTATTATACTCCAGAGCTGCACTCACTATTCTGCTGGTGCAGTCACTGTGTACATACATTACTTATCCTGTACTGATCCTCAGTTACATCCTGTATTATACTCCAGAGCTGCGCTCACTATTCTGCTGGTGCAGTCACTGTGTACATAGATTACTTATCCTGTACTGATCCTTAGTTACATCCAGTATTATACTCCAGAGCTGCACTCACTATTCTGCTGGTGCAGTCACTGTGTACATAGATTACTTATCCTGTACTGATCCTCAGTTACATCCTGTATTATACTTCAGAGCTGCACTCACAATTTTACTTACATGACATTACTCATCCTGTACAGATTTGAAGTTACTGCCTGCATTATACACCAGAGATGCATTTACAATGCTGGTTGTGCACTAACAGTGGAGCTTATCTTCCATAATGAAAGAGAAAGAGGGTCAGTTAAAAAAAAAATCACCAAAATGCAAATAGCCAGGATAAACTGTGCAGGCAAGGAATAGTGGGAGATTGCAGCTCTGAGGTGTGCAGGCTTCTCAGTGCAGCTCTGGAGTACACCACATACTAGTAATTAGGATCCGTACTAGATCATTAATGTATTTACAAAGTTCTCTCAACTTTTTATGGACAACTTTTTGGATAACCCCTTCCTATTACATGGGGCCCCTTGGTGTCCTACCTCAATAGAGCAAACGGGAAGAAGCCTTGCACATTGGACGAGTCTCATTATTGTGAAATGATAATGTACATAACTTGTACCAGTAATGTATTCAGTAAAATTTCAAGCTCCTGTGGCAGTCATCACAAGCTTCTAGTACCACCATTAAAGGGGTGTTCTCACCATGCAGTTTCACAGAGCCTGCTCATTGCAGCCAACTACAGGCTCCCCCTGGTCAGGCTGTGGGCTGTTCTACAGCTTCAGGCTCCCACTTCCTGTTCAGGCTGTTGGCGGGTCTACAGCTTCAGGCTCCCACTTCCTGTTCAGGCTGTGGATGGTTCTACAGCTTCAGGCTCCCACTTCCTGTTCAGGCTGTTGGCAGGTCTACAGCTTCAGGCTCCCACTTCCTGTTCAGGCTGTTGGCAGGTCTACAGCTTCAGGCTCCCACTTCCTGTTCAGGCTGTGGATGGTTCTACAGCTTCAGGCTCCCACTTCCTGTTCAGACTGTTGGCAGGTCTACAGCTTCAGGCTCCCACTTCCTGTTCAGGCTGTGGGTGGTTCTACAGCTTCAGGCTTCCCCTTCCTAGTCAGGCTGTTGGGGGTTTTACAGCTTCAGGCTTCCCCTTCCTAGTCAGGCTGTTGGGGGTTTTACAGCTTCAGGCTTCCCCTTCCTAGTCAGGCTGTTGGGGGTTTTACAGCTTCAGACGCCAAATTCTTTTTCAGGCTGTGGGTATTTCTACAGGAGTGACTGACATTTCAGCTCTGCTATTCCTAGCTGAGGGATATAAGTGATGGAGGGGTTTAACAGTAGAGCAGAAGGCCGAACATCTAACATGTATGGGGATCACTGGACTCTTGACTGATGATAGATGTCAGGGGAAGAAGGATCAGACATGTTGGATTTCAACATAGTCAGGCCTATGTTCCCCACATTAACTAAGCTGGTGCCAGAGTTTGGGCCAAGCATGCATGTGTATAGGGGGTTGGGAGGGATAGCCGTCAGATCTCTCATGTGGATAGGGGGTTGGGAGGGATAGCCAGCAGATCTCTCATGTGTATATGGGGTTGGGAGGGATAGCCGCCAGATCTCTCATATGTATAGGGCGTCAGGAGGGATAGCCGTCAGATCTCTCATGTGTATATCGGGTTGGGAGGGATAGCCATCAGATCTCTCATGTGTATAGGGCGTCAGGAGGGATAGCCGTCAGATCTTATGTTTTTATAGGGGGTTGGGAGGGATAGCCATCAGATCTCTCATGTGTGTAGGGGGTTGGAAGGGATAGCCGTCAGATCTCTCATGTGTAGATTGTGTTGGAAGGGATAGCCGTCAGATCTCTCATGTGTATATTGGGTTGGAAGGGATAGCCGTCAGATCTCTCATGGTTGGGGGGTTTGGGAAAGGGATGCCGTCAGATCTCTTGTGTATTGGGGGGGGGGGATAGCCCGCCAGATCTTCATATGTATTAGGGCGTAGGGGGATAGCCGTAAAGATCCTCTGTGTATAGGGGGTTGGGAGGGATAGCCATCAGATCTCTCATGTGTATGGCTAGCCCAAGGCATTTGTAATGATATCACTATTGGATTTCTACAGGTTGCAAGCTGTCCTTAATAAGCTCCCAGGTTGTCCTTCCTAGATCCGAAGAATGTGTTGTCCATTTTAAAGTGCACTGTCTCTTTAAATATATATTTTTATTTCAATATATATAGTAGTTGTTTCATATAATTTCAAAATAAAATTCCATCTTTGATAAATAGGTAACTCCTATTTGTATCAGTCAGAAGATGGTTATAACTTAAATCCATTTCTGAAAGAATAGTAGTTATATTCTTGTATGGTGCAGTGTTTAAGTTAATTTTTGTACATAGGGGCTTTTTTGTAGTTTTAAATTTTGTACATAGGGAGCAGTATTATGTTTTATTCTTGACATAGGGGCGGTATTTTTGTAGTTTTTCTTGTACATAGGGGCAGTGTTATAGCGTTAATTGGTTTTTACGTTTTATAGTAGTTATATTCTTGAAATAGGGGGCGTATTTTTTTAGTTATATTCCCCGACATAAGGGGAGTATTATAGTAGTTAATTTTTGTACTTGGGGCCGTATTTATAGTTTATTCTTGTACATAGGGAGCAGTATTTTAGTAGTTCTATTTTTGTCATAGGACATATTATTTGTTTTATTCTTGTACTAGGGGCAGATTATAGTGTTTTTCTTGAAATGGGGACAGATTATAGTGTTATATTCCCGTACTAAGGGGCGTTTATGTGTTGTATTTTGTACATAGGGGCGTTTATAGTGTTAATTTTTTGTACTTTTGGGGCAGTATTATAGTGTTTATTCTTGTAAATAGGGGGCGTATTATAGGTTTTATTCTTGTAAAGGAGCAGATTATGTGTTTTATTCTTGTACATGGAGCGTATTATATATTATATTTTGTACTTTGGGGGGCCGTATTTTTAGTGTTATATTCTTGTCAATTGGGCAGTATTTTTGTGTTATTTTTGTCTTTTGGGGAGATTTTAGTGTTATATTTTGTACATGGGGGCAGTATTTTTGTAGTTTTATTCCCGTAACAGGAGGCAGTTTTTAGTAGTTATTTTCTTGTAATGGGAGCAGTATTATAGTTTCTTGTCAAAAAAAAAAAAGGAGAAAGGGGTAGATGGGTATAGGAGGTCATGGGCACTCCAGCTCTCTCCTTCACACCGGACATATGTTCCAGTTATCCCTACGCTCAGTGTCGAACTGGGGTACCTAGGGCCCACAGGTGGAGTTGATTCTAGGGGCCCACTAGTTGAGCTGTTTCTGGGCCCAGCAATGTTTTTTTTTTTTAGGGGCTTCTCCACCTCTACAGATGACTACTACATAGCTATATTCCTACAGAGCCTGGAGCTACCTTGCCTTTCTGCATACGACCACAGATGTCTCTTGATAGAGGCCTGTGGCCGAAATATCGCAATACCGACACCTTTACCATTTGACATTTGCAGTTCCCTTTGATCTGATGCAGTAATCAGTATATATATATATATATTATATATATATATATATATATATTTTTTTTTTGTATATTGCTTTTTCACTTGACCCTCTGGTAATATCCTTCTGCTTATCCTTCTGTCAATAAATTGATGTTTGCAACACATCCCATCGGTGTGCCATGGCTTATGTTACATTTTTGAATGGCATTTGTAACAGTGAACAGGTATTAGCTACAATAGCGAGTCCTCACTCAGGCCCATCTTATCCATTGTGCAATCTGTGCAGTTGCCCATGGGCCCCACAAGAATAGGGCCCCAAAGTGGTGAATGTATGTTTCAGGAGTCTGGAGCATATGCCCTGGATCAGCACTGCTTATTTAACTGTTTGTATGTCCTTAGGATAGGCAAACAGTTAAAAACCATGGTGGAGCAGGAAGCCATTGGCTCCCTGCTATGTCAATTAGTCTTGTAGGCTGCAGGCTGCCTATAAGACATCAGTAAGGTGTCCCCATATAGACAGTGTAATGATATGGATGTGCTTGGGGGTGATCAGAGGCATGGCCTTTTGTGGCGTCAAGCTTGAGTGTGGCAGGAAGCATGGCCTGGTATGATGTGCTCAAGGGGCCATAATGGTTTTAAGATGGCTCTGTCCCCACCAGTACGAGAGCTGGTGCCAGACCAACACACATGTGGACCCTTGTAGCCATAATGTAATGCATAACCCAAAAGAGAAAATAACATCAAATGCTAGAGAATCAAGCAATAATACTTCACACAACATTGCAGCCTTCATGATTGTCCTTATGCTTCTACCCTCAGTCCTGATGACCACTCTCTCCATATCTCTGTCTGTACCGGTGACCATCTTAAATGGGGGAAAACACATCATTTCTTCTCATCTCAAATGACTCCTTTTATTTAATTTTGAAGTCTATCTCCATTTGCTACAAATTTAAAATTGTTTAAAAGTTTTCCAGGACTTTAATTTTCATACTTAGTATAGGCCATGGATATTCGATTCTGCGTGGTCCTACTCTCAGCACCTACAATGATCAGAAGGGTCCAAGGTTTTCCAGCTTTAGGGCTTGTCCCCACGGCCGTTTTTTCAGCTGGGTTTGCAGACGGTTTTCGGTTTTGAAAGCCGACTGCAAACCGGCTGACAAACTTTTACGCAGACCTCTATGAAAAATCCATGCAGCGGTCCCCACTGCAAGGATTTTCCGCTGGACGGTTTTTTAGACCGCCAGCCGTCCGAAAAGCATTGAACATGTTTTTTCTTCCGTCTGGTTTTCGGGTGGAATCTGAACAAGTCTATGCGAAGGGGAAGGGCTTCTCTCCGCAAACAGCAGAGAAAAGCCGTCCCCCTACGTGTGCACGGCCCCAAAACAGAGCAAATACCGGTCAGATAATGCGACCGGTATTTGCTCTGTGCTGTGGGGATGGGCCCTTATTGTCAGTGTCTGTGCCTGTTGATCACTTTCAGCTCAGCTGAACACGGTGCTCGGTAAAACTATCCTCTCTCCGATCACCAAGGATAAACGACTGCAACAAAAATGGAGAACCAGCCCAAAACGCACCTATTTATCAATGCAATTTTTGCTACTTTTTTTTAATCTTCTTAAATCTCCTTCATTGACGCGTTTTGCGCTGGTTATCCATTTTTGTTGAAGTTCTGTGCCTGTTAATGCTCCTTAAAGAGGTATTCTTATCTCATTATCATTAATATCTGAATGATGTGGGTCCCCTGACCTCCCTATCCTGCTTGGGGCCACCGCTCCTACAAACGGCCACACGCACACAGCTCTCTCAGTTCACTTTTATGGGAGTTCCACATTATCAGCTGTGGTAGCAACTCACATAGTGAATAGAGAAAGCAACCACCCCTCTTTCCACAGCAATCATGGCAACAACCAGGTCTAAGAACTTAGGTCATCACCATTCTGGGCATATATATGAGCCTATGAGACCCAGAAGTGGGGTCTGCATTTATTAGACATTTATGGCATCTCCCTCTAAAATTCAGACTAAGCTGCAGTACCATGCACAACCACAATTGTATATACGGCGCTATGGCTGTGTAAGCAATGAATGAGGTGTGACACTCGCTGGAGTCAGCCCACCCAGGTATACAGGGTGGGCCATTTATATGGATACACCTATATAAAATGGGAATGGCTGATGATATCAACATCTTGTTTGTGGCACATTAGTATATGGGAGGGGGAAAACTTTTCAAGATGGGTGTGGACTATGGTGGCCATTTTGAAGTCAGCCATGTTGGATCCAACTTTAATTTTTCCAATGGGATGAGGGTCATGTAACACATCAAACTTTTTCTTGTGAAATTCTCAATAACTTTGATGTGTTACATGACCCTCTTCCCATCGGAAAAAATAAAGTTGGATCCAACATGGCCGCCTTAAGAATGGCCACCATGGTCAACACCCATCTTGAAAAGTTTTTCCCCTCCCATATACTAATGTGCCACAAACAGGAAGTTGATATCACCAACCATTCTCATTTTATTTAGGTGCATCCATATAAATGGCCCACCCTGTATACTGATGGCAAATCCTACAAATATGCCTGGGATGGATACATTATATCTGTGACCTGAGCAGTTGCACCGGGGCCCAATTGATAAGGGGAAGTTACTATCTCCTTCCTAATGCCTATTAGGGTATCTTCACACGGCGTGCGTACCGTACGGGCCGCAATACGCCCTTATATTTCTTGAGGTGATTGACCTAAAGAATTTCATGGCTCACAATTACTAGTTGATTGTTAAATCACAAGGCAAAGGAGCTGAGAAGCTCAAGCGCCCTCTATTGGATGTAACAAATCCTCAATTTGCTTTTGACCCACTGGGTATTTGGAAAGCAAAAGGGATATTTAGTCAAGCCAGCATCACCCATCTATAGACAGCCGTCCCGGGGTGTTTGCCCCTCGTCAGTATAGAGCAGAGCGATGTTGGCTTGGCTGAGTGGGAGGCAATGAGTGGCTCAGAAAGGGAAGATTTCTCCTTAGGGAGAGCGCCATATAGGCGTGTGGAGATTCGAAATTGTCTTTTACACTACAAGATACTGTACTTGATATGAAGTTCCATGGAGTCAAATAGTAGTCACCCGGCACAGAGTCATGTGGTTGCTAGGCAACCTGAAATACCACATCCTGCTGAGTACAATAAAATTAAACTGTAAGGGAGAAAATAAGCATAGATTCTTCAAAGATGTCAAATACTATCTAAACTCAGTGTTTTCCAGGACTGTAGATGAGTTAGTCTTTATGTAGACATCACATGTTCACAAATTTCAATACCTTTTGATAAAAAATGAGACTAAAAATTGACAAAGTGAAAGATACAAAATAAAATAACATCAATCTATTGTACAACTCGGGATATGAAGTTCCATGATGTCAAATAGTAGTCACCAGGCAGAGAGTCATGTGGTTGCTAGGCAACCTGAGATACCACATCCTGCTGATTACAATAAAAGGAAACTGTTAGGCCATGTTCACCCGGCTTAAAACTGGACATATTTCAGTCCGTAATTACGTGCCATACTGCGCAAATTACAGGCTGAAAACGTCCCAGTCATTACGGTAATCCACAGTTCTCATAGAGAACTATGGATTACGTCTCCTCTCCCTGCTCGCCGAATCCGCCGGGCGGGGAGATAAAATGGACATGTGGAATTACTAGCGGCGGATACGCGCTACTGGTAATACAAGTCTATGGGCCGGCGAGGTGCCCCCCCCCGCCCCCGCTCCGCCCCCGGCCACACGGCGTAATTGCGGGGCGTAATTACGACCTGCAAATACACCGTGTGAACATAGCCTAAGGGAGAAAATAATCATAGCTTCTTCAAAGGTGTCAAATACTATCTAATCTCAGTGTATTCCAGGATAGCAGTTGTGTTAAGCTTTACGTAGACGTCACATGTTCACAAATTTCAGTACTTCAACTTTTTGTTAAAAAAAAAGAGACCAAAAAATTGACAAAATTAAAAAAAAAAAAAAAAAAGAAGCCAACAACTGTCTGGCTGTTACATTGGTACTAAAGATCTGAATCAATTTTATTCAAAATCTTCCACAGAAGCGCTTCAAAGCATGGAAAAATATCCTAGTAATAAACAAAGCCAAAAGGGTAAAACAGATCACATGCCGTCGAAAAGCTAACAGTCCTCGGTGCTCCATCTTGCCACAACATAAAAAATATACAAAGATTTTTATAAACATGAATGAACTGAATTTCACCCCCCAAAAAAACTTGAGTCTTAACATTCATTGAAGTTCATAGGAACGTGGGGAGAGTAGAGGAAGCATAGTCCGTACACTGGAGGGAAAGAAATCAGAACATTTTGGAATTCTCGGGACTGAAGCAGAAGGTGGCGGCTCCGGTGCCGACGGTCGACTGAAGAGACGACTGATTGATTGCTTCCACCGACCATCAATGACCCACGTGATTTTGTATTGTAATACGAAACGTAAAACATTCTACAAAGTTGTTGTTTCCATTATGACTAGAACAAAAAATATCTTTAAAAGGTGCGCGCTCCATATCTTCCATGCCCCTTCCTTTTGTTGAACATCTCCACATCTTCTGCTGTGTCATACTGTATAACGGTGCACCTCCCCTTTAAAGGGCATTTCTATTTGAAATCAAAAACTTATTAAAATTTGGTGTTCTAGGTCCGTGTTCCCCAACTCCAGTCCTCGAGGCCCACCAACAGGATTAAATTACCTGTGCAGTGCTAAGGAAAGCCAGAAATCATGACCTGTTGGTGGGCCTTGAGGCCGGGAGTTGGGGAACACTGGTCTAGATCATTCCCATCAGTTTGCTAAAACACCTTTAGCTACTTTTTGGTAAAGTGGAAGACATCCAATATGGCTGCCACAAGAGTTGGTGGATTAAGAGTAATCTGAGCCAACGGGCATTAAAGGTTATGGGCCACTTGCTATACAACCCCCAAAATGAAGGAATTCCCACATGGTCACTCAACAATTTTTTTTTCTTTAGCCAAACACATAATTCTCAGATAGGACACAAAATAATGTGTAATAAATCATAGGTTTGGTGATTATGACGTCATTGTCATAAAGCAAAGAGTATAAAAGCTTTTCCTCAAGCAAGACAGATCAGCTCGATGGCCTGGGAGGAAACAGTCCACACCCCAATCTGATGAAAAATCCATGGTGGAGATGAAAACCCTGTAGCTTTTGTTTACATTGCGTTGCCTCTTTCCTCCCAAGGGCCATAACTTTTCTATTTTTCCATTTACATAGCTGTATAAGGCTAGGTCTACACTGCATCGGACAATAAATGGCCAAAATTGAACGTTTCTTTTCCAATGCAGGACCACAGTTTTTGTCATGTTTTGCACAAAAACCGTGGTCGCTTCTCGATTTTTTGACGTCGCCCATACATGTATGGGTATGGGAAGGCACCGAAAAAAACTAAAAGCGGCGGCGCTATTATACATGTTGTATAATGCGCCGAAAGACGATCATAGAAAAGACGAGTTGTGGAGCCTACAGCTCGTTTCTTCTATTCTAGTCTATGGGGCTGTCTGAACGATCGTATTTCCGTCGTTTTTAAAATCCTAAAAGCGCGAAAATACAATCGTAATGCTATGCAGTGTGAACATAGCCTAAGAGATCATTTTTTTGCGGAACAAGATGTACTTTTTTTTTAATGTTACCATTGACCGTACTACTTAAAGGGGTTGTCTCTCTACATTGAGTCATCTTCCACAGTCCTGTTTTTTCAGTTTCATTTTTGAATTCAGGGACGTGTTTACTGGCTTCTTCTGGCATGTAGTGACAAGCTGCTGAGGACACCAGGTCTGTAGCTATAGCAACCAGCTCTGGCAGCCAATCAAGAAGGTCTGTAGCTATAGTGACCCGAGGAGCTGATGCAGCCCATACAAGAGGGGATTATCTAGGAATAGGTAAGACACTGTTAATGGACACATATTGCAAAGTGACTTGTTTTTGCCAGATCTTTAACATAAAAAACAATCCTTGTAATCAGACAACCCCTTTAATGCTCTGGGAACCCCGCCCCCCCCCCAAAAAAAAATCCTTGTGAGGTGAAAGTTGTAAAAAAGGCAACTGCGTCATTTTTAACTTGGTTCATATTTGTGTAGATGAACTGTGTGATACAAATGTTATCTTTGTTCTGCAGGTCGGTACAATTCTGGTGATACCAATATTTTTGCGTTCTTGTTATATTTTTTACATCTTTTACTGCAGCCCCATTTTCTGTGAATAAAAACTTTTTGTTTTTTTCCATCTCTGGATCTGAGTGAGAGCTTCTTTTTTTGTCGGCTAAAGTGTAGTTTTTGTTGGTAATATTTGGAGATAAATTTTTTGATCCTTTTATTGCAAAATATTTGGGGACAGGAAATGACCAAAAGAAAACTCCAGCAATTTTGGCACTGGTATTTGGCACTGGTATTATTTTTCTACAGTGTTCACTGTACAGGACAAATAACATTATATTTAAATGATTGGACTTTTACGGACGTGGCAAAACCATTTATGTTTACTTTTTTTATTTGTAAAGTGGTGAAAAGGGCACGTTTTGAACTTTTAATTTTTTTTTCAAACTTTTTTGTTGTTACTTTTATGTCCCCCTAGAGTACTTGGCCACTAGCGGGCACAACCATGGTACACTGTTCTGCAATAATAATATATTGCAGAACAGTGTGCAATAATAGCTTTCTTATTACATCCTGCCTAAGGCAGGGTATAATGGGTGTAGTAAGATGGCAGCCATGACAGCTTTCTTTAGGACCCCATCTGCCCTGACAACGTGTTTGCACCTCCTTAAAGTGGCTTTCTCACTACAATGATTGACTTTTAACATGTAGGGAAAGGTAAATGAAGACTATTACCAAATACTTTACTATTTTGATTTTGCTTTGTTCAGGAGATAAAAAAGATTTGATCTCCTCTTAGAGCACACACGTCTCTATGGTTACCGTCCGCCTCTCCCTGATCTCTCTTATCTCTCATTGTTTCAAGCCGCTGTCCGTCAATCAGTTGGTCTATGGTGAGTCACCTCCTGCAGAGTCTTAGCTCTAGCAGCAGACTTTGTCTACTTAACTAAATGAGAAGCCTTAACTTTTTAGAGCTCTGTAGCCTAGTGCACTACACTTAATAAATCTCTTACAGTCATGTCAATGTAACGGGAATAGCTAGGAATAGCAGAGCTGATATGTTAATCACTGCTTTAGACCCGCGTACAGCCTAAGCAGGAAGTGTGAGTCTAAAGCCGGCTGTAGATCTGTAAAAGTGCATGGTGAGAAAACCCACTTAAGGCCAGGTCTACTCTGCATGGGACAAAAAACAGCCAAAAGCTGCTGCTTTTTTTCCAATGCAGGACTGCGTTTTTTGTCATGTTTTCGGCTGGCGCCGATAGACGAGCAGAGAAAAGAAGAGCTGCGGAGACTACAGCTCGTCTTTTCTATTGTAGTCTATGGAGCCGCACCAACGATCGTATTTTCGGCGCTTTAAAAATCCTAAAAGCGCCGAAAATACGATTGTAAAGCCGTGCAGTGGAGACATAGCCTAACTGATTATGTGTGAATACTGCACATCCCAAGTGTCCCTCTTTTGGAGGGACAGTTCCTATTTTTGACCCAAGTCACCCTCTCCCTCCTTATTCCTTAAAGGGGTTGTCTTGCTGCAAGGATTACTTTTTATGTGAAAGATCTTGCAAAAACAAGTCCTTTTGCAATATGTGTCCCTTAACAGTGTCCTACCTATTCCTAGATATCCCCTCTTGTATGGGCTGTCCTCAGTCTCCTTCCCCTGGTTGCTATTGCTACAAAACCTGTTTGATCTCTCCTGATAGGCTGCCAGCACTGGTTGCTATAGCTACAGACCTGTTCGGTCTCTCCTGATAGGCTGCCAGCACTGGTTGCTATAGCTACAGACCTGTTTGATCTCTCCTGATAGGCTGCCAGCACTGGTTGCTATAGCTACAGACCTGGCTTCTACTGCAGTTTAGTAGAAGCCAGTAAACACGGCCCTGAATTAAAAATGAAACCAAGAAAACAGGACAAATCAATGTAGTGAGACAACCCCTTTAAATGTCCCTCTTTTTGACTTGATAGATAAATTTGAAGTGATAAACTTACTTTATTTCTCCCTAACAGCTTCTCACCAGCTCATAACTGCATACTAGGCTTCAGTGTAAATATCATTTAGTAATTTGTTGCAATTTGGACCATATAATGTATCTATTTAGATGATTTTATACTAATTTGTAAATACAAACCTATTGAAGCATATGAAAATAATGTATTCCTTTCAAGGAACCATAAATGGTCCTCTTTGACATTCCAAAAAGTTGGGAGGCATGTGTGTGTTGAGACGGGATTGGGAAATGCCTTGGTCACAATTACTGTGGCATCTAAGGGTGGAAATGCTGGGATCAGAGCTATCTCTGATTCCAATTGCACAGGGCACGTTGCGGCTGTAGCTGCCATTACCTGCCGCATAATGGAGTGAGCCTGCTCCGTACCCCCCCTACCGACCGCCGCATGACATCACTGTCATCAGAGATGACAAAGAGGGACCAAAAAACAAATTGTTCCATGCCAAGCCTCCATCCTCCATGCGGATCTGTTGGAAGCAGCTAATGTAAAATATTATTTATAATTAGTGAGGTTTGAGCATCAAATAATTGATAGAAGCCTGAGGAGACGCGGATAAAAATTAGGACTTGTTTGTGGCTGTGACTCCATGGGCGACATGTATGAATTCGACTGCGTACTTTTTTTTTACTTGGCGCCGACACCAGAGATCTAAATAGATATAGAAGAGTGTAGAATACGACAGATTTTTGGTGCATTACATAGAGCTTAATGCGCCAAACTTTGTAGGGGCATAGAGTGTAATGCACCAAACTTGGCGAACAAAGCTCTATATAATGCGCCAAAAATCTGTCGTATTCTACACTCTTCTATATCTATTTAGAACTGTGGTGTTGGCGGCAAGTAAAAAAAAATATGCATTTGAATTAATACATGTCGCCCTCTTTCAATGCTCGGATTATGAGATTCTGAGAGTGTAGAATACGACAGATTTTTGGCGCATTACATAGAGCTTAATGCGCCGAGTTTGGCGCATTACTCTCTATGCCCATACAAAGTTTGGCGCATTAAGCTCTATGTAATGCGCCAAAAATCTTCATACTGTCGTATTCTACACTCTTCTATATCTATTTAGAACTGGAGTGTCGACGCCAAGTAAAAAAAAAGTACGCATTCGAATTCATACATGTCGCCCCATATTTTTTCTTCTACTTGATCTAAAGAAGCATCTGCCATTAGTTATATTTAGTTCCTTCCAGGGATTTGTCATGAAGCTGAATGTTCAGCTATTAAACACTGTTTTGTGTCTTATCGGTGACATATACATTTACTTTAAAGTAAAAAAAAAAGTTGAGTGAACATCCTCTAAGTCAGGGGTCTGCAACGTCGGCTCTCCAGCTGTCGGGAAGCTACAACTCCCATCATGCATTTATATCATCTATATCAGTGGGCACGATGGGAGATGTAGTTTCCCAACAGCTGGAGAGCCGACGTTGCAGACCCCTGCTCTAAGTCAAGACACTTTGCAATTATTGCCAGGGGTTATAGCCTGAATGTTGGGTACACGATTTTGTTTTATTTTTCCACTGCACAAATAAGAGCAGGGCTGTTGAACAAAAAAAAAAGGTTTTTGGTGCCTAGACATTTTGACCTTATTTGAATTCTGAAAATCCCATCCAATTTGTTATAGCAGCTCTAGATGTTGATGACAGGATTCTACATTGTCCTTGTGATTAGTTTGTGTATAAATCTGTAGTGCAGATGAATAGAATTGATTTCACTCCTGCACATTCATGGTTTTGTTTCCATGTGTTCTATAAATGTTCTGAAATTTAGGTCTTTTCTGTTTTACATGAATTTCCAACATTTCTTTAGTCCAATATTGAGTGACCACTACTTATACCAGCAGATACTTGGTGAGGTGACAATGCCGGATCTCCAAAACTAGAGCTGATAGAGGAAAATAGGAGTCATTTTCAGAATCAGTGCCCCAAACAAACTGAAAAACGGTTCCAACACTAAAATGAGTGTTCCCCAGTGTAATCAGCTGATCGCCACCAGTTTGGCTCCCAAGTCCCCTTTGCAAGCAGCTGCTGGAAGGAAGTTCCTGTTGGCTGCTCATTTCCACTATAAGGCTATATCTACACAGCACATTAATACGATCGTATCTTCGGCGCTTTTAGTATTTTGAAACCACTGAAAATCCGACCATTTATCCAGCCCATAGACTTAAATAGAAAAAAACACCTGTAGTCTGCATGGGTCGTTTTTTTCAGCTCGTTTTCTGGCACTGGTGGATATAGCAACATGTTATATAATACGCCGCTGTTTTGCGTTTTGCCGTCGGTTTCCCATCCAATCAATTGTTTGTGCCGACGGCAAAAAAACGAGAACAGACTGTGGTGCATATACAGTGACAAAAACCGTGGCCGTTCATCGGAAACAAAACGGTCGACTTTCCAATGGTTTTTATCCAATGCTGTGTGGACCTAGCCTTAGAGAGATGTAGTCAGGGCTGGGACAAGGTATTCTGGTTCGCTAGGCAAATAAGGCACAAAGTGCCCCCCAAATGGATAATTCAGCCCCCTCCATGCCTCCTTGTGCCCCCTTTTCTACCTGGGATGAAGTGGCGACCTAGGCCGTAGCCTACCTTCGCCTACCCATCATCACCAGCCCTGGATGTAACATGCATCAATGAAATGACTGGTTGGATTGGATCTGCCAGAACAACAGTCCCTTTATGTTAGTGGGTCTCTACTCCGGGTCATAGAAGAAACTCTCCAGCTGGGGACCACCCTCTACGACCTCCATATGTCCTACTAAAGGGGTTATTAAGATCAGGCTTACCATTGCAAGCATGTCCATGTCCTTCAATGCCCGAATTCTCCATCCACCCCAGTTGGTAACCAGCTTTCCCAGCACCCTGAGCAGCAAATCTTCCTTCTTATGCAACAATACGTCCTCCAGACTTGCTCTTCAGGGCCCAGAAAAGCTGGATGAGAGCCCGGTCTGGCTCCTAAGCAGCCAAATTAGTTGTCACCAGATTTGTATTGACATTTTTGAGGGGTAATGATGTCCATCTTAGGCCTAACCTTTCAGCCACCCCTTGAGCTATTTTACTAACACCGCCCCACACATGTGAGATGATGACCTATGGGGTCCTTGTCTTAAAGAAGTCAAACTAATTGAACTGAATTAAGTCTACACATTTAGAGTGGTTTCCATAAGGCATACGTATCTATTTGTTTTATTTTATATATATATTTATATATGTATAAAAAAGGGAAATATTAATTCAGCGTAACATCTACATCTTTAATAAATACTTTCTTATCAATTTCTTCATAAGTTAAGAAAATATTCTTCTGTTTTGTAATCTTTTTTTTTGTATAGAAGTCAAAATATGACTTGTGATTCCTTCTAGGTCATTTTTTATGTTCTATATAAAAGGCATATACAACGTTGAGGCAGTGCTTAATGGCGTGTTTTTTTTTTCTCCAGGAACCAGAAGAGCGGCTTGTGTGCTTCCACGCTCTCCATACGGTAAAATCCGCTTTGGGAAGAAACCTTAACTTGTTTTATAAAATTGCACCAAATGCTCAGCCTCAGGCTAATGGTTCAAACAAATACAATATAATTCTTATTATTATTAGAATCCACATTAGGTTTCCTATGTATCTTGCGTCAACACGTGTCAGTCAATAGTCAACATTTATCCTACATTTGGCACTGAACTTTGCCATTGATCCAGCAATTGGCAAAAAAAAAAATGTCTTAGAAGAAGGAGATCTGTCTGATATCATTACCAATTATAAAAATATTTAGACAGTAAGCTCACGTTGAATTACAAGGTCCACTGTGGTTGGAAAGTTCTTCAGGAGCGAGACGGCCATCTCATGCTCCATATGTACAAAGCTGTGTCCGTTCGCCTGTAACAGAAATACATCGTTATTGGATATTGCAGTTTTCTGTGCTACATTTATCATATTATCACTTTTTATGATAAGGACCGGAGCTTCTTTGGGTCATGGACTTTATACACAATATACCAGAAAAAAGAAAATGGGCCTTCACCTGGTGCCCAAACAAGCCGCTTATTCTCGCCCATGTAAGAGCAGTACAGGACATGTAGTACCGCACTGTACTGTAGAGAGGTGCCATAGATCACCAATCACTGCATGCACCTCACTAATACATGTAAGAGCAGTACAGGACATGTAGTACCGCACTGTTCTGTAGAAAGGTCGTATAGACCACCAATCACTGCATGCACTGCACTAATACATGTAAGAGCAGTACAGGACATGTAGTACCGCACTGAAGTTCATAGAGGCGCTATAGACCGCCAATCACTGCATGCACTGCACTAATACATGTAAGAGCAGTACAGGACATGTAATACTGCACTGTACTGTAGAGAGGCAATATAGACCGCCAATCACTGCATGTACCTCACTAATACATGTAAGAGCAGTACAGGACATGTAGGATCACACTGTACTGTAGAGAGGCGCTATAGACAGCCAATCACTGCATGCACCTCACTAATACATGTAAGCAAGTACAGGACATGTAGGATCACACTGTACTGTAGAGAGGCGCTATAGACAGCCAATCACTGCATGCACCTCTCTAATACATGTAAGAGCAGTACAGGACATGTAGCACTGTACTGTAGAGAGGTGCTATAGACCACCAATCACTGCATGCACCTCACTAATACATGTAACAGCAGTACAGGACATGTAGTACCGCACTGTACTGTAGAGAGGTGCTATAGACCACCAATCACTGCATGCACCTCACTAATACATGTAAAGCAGTACAGGACATGAAGTACCGCACTGTACTGTAGAGAGGTGGTATAGATCACCAATCACTGCATGCACCTCACTAATACATGTAAGAGCAGTACAGGACATGTAATACCGCACTGTACTGTAGAGAGGTTCTATAGACCGCCAATCACTGCATGCACCTCACTAATACATGTAACAGCAGTACAGGACATGTAATACGGCACTGAAATGTAGAGAGGCGCTATAGACCATCAATCACTGCATACACCTCACAAAATACATGTAAGAGCAGTACAGGACATGTAGTACCGCACTGCACTGTAGAGAGGTGCTATAGTGCTATAGACCGCTAATCACTGCGTGCACCTCAGTAATACATGTAACAGCAGTACAGGACATGTAGTACCGCACTGTACTGTATAGAGGTGCTATAGACCGCCAATCCCTGCATGCACCTCACTAATACATGTAAGAACAGTACAGGGCATGTAGTACTGCACTGTACTGTAGAGAGGTGCTACAGACCACCAATCACTGCATGCACCTCACTAATACATGTAAGAGCAGTACAGGACATGTAGTACCGCACTGTACTGTAGAGAGGCGCTATAGACCACCAATCACTGCATGCACCTCACTAATAAATGTAAGAGCCGTACAGGACATGTAGTACCGCACTGTACTGAAAAGAGGCACTATAGACCCCCAGTCACTGCATGCACCTCACTAATACATGTAAGAGCAGTACAGGACATGTAGTTCTGCACTGTACTGTAGAGAGGTGCTATAGACCACCAATCACTGCATGCACCTCACTAATACATGTAAGAGCAGTACAGGACATGTAGTACCGCACTGTACTGTAGAGAGGCGCTATAGACCACCAATCACTGCATGCACCTCACTAATACATGTAAGAGCAGTACAGGACATGTAGTACCACACTGTACTGTAGAGAGGCGCTATAGACCTCCAATCACTGCATGCACCTCACTAATACAGAGGTTTTAAGTGTAAATGTCCATGATAATTGGTTGGTTCAGTATCTGGGATACTGTATGTTGAAAATATTGTATCCTGTGGCCATTGTAACTTGAGGGATCACTGTATAGATAAACTATATGTCTTGGAAACGAAAGTACTAGATAGCAGGAACTTATAGGGCACTGAACCATTGAACAGCAAAGAGTGTCCGAGATACTAAACCATTGGACACCAGGGATTATAAAGCACTAAACAACTGTACATCAGGTACTGACTGGAATGCTATTTCACCCATTTGGTTATGTTTGGGGAACTAAACCAGGGGCTGTCTGGGGCACTAAATATCTGGACATCAGTTCTGGTCTGTGGCAGTAAGCACCATGGTCCGTCCGTAGAGAAGTGAACTAAACCCAGGAACTGTGTGGGACACTGAACCACTGGACTCCAGGGAATAGTAACCGGCGATTACCACTCTATTGTGAAGACGCTGCTATGTTATTTGTTAAATCGTATTCTATACAAGACTTATGCTGAGAGTATTTGTACAGTACATAATAATTTTTATAAAAATTCAATATTAGGTTGTGTGTATTGTGTGCATGAAAGCAGAGCAAGAGCATCCGAATACTAAAGTGTAATTTATCCATATCCAAATCCCCGGTATACAAGTCCTTACCTCCAGATGGCAGTAGTGATATACACAGCGCCCATCCAAATGTAATTTTTAGTGCTAATTGAGACCACAATGTCAGTCACAGCGACTACATATCTATCTATTTATCTACCACATATCTTCCTGTCTAAAAAAATACAGTGTGATGTTTCATTTTGGATAAGGTTCTGAGAAAGGACCAAAGCATCACACTTGTGCATCTTTTTTGTGTAGGTAAACTAAGGGCGACGTATGATTTTTGGCACCCAGGCGCCATTTTTTTACGCACATTAGTAGTGTAGAATGCGCCTGAATCTATGAACCTGTTCTACTGCGGGTCACAGATTTAGCGCTTTCTATCTAAAAAGCGACGCTTCTGGCTCAGGTAAACCACTTTTAAGGTGCTCTCCCTGTTCCAGCAGTAATGCGCCTGGATTTGCCATACTAAACACATGTGTAATATCCTACAGTTGTAGTGCGCCCCGCCTTCAGCGCGCCCCCCGATCTCAGGTGCATTACAAAGTGCTGCAGGCGCTCTGTAATACGCCTGATATTGGAGTGCGCCACATTAAAATATAGCAAACAGGGCTGAAAAACACCAGATTTCTGGCACACCCCTGTCCATACATGTCCCCCTAAATTTTTACAGATTTTTCACTTGAAGAGTGCTGCAGTCATTGAATTCTATAGCTTTTAAAATCCCCAGGATCTAGGACATTATGGGCGACCCATGTCCCAACACGCCAGTTTTTTTGGTCAATTTTGCATCCAAACCACTGTTGACGTCTTATTAGTGATGTAAAAGAACTCTCGTACACCAAAACTCGGCGCATTATAGGGCGGGTCCGACACTATGTAATGCGCCTAAATATGGGGCGCTGTGTGACCCCGTCGCGTAATGCACCTATTGAGGCACATTACATATCTTACGCGCCTCTGTCGGGCAATGCGCCTCGATAGGCGCATTACATATGCTACCAATAATATGCTATGTGCCGCGAGTTGTGAAATGTGCCTTTTTTGGTGCGATTCGCCTTTAGGCGCATTAAGTTTTCTATGCAAGTTATACCTGGCGCCAGTTTTTTGAAAGGATCGGACTTTCTGGCGCACTTTACACTGATTTAATGCGCCTAAAACTGGCGTGGAAACGCCACTTTTCTGACATGTTACCCTATATTTTTTGCTCATTTTTCCTGAGGGAATGCTGTTCTCTTAGCGTATGTTCACATGCCGTTTTTTCAGTCCGAAAAATGGATTGGAAAGCGCTGCGTAAAACGTATCCAAAGACGTACCCAAATCATGGTGCGTGTTTGGCTGCGTTTTTGATGCAGCAGTCACGCACCCTATAGCAGGGCGCCTGCTGTGTCAAACAGATCAAGAATTGAAATGTCAAATTTATGAACAGATCCGAAAGACGCATGTAAACCACGCATTGCCGAACACTCGTCTGAACGCCAGTGCGTGTTTTACATTGAAAGCAATGTAAAATCACACTGCACATTGTTAGGTGCGCGTTTGGGTCCGTTTAGGGTCCGAAACACGGATCCGAACACGCATCTAAACAACGCAGTGTGAACATCCCCTTGCTGTGTTATCCTCTATCTCATACACGTATCTATTTTAGAAAGACATCAATAAGCTGCCAGCCCGGGCTGGTAACTGGCAGATGAATTTTAATATTGCTAAATGTAAATTAATAATGTGCGGAGGCTTCAGTAATAGTCATACATTAAATGGAATCCACTGGGGATAATAGAGCAAGGAGAAGAGATTGTTATACTGTGCACATGGGTTACTGGGCAAAGCAGCAGCTGCAAAAGCAAATGGAATTTTAGGGTATATGAAAACCCAGACTGAAAATGTAATATGTGCTCGGTGAGTGTGGGGTGCAGTTTTGGGGGTTTACCATACACACCCCAGTAAGTCATAACATGAAACCACCTGCCCAATATTCTATAAATCCCCTTAGGCTAGGTCTACACAGCGCTGGATTTTGGTTGGTTTTTTTAGTGGATTTAGTATTGTGAATCCACTGAAAAACCGACTCCACCCTGTGCTGTGTAGCCCTTGGTATAAAATCCGTGTTGTAGTCTACACAACATGGATTTTTTTTACTGAAGGAAACCAAGAACGAAAAACGTCCGGTGGAATAAAATATATAATGTTGTATATTCCTCGGGAACGTCAGATTCTCGGAGTCCTAATGTACAGGGCCGTGGTCCACTTAGAGAAAATGCTGTCGGATTTTGGAAGAGTTTTTCACTTTGCTGTGAGGACCTAGCCTAAGGCCTGGTTCACACGGCTTATTGCTGGCGTAATTGCGGGGACGGATTTCGCAGTGGGGGGGGGGGCCGGCAGCTCGCCGGCCCCATAGACTTTCATTTTCTTTGGCGCGTACGCGCCTTAAATAATGTGCATGTCACTTTCTCCCCGCCCGGCGGAGGAGGAGAGATGGAATCCATAGTTCTCTATGAGAACTGTGGATTACCGTAGTTACTGGGACGGATTGGAGCCGTACTGCAGCGCAAATCTAGCGCACAGTACGGCTCCAATCCGCGCCCAAATAAGCCGTGTGAACGAGGCCTAAGGGTGCTTTCACACAGAGTGTTTTTTGGTGCGTTTTTTGCAGAAATGCAAAACACACCAAAAATGCTCTGGGTGAAAGCACCCTTAAAACAGCTACGACCCATCATGGCCTGGGGCACACCAGTGGATTTCATTCTTGGGTCCCACCAGTTGAGTTGATTCCTGGGTCCACTAGTGGAGCAGATTTTTGGATCCCACCAGTGGAGTTGATTCTTGGTTCCACCAGTGGAGGTAATTCTTGGGATCCACCAGTGGAGCCGATTCTTTAGGCCCACCAGTGGACTTGATTCGTGGTTCCCACCAGTGGAGTTGATTCTTGGTTTCACTAGTGGAGTTGATTCTTGGGGCCCACTAGTGGAGGTTGATTCTTGGGCCCACCAGTGGAGGTGATTCTTGGGGCCCACCAGTGGAGGTGATTCTTGGGGACCAGCCGGGTTTAGGATTCTTGGGGCCACCAGTGGAGTTGATTCTTGGGGCCACAGTGGAGATGATTCTTGGGGCCCCCAATGGAGTTGATTCTTGGGGCCCACCAGTGGAGGTGATTTTTGGGTCCACCAGTGGAGTTGATTTTGGGCCACCAGTGGAGTATATTCTTGGGGCCCACTAGTGGAGGTTGATTCTTGGGGCCCAACAGTGGAGTGATTCTTGGGGCCCACCAGTGGATTGATTCTTGGGGCCCACCAATGGAGTGTGATTCTTGGGGCCACCTAGTGGAGGTGATTCTTGGGGCCCCACCAGTGGAGTGATTCTTGGAGCCCACCAATGGAGGTGATTCTTGGGGCCACCAGTGGAGTGATTTTGGAGTCTCACCAGTGGAGATGATTCTTGGGGCCAACAGTGGAGATAATTCTTGGGGCCCACCAGTGGAGTTGATTCTTGGGGCCACCAGTGGGATGATACATGGGGCCGACCAGTTGAAATGATTCTAGGGGTCCACCAGTGGAGTTGATTCTTGGGGCCCACAAGTGGAGGTGATTCTTGGGCCCCACCAGGAGAGTTGCTTCTTGGGGTCCACCAGTGGAGTTGATTCTTGGGGCCACCAGTGGAGGTGATTCTTGGGGCTCACCAGTGGAGTTGATTCTTGGGGTCCAACAGTGGAGTTGATTCTTGGGGCCACCAGTGGAGTTGATTCTTGGGGTCCCCCAGGGGAGTAGATTCATGGGGCCACCAGTGGAGTAGATTCTTGGGGCCCACCAGTGGAGGTGATTCTTGGGGCCCACCAGTGGAGGTGATTCTTGGGGCCCACCATGGAGGTGATTCTTGGGGCCACCAGTGGAGGTTGATTCTTTGGGCCCACCAATGGAGGTGATTCTTGGGGCCCACCAGTGGAGATGATTTGTGGGGCCCACCAGTGGAGATGATTTGTGGGGCCCACCAGTGGAGATGATTCTTGGGACCCACCAGTGGAGTTGATTCTTGGGGCCACCAGTGGAATTGATTCTTGGGGCCCACCAGTGGAGTTGATTCTTGGGGCCCACCAGTGGAGGTGATTCTTGGGGCCACCAGTGGAGTTGATTCTTGGGGTCCACCAGTGGAGTTGATTCTTGGGGCCACCAGTGGAGGTGATTCTTGGGGCTCACCAGTGGAGTTGATTCTTGGGGCCCACTAGTGGAGGTGATTCTTGGGGCCCACTAGTGGAGTTGATTCTTGGGGCCCACCAGTGGAGGTGATTCTTGGGGACCACCAGTGGAGTTGATTCTTGGGGCCCACCAGTGGAGTTGATTTTTGGGGCCACCAGTGGAGGTGATTCTTGGAGCTCACCAGTGGAGATGATTCTTGGGGCCCACCAGTGGAGGTGATTCATGGGGCCCACCAGTGGAGATGATTTTTGGGGCCCACCAGTGGAATTGATTCTTGGGGTCCACCAGTGGAGGTGATTCTTGGGGCCCACCAGTGGAGATGATTCTTGGGGCCCACCAGTGGAGATGATTCTTGGGGCCCACCAGTGGAGGTGATTCTTGGGACCCACCAGTGGAAGTGATTCTTGGGGCCCACCAGTGGAGATGATCCTTTGGGGTCCACCAGTGGAGATGATTATTGTGGCCCACCAGTGGAGATAATTCATGGGGCCCACTAGTGGAGTTGATTCTTTGGGCCCACCAGTGGAATTGATTCTTGGGGCCCAGCAGTGGAGTTGATTCTTGGGGCCACCAGTGGAGGTGATTCTTGGGGCCCACCCGTGGCGATGATTTTCGAGGCCGACCAGTGGTGGGGATTCTTGGGGCCCACCAGTGGAGGTGATTCTTGGGCCCACCAGTGGAAAGTGAATTCTTGGGGCCCCCAGTGGAGTTGATTCTTGGGCCCACCAGTGGAGTTGATTCTTGGGGCCACCAGTGGAGTTGATTCTTGGGGCCACCAGTGGAGTTGATTCTTAGTATCCACCAGTGGAGTTGATTCTTGGGGCCCAGGGAGGTGATCTTGGCTCACTGGAGCTGATTATGGGGGCCCACCAGTGGAGGTGATTCGTGGGGCCCACCAGTGGAGGTGATTCTTGGGGCCCACCAATGGAGGTGATTCTTGGGGCTCACCAGTGAAGTTGATTCTTGGGGCCACCAGTGGAGTTGATTCTTGGGGCCCACCAGTGGAGTTGATTCTTGGGGCCACCAGTGGAGGTGATTCTTGGGGCCCACCAGTGGAGATGATTCTTGGGGCCCACCAGTGGAGGTGATTCTTGGGGCCCACCAGTGGAAGTGATTCTTGGGGCCCACCAGTGGAGTTGATTCTTGGGGTCCACCAGTGGAGTTGATTCTTGGGGCCCACTAGTGGACTTGATTCTTGGGGCCACCAGTGGAGGTGATTCTTGGGGCCCACAGTGGAGTGATTCTTGGGGCGCACCAGTGGACTTGATTCTTGGGGCCACCAGTGGAAGTGATTCTTGGGGCCACCAGTGGAGATGATTCTTGGGCAAGTGAGTATTTTGGGCCCACTAGTGGAGGTGATTCCTTGGGCCCACCAGTGGAGATGATTCTTGGGGCCACCAGTGGAGTTGATTCTTGAGGCCCACCAGTGGAGTGATTCTGGGCTAAGTGAGTGATTCTTGGGGCCCACCAGTGGGAGATTTGGGCCAAGTGGGGTGATTCTTGGGGCCACCAGTGGAGGTGATTCTTGGGGCCCACAGTGGAGTGATTCTTGGGGCTCACCAGTGGATGGATTGATTCTTGGGGCCTACCAGTGAGGTGATTCTTGGGGCCCACCAGTGGAGTGATTCTTGGGGCCCACCAAGTTGGGAGTGGTGATTCTTGGGGGGTATCCCACTAGTGGAGTTGATTTTCTTGGGGCCACCAGTGGAGTGATTCTTGGGCACCACCAGTGGAGGTGATTCTTGGGGCCACCAACTTGGAAGTGATTCTTGGGGCCCACAGTGGAGATGATTTTCTGGGACCAGTGGGGTGTTCCTTGGGGCACAGTGGAGTTGATTCTTGAGGCCACCAGTGGAGTTGATTCTTGTTGCCCACCAGTGGGATTGATTCTTGGGGCCCACCAGTGGAGTTGATTCTTAGGCCCACCAGTGGGGTTGATTCTTGAGGCCCACCATTGGAGTTGATTTTTGGGGCCCACAAGGGGTATTGATTCTTGGGGCCTTCCAGTGGACTTGATTCTTGGGACCACCTAGAGTTTCTTTGGCACAGTGGAGTTGATCTTTGGGGCCCACCATGCGTGATTTTGGCACAGGGAGCTGTTCGAGGCCACAGGGGTTTTTTTGGCCACAGTGGAGTTTTCTGGAGCCCCTAAGCTCTTTACATAACTGCACTATAGCTCTTGCTTTCTTCTTCTCTTTCTCTGTCTTTCTCCCTGAAAACCAACCCCAGGTCTGCTATTCTCATTGGCTGTCCTCACCCAGGGGCACATTGGGGGCTCCCTCTGCAACCCTGTGGGCTTGCCCGAGCCTGATTGTAACCATAACCCTAAGCTACAGTTGATATAAGGGTATTTTTTATGTGTTTATAAGGGTCAATTTACCTCTCTGTACCACTACAGGTCCGGCAGTGCTCTCAGTACATCACTTCCACTCCAATGCCACATTGGGAAAAATCCTAATGTGATGTTTGACTGGAAGTGATGTCAGAGAAGAGTGCCACCAGACTGGAAGCACCATTTGAGCCAGAGTGAATAATGTTTAAAATGTCCAAAGTTCAAGTTTGAGCAACATTATTTCAGTGGGTCTCATTTATGAAATCTTTCAAACAACAAGACTGTCCTTGTTGCCCATAGCAACCAATCAGAGCACATAGCAACCAATCAGAGCCCACACAACCAATCAGAGCACATAGCAACCACAGCTCATAGCAACCAATCAGAGCTCATAGCAACCAATCAGAGCCCACACAACCAATCAGAGCTCAGCTTTCATTTCTTATACTGCTTTGCAAAAATAATAGCTGCGCTCTGATTGGTTGCTATGGGCTCTGATTGGTTGCTATGGGCTCTGGTTGGTTTCTATGGGCTCTGATTGGTTGCCATGGGCTCTGGTTGGTTTCTATGGGCTCTGATTGGTTGCTGTGAGCTGATTGGTTGCTATGAGCTCTGATTGGTTGCTATGGACAACAAGGACAGTCTTACTGCTAGACAGTTTTCATATATTAGACTAGACCGTCTTCCAAAGCACCACATGTATTATAGTGTTCATAAATGTGGTGCTGGCTGAGGTTGTCTAGACTAACTTTACACCATTTATTAGTTGGCTTACTTTATGCCAATTATTGCGCCAAAATTCTGGTACGTTTTTCTCACATTGGCGTTGCTAGCTAAGTCACACCCACTTTTCATGAAGCCACGTCCCTTTTGTCAGACGAGGCAGAGAAGTGTCTAGAAACTGTCTAAAACACATGATAAGTGTTGTGGGAAGCAAGTACGCCAGTATTTTTGGCTCAAATTGTGTCAGAATTATTGTGTCGCTGCCTTAAAGAGAACCTATCCCATAGGTTATGCCCCCCTTGCTGAGGACAGCACAAGCTAGTGTCAGACCTGCTGTTCCCAGCGCTGTGTCCCTTATTCTGTAAGATGCTGTAGTTTTAGAGCATTTAATGCTCAAATCTGCAGTTTTCAGACAGAAGAGTCATTTAAAGAGTCAGTTATTTTCAAACCCCGCCCACCTGAGGCTAGCTCCGCCCACCTCAACTGATAAATCTATTACTTTGAATAAGTAGAAACATGTGAATAACTGTCAGGTGGGTGGGGCTAGCATTTGGTGGGCGGGGCTAACACCTGCTCATGAATAAGATTTGAGCATTAAACTCCGGCATCTTACAGAATAAGGGACACAGCGCTGGAAACAGCAGGTCTGACACTGGCTTGTACCGTCCTCAGCCAGGGGGTATAATGTATGTGACAGGTTCTCTTTAATGTGCCCCACATTGTTTAACACAGGGTAGACAATATGGGAGACATCTATGAAAACTGTCTAGGTGTCACAAAAACACTATTTTTAAGTTTGTCCCCCTTTCTGTTAGGCTATGTTCACACGGCGTATTGCGGTGTGTACTGTGCGCGCAACGATACGCAGGGTTGCAGAGCGCACTTTGGCTGTATTGCAGCACAATTACGCTCCGAAATACGGACTGCAGATACTTTTTATTTTACGTAACATATATATAGTTTCGAAACATTGGACAACGGGTGTAAAATGTGTGGTTTGTACTTACTTTTGTCTTTTAATTAAACAGATGACGTCACCGCCTGGAGCTATTTACTTATGAGCAGTGATGTTGGGCAGTGGTATGTGACAGTCTCGTGCCGACCCCAGCAGCTAAAAGAAAGGGGCCATTTACACGGCACAGAACAAATATCGGTCGGATTATCCAACCGGTATTTGCTCTGTTCTGGGGCTGTGTACACGGCCGCAGGGGGACAGCTTTTCTCCGTGGTTTGCGGTTCGCATTGACCTGTTCGTTATCCGCCTGAAAACCGGGTGAAAGAATGAACGCGTTCAATGTTTTTCGGACCGCCGGCAGTCTACAAAAATGTCCGGCGGAAAATCCGTGCAGTGGGGACCGTTCGTGATAAGGTTTGACTTTGGCTTTCAAAACCGAAAACCGTCTGAAAAACCGGCTGTGGAGACATGCCCTACCAGTAAAACCTGGAGGAGCTGTGGATGGTGGCAGCTCTGGAAGGAAAATGAGAGTATGTTTTTTTTTTAAATTTTAACAGGCTACCAGCAGCCTCATTATATTTAACCGCTTCCTGACAGCCGGTCATAATTTTTTGGTGTTTAAGGGATTAACCCCTTATGCCGCACGCCTGAAAAGTAGTTAAAGGGGTTTTATCGTTACAAAGATCATGTCTCAGATTATGGGGACAGTAAAAATAAGCACTTTTGTAATTGGGTTGCATTACCTCTGTCACTTGGTTTAGCAGATATGAGCTTCTCTTTAAATCTGTCTTCTATTTCTGCTGTTGCTGGTCAGAATGCCCCCTGGTTGATTCTTGCACCCTAGATACACCCCCTGCACTGTGATTGGCTGGCTGACATTTCATTCAGCCTGTTGGGATACGCCCCTAGACAGGACACGCCCCGGCCACGCCCCCTGCACTGTGATTGGCTGCCTGCACACTCTGTGTTTACTCCCCTCTGAGCTGTTAAAATCGATAGTGCTGGCTCTATGTACATCTCAATGTTCTGGGCAATTACTGGCTGTTTAAGGGGCTTTTGCCAAGAGGTTGATTAACCTCCTCACAGATCCAGTCCTTAGGCTGCTACTTGGAAAAGAAGGCGTTTTGTTCCTCAGATCGAATGCAAGCCCCGCCTCCTTATGACATCATCACCTGTAGTGTATAACATAAGGATTCAACACTACATCTGCATAAGCTGTTTATATAGTAAAGTGCTTAGGTGATCAGCCCTGAAAGACAGAGGTTGGGATTCAAGCCCCATCAGTAGTGTTTTTTTTTTTCTTTCTTTAAAATTTGTACACATATGTAAAGATATGAAAATATATGTGTAGACATCTATAATTTTATTCATATACAGACACAAAGCTCCCCTATATAGTGTCCTATCCTTGCAGTCACACCAAGCACTTCCAACATACGTGATACAATGCATATATTCTGGGAGATGAGACATGATATAGGAGAGCCCTGTATGTGTATATATATCATTATAGAGATTAACATATATATTTTAGGTCTCTCTACATATGTGTAGAATTTAGGGGGGAAAAAAAATATACCCTGTGAGGGACTAGAACTCCAAATCCCTTTGTTGTAAGAGCAATACTCTATCACTGCTCACTGCTCTACCTCTAGACCACCAGCCCAAGTTAGTTACAAGCTGAGCAGGGCCTTCTCTCAAAGCTGATTTGCTTCTCCCCCCATTGTTTTCACTCACATGTCACTGACAGCAAGCAGAGATCTTTACTTGAAGCTGACATTTGTAGTTGAGTAAAGATCTCTGCCTCTTGTCAGTACAATTTGGATGAACACCACTAGAAGTAACAGCTGCTGGCTTTCAGTTGTGTGTAAACTAAGACATATGACAGGTGCTTGCTGGAGTTTGGAGCCTCAAGGCTGCAGACATAAGCAGGCAGGAGGCTACAGAGCTGTTATATCCAGACAACCTTCTGCATCCCCTGCTTCAAACAAAATGATGTCACAGTTCTTCAGTGAGGACAGACACGCCTCCTGGGAGGAGAGACACGCCTGCTGACAGGAGAGACACGCCCCCGGATTTCAAACTCAATCTGAGAAAATTAGCTGAACAGCACGAGCAGCTCAAAAGATAACACCCCTTTAATGACCAGAAATTTTTTTTAGTTTTTGCCTCCTTGCGTTTCAACAGTTGTAACTTTTTTATTTGTTCAATGACGCAGTTGGATGAGGCCTCATTTTATTCGAGACAAGTTGTACTTTATGGGGGAGTAGTTTAAGTTCACTTATAAATAATTGCAGAATTTTTTTTTATTTTTTTATTTTTTTTTTTTTATACACCATTCACATTTCACACTTAATAAATTGTTAGATTAATTCTACAGGTTATTACGGTCATGTGGACCCGATATTGTCTTTTTTGTGTGCTGTAAATGTATGCACAATATTTTTATAAATATTTATTTTTATTTTATTTTATTTATTTTTTTATACTTTTTATGTTTTTTAATTTTTTTTTTTAATCCCATGAAGGGAGAACTGTGTTACTTTTTTTTTTTTTACACTTAGTAATGTATTAGCATAATCATATATGCTAATACATTATAATCTGTGTCAGTCTGACACAGGCAGTGATCAGGACGGCACACAGTGTGTCCTGGTCACTGGCTTCATACACAGACAGACCTGGGGCTACTCCAGGTCCCCAGGGCTGACTGTGCAGCCGTTCCCTGGGTTCTGTTGGGTCACCGGGTGTCCTGATCACCCGACAGTGCAGGGAAAACCCTTGATTGCACTGTGGTGACGATCCGCGGCAATCAAAGGGTTTAAGCACCAGGGAGCGGAGGTTCCCCTGCAATCCGGCGCTTGTAGGAGCTGCGCTGGGATCAGGGCTGTGTAGTACAGCCCCGAACTCAGCACTGCTGCGGCGCCGGGCGCCGCAAACTCCTACGTCCGCAGCGACTACAAAAGACGTCGCTGTAGATGAACGACCTGAAATGCCCGACATCAAAAGACGGTGGGCGGTCATGGGAGCCCCAGTGATCGAATGAGATTTGTGAGTGAACGCAGCAAGTGTTCCTGTGCAGCGCTGCCATGGGAGAAATGAGCTGTCTGCTCTATATAATGATTGAGGTTTTTCAATGAGAGACCTCCCTCTACTTGCTCACAGTTCTCTTACTAGAAAATTAAAGGTTAATTGATACAATCCTTTAAATGGGTAACCCACCAACAACACTTTTCACCCGTCCACAGGATAGGGAATGAATGCATTACCGCAGGGGCATTATAGGAAAGGAGCTGAGAAGCTTGAGCGCCCTCTAGTAGATGTAACAAATCCTCAATTTGCTTCCGACTCAATGAGTCTTAAGAAAGCAAAAGGGATATTAGCCAAGTCACTATCACTCATCTGTAGACAGCTGTTTCAGGGTTTTGCCCCTCATCAGTGCAGTGCAGAGTCTACTGGCTGGCTGGGTGGGAGGCAATGAGTGACTCAGAAAGGCAATTATGCAAAAAGGCAATTTCAAGTCTTCACACACCTATATGGTGCTCTCCCAAGGAGAGATATTCCCCTTTCTTACTCCAGGGGGTCTGATTGCTGGGACCCCCACAAATCAAGAGAACAGGGTTCCCAGAGCCCCTATCTAAATGGAGCAGGAGACATATGTGGCACATATTCTATTCTAGCCACACCCCTTCCAGTGAAGTCACACCCCTTTGTCAGATGAAACCCAGAGTTTCTCAAGCAAACAAAAATCTGTCTAAAACTGGCTGTGCCACATTGTGCCCATATGTGCCAAGATTCTAAGCTTAAATGGTAAGTGAATCTGCCCCTTTGTGTTTAAATGATCTCTGCTTGTTGTCAGTGTATATGAATATTACTTGAAGCTGAAAATTTGTCCTGGGCTCCATCTTCTCGTAGCAGAGAGTTTGTTACAGTTGTATTGTCTAGTCAGGACAATGTTTAGTTGGACCGGACTCCAGGTTCTTACATTTTACTGCACTGATACTTTGTCCCAGCAACAATAAAGACATGAGAGAGATTGTTTTGATCTATATATATTCACATTGTGTGGAACTATGCAGCAAAAAAGCACCAGAGGCGTAACTTGAAGCTCCGGGGCACCAATGCAAAAAGTTAAATTGGGGACCCAACTATTTTGTGCTAATTCTAATACTGGTATCTCCTTATTTGGGCCCCCTCAGGCTGTAGGGCCCGGCAGCAACTGCTACCTCTGCACCTCCTATAGCTACGCCCCTGTATACCACAATTCACCAAGATACTGTTACCTCTGCACCCCCTATAGCTAAGCCCCTGTATACCACAATTCACCAAGATACTGTTACCTCTGCACCCCCTATAGCTAAGCCCCTGTATACCACAATTCACCAAGATACTGTTACCTCTGCACCCCCTATAGCTAAGCCCCTGTATGCCACAATTCACCAAGATACTGTTACCTCTGCACCCCCTATAGCTAAGCCCCTGTATACCACAATTCACCAAGATACTGTTACCTCTGCACCCCCTATAGCTAAGCCCCTGTATACCACAATTCACGAAGATACTGCCTCCTCTGCAGCCCCTATGCCCCTGTATACCACAATTCACCAGGATTCTGCAGCAAGCATTGGTGAAGCGCATTACAATTGTGAAACTACAACAAATCACGGTACAACTGTGCATATTTGCTACTCAGAAAGAAAAATTTGGCTAAACTCTCGGCTGTCATCTTGTCGTCTGAAGCCCCTGCAAACAGCATTCTCTTGCATGGAAACCATGGAGGGAGGCTCCTATCTCGGTGAAGTCTCTTGGCAGCCATATTACCTGGTCCTAATAGTTTTGCCAATAAATTCATCTAACATGATCAATTGAAATGAACTATTTTCTATGTCCTCCCATCATTCTACGCATGGCTAGGACACATATCCATACGGAGTTATAGAGTGTTAAGTGGGGGTTATAATTTGTGTTGGTACAAGGCTGCATAACACAATGGTAATGGGCAGGGCTGATGAAGCCTACAACCACTATCTCCTGGGAGGAAACAAAAGAACCAAACCCTCGGAGATTGTAGTGGCGGGTATCCTCTTTCTGGCCCCTGCACCCCCAGAAACTCAGCCACAACCAGAGCCGTCTTAATAAAGTTATGGGCCCCTGGGTATAGCACTGCGGTGGACCCTGCCAGATACATGACATCACACTTGGCCATGCCTGGAATCCCACCTAACCCAAGCACACCTATATTATCAAGACACTTATGTCTGGACACCGGCAGCCTACAAGACTATTTATCAGGGCAGAGAGCCCTTGACTCCCTTCTCCACCATGGTTTTTTAACTGTTTGCACATCCTAAAAACACATAAACATGTTTCTTGTATTCCTGGGACATACATACAACACTAAGGGCCCCTATACTTCTGGGGCCCCCGGGCAACTGCCTAGTGTGCCCAATGGAAAAGATGGCCCTGGCCACAACCATGACCTTCAGGGGTGCAGGGGATGGAGTTTAATACTCAAACTAGGATTTGTTGCACTAGGTTCATCCTTATTTAACTGGTTCATAACAGAATACCACAATCACAGTTAAGAATGTCACTTATACGTGCAAAGCAATAGTAGCAAATAAGCTGCAGAAGTATATATTTGGGTCTACCACTTCTATGGGCACAGTATCAGTTGCCACCGATGTCATTAAAGGACCACTCACTTTTTTCCCCTTTAGTTCATTAGAAATTGCTTTAGGGTCATAGCAGTGCCAGTAATTCTACTTACCTGCAGCTGAATACAGGACTTCTCGCTGCTGCCACTGGGTCATGTGACCTGCACTCTGAGTTGCTAAAACACAGAGCATGTTTGTGTGACCTGGAAGTGAATCTCTTTTTATTCCTATAGGACGTTTAAAGTCAGTCTCATAGGAATTCATAAAGCGATAGACTTCTCTGTTAGCATCAAAAGCGCTATGTCTATCAGCAAATCAGAGAGCAGGTCATGTGACTAAACAGAGACTGTTGCATCAACCAGAAATACTGTATGCAGCTGCAGGTAAGCAAAGTTACTACACTACAGTGTGCCTAAAAGCAATTTCTAAAGGGAAAAAAACAGGAGTGGTCTTTTAATCCTCCTAGAAGACAAAATAACTATAAAGTAGCTAAATAAGGAATCGAAAAAGATTCTCATAACGACAAGACTTCAAATAACTTACATCACTTTGATCTGGCTTTTGACAGGTTTCAGGTTTTCAGATTTTCTGGATTAATAAACAGTCAAAAAGAATTATAGTATTCTTAGCCCGGGAGAAGAGGGGTACTCTGTGACCCTTAGGGCATGTCCCCATGGCAAAGGGCAAATACCCGTTGGAAATACCGACCGGTATTTGCTTTGATTAAGCGCCGTGTACACGGGCGCAGGGGGGGCGGCTTTTGTCAGCGGTTTGTGGAGAAAAGCCCTCCCCCTTTGCATTGACAAGTTAATTGTCCGGAAGAATGAACATGTTCAATGTTTTCTGGACCGCCGGCAGTGTAAAAAAAACGCCCTTCGGAAAACCCGTGCAGTGGGGACCGCTGCACGGATTTTCCATAGAGGCTCGTGATAAAGTTTGACAGCCAGTTTACAGACAGCTTTCAAAACCGAAAACCGTCTGTAAAACCGGCCGAGAAACCTGCCGTGGGGACAAGCCCTTAGGAAGCAAAGAGGGGGAAGAGGTTGTACAACAACAGATCAGGGCACAAGGACAGGAGAGAGCATCCAAAGAGGGCAGCTCCCACACGCTGTAGATAGGAATGAAAGCACACACACAGCAATTTACAGGCTGTGTACAAGTGTAGAGAGAAAGCAGAGCGCCCATAGCAAACTCTAGACTTCTAAAAACACACAGAACTCACATCCAGCATGTATTACTGGATGGACACCCCTACATGGGAAGATGTAATCTTGCCCTGAGAGAGGGGTGTAAATGTTGTGGGTGGGAATTTTTAGGTCATGTGTTTTGAGTGTCATGAAGCCAATCTGTCATGTTTTACCCCTGCTCAGTCTTTTTTTGTAACATTCTGGATTACTGAATGCTAGAGTAAAGGATTTTGAAGAAAGTGCCCTTTAAATCCATACAATATAATGGTGACGGTAAAAAGTGACATTAAAAATTAGATTATCTCACAGTGGGCACCGAATTAGAAGTCGGTATTTATTGCTTCCTATACGTTCTCCGGCTGCCAAGAAACTGCAGAGTTCGGGAAGGTGGTTTAATGGCTGTAAACTAATTTAATATGCGTTACTGCTAAGCATAATTGGCAGAATAAGACTGTCCGCTCGGATACTGCGGAGGAGCCGTCTGCCGCGCGCTCATTTGCATACAGTATTTTACTGTATAAACAGAGCGGGGCATTAGCCTTAAGAAGCGGCGCAGCAACCAGGGCACGACGCGCTGTTCAGGCTTGAAGGTCGCGCTTATTTTATGGATCACCTGCGCAACAACACAATATACCAGTTACATCGACGGAGAGAACTTTTCAAAGGAAATAATGAGCTCAGCCGTAAAGCCGGTCGTCTCCGCTTAAATGTTATTTTCACGTAACCTTGACACATTTCAATAGGAACGGCATCAGTCAGGGATGTTACCTGGCAACTAAAACCCTCGCACCATTGTGTTTGCTGGAGATTTATAAAGCCGCAACACTTTCTACATTTACTAAAAAAGTATTAACCCCTTGTGTAGCCTCAGCATAACAACCAATCAGAAGCTGGGTGTCACGTTCGCACCAGGCAGACCCTCTGCATCAGGTTCTGGTCGCCGGCCACGGGCGCTGCGACCATAACTGCGGCTTCGGCCATTACTTTTTCTCCTAGTGTGAACTCTGGTTGCAAACTTTGTATGTCTAATTGATTTCTGTCCAACGTCCGTGGATAGAAACCTTCCAGCACTTTTGGGGTTAACTTTGTCTTTTGGTGATTGACAGTTCCTTACTCCTATCACTTCTGCTCTTCTTCCTCCCCTTCCCTATTTATAGTCTCTGCTTACTGTCTTCTTTGCCTGCTATATGGTTTCCTTTCCCTATAGTTTGCCTGTTTTTCATATTGATCCTCCTGTCTTCTCTGACTCTTGCTTGGTTCCTGGTTATTATTTTGTCTCATGTTTTTTGTACTGCACTGCCCGTTTGTTACTGACTTGGCCTGCCTGACTACTCTTGTTTGTTCCGTGTCTGTTTGTCTTCATCTGTGTTTCACTTACTCAGAGCAGTCATCAGTCTTCTGGTTGGGGCCGACCTGGTGAAAAGTCGGGTTCTCCAAAAGGCAAGTACAGAGGTTGGGTCCAGTGTCAGGGCCTCACTCGTCTGTGTCTCTGTCCTGACCGTCCCTGACAATGGGTTAACTTTTTACAAGTACAGTAACCCTTTGTAATGCCTTGAAGGCAGTGTTCACATTCTAATGCCTTTCAGTGACAACGGTCTATGTGGATCAATTTCTAAAAAAACCAACAACCCCGTAGGGGTCGAAGGGTCTTTTTCCAGTTACACAGCTCTAAATCCTCTACATACACAATAAGTGATTACATTCTGGCTGTTGACTGAAGCTCCCTCTAGTGGTGGTTGCAGACAGCCAGAATTTTATCATTTAACTTTATGTATATGGGGATTTTGATCTGTATATTAGGAAAAAGAAACTCAAACCGCCATAGGAAAAATACAAGATTAAGAAACACAGAATATAAATCTAAAAAAGTGAATACTCCCTTTATGGAGAAGGGCAGTTTATTGCAATTTTTTGCTTTTTGAATGGATTCCAGAGGGACGGAAACTTTAAGAAAAATTGTCATGTAAATAGAGGATAGATACATTAATTAATTTAAAAAATAAGACCAGATAGATAGATAGACAGATAGATAGATAGATAGATAGACAGACAGACAGATAGATAGATAGACAGCTTAGATAGGTAGGTAGATAAGATACACATATATACATAATCTATTTATCTATTCATCTTTCTATATTTTTGTCTATCTATCTATCTATCTATCTATCTATCTACCTACCTACCTATCTATCCATCTGTCCCTACTGATAGATAGAAAGTAGATAGATATGGGAGACATATAGAAATATATATAGATCTACCTGTCTTTCTTACTCATCTATCTATCTATCTATCTATCTATCTATCTATCTATCTAATATCTATCTATCTATCTCATATTTATCTATCTAATATTTAGCTTTCTTATATCTTTCTCATCTATCTATCTATCTATCTATCTATCTATCTAATATATAGCTTTCTTTTATCTTTCTCATATCTATCTATCTGCCTCATATCCCTCTATCTTTCTCATATCTCACCATGCATCCATCCATCTCTAGTTTATCTCCTTTATACACACCCTTCTTATTGGTGAAATAATTGAATTAAATACAAAAATCAGGCTGAGTGTGAACAAATCTGTAGGCTACAGATTGCCATAAGCTACAGAAGTTTTGTAACATTTCTACTTCAATTCAAGTTACAATACAATATGAATGAATGGGGTTTTCTCATCACAAGCTTTTACAGACGTGAGCTGTTTCTGTCTCTTACAGCTTCAAATCCAAGGGTGAGTCTCTCCTCCCAGTAGGTGTGTCTCTCTTCCCAGTAGGTGTGTCTTCCCTCACTGAAGACTGGTGACATCATCATTCTATGTGAGCAGTGGAAGGGAGAGGATGTCACAGCTCTGCAGACCTCTTGCACTGGTTCTCATGTCTGCAGAGCTGTCACCTCCCTCCACAAGCTCCTTGCAACCAGAACACCTGTATTGGTGTAAACAGTTAAACATACAGCCTGAAACGATGAAAAAAATGTGAGGAATACGCTCTGCTCCCACCTCTGTTATCAGGCAGGACGTAGAGGGGAGCAGACTGTATAAGGCTGTGTTATAAGGGTAATGGGAGCGGACTGTATAATGCTGTGTTAGATCGGGGAAGAGTGAATCTAGCAGCTAGAGACTCAGTAATTGCCCAGATGCTTCACATAGAGCTAGGAGAGGAGCCTAGAGGAGCTCAGACAGCCTTCTTTAAAGAGACAGCAACAAGCGCAGAAAGCTGTTTCACTTTCATTTTCCACAGCTCAGAGGGGAGTATGCACAGAGTGCAGGAAAACAATCAAACCACAGGGGGCATGTCCCAACAGGGCTAAAATAAATATCAGGCAGCCAATCACAGCAAAGGGGGCGTGACCCGACCTCAGGTTGCTAACTTAGCTCTAGACCAGGCATCCTCAAACTGCGGCCCTCCAGCTGTTGGGAAACTACAACTCCCATCATTCCCACTGTTAAAGATTATATAAATGCATGATGAGCGTTGTAGTTTCCCAACAGCTGAAGGGTCGCAGTTTGAGGATGCCTGCTCTAGACACACACAGATTATCTCATACTTGCCATACTAAATGATTTAGGTAATGCAAACCAATTGCAAAAGTGCTTATTTTTACCGCCCCCGTCATTACAGATATGATCTTTGTAGCGAGAAAACCCCTTTAACGAAATGCCACTTTTGCCTCAAGCTGTATTCTGTGCTCCCCCATACACTTTGCAAATTGTAACAACTTACAGGAACCAAAAGTACCCATAAAACACTGCCATACAGTGCACTAAAATGTCCTAGTGTTATAGGAAACAGATGATGCCGACAGGGTAGTGGATCTCACCTTTAGAATCTGCTTTTATTCTATCTTTGATTAGCACATAATATCAATTGAAAATCACCTCTAGAGTGGGGTCTATGAGTAACCGTTAACTTGAGGGGCCTTGGTGGAAGCCATTGACCCACTTGGTTGTCCAACTGGTCAGTCCACTCTTGCACATAGCATACAGATGATACCTAAAACCATGAACCCAATAAACCGTCCACTATGTCTGTGTTGCATACATGGCAGTGAGTAATGAGAGTCTTACCTGAAGGATCTTATCCCCGGGCCGGAGCACACCATATGCTGGTCCATCAGGTTGAACCCTAGTAACAAAGATACCCTATAAGTCAGAAGTAACATAGGTTAGGAGTCTTTCACTAGTCCTCTATACTGAATACTACTCAAGATTGATGCCTCTGGGTGTCCAGCAAAATAAATGGAGACGGCTAATAACAGAAGATGTGATGTTAGGAGGACGATGCTGATAAACGACACGGACCACGGTGCTACACGATGGGTGTGACACAGACAGGTGACACAATGGGGACCACAGCTGCACACATAGGCTCATAGACATTGGATTACTATGGCTTTGACGATCATACAGAGAACAGTAATAAATTATAATCCCTCACTAACCCCTTAAGCCCCAGGCCTGAAAAACCCTTAAAGGGGTTGTCTTGCTACATTGATTTATCTCACCTCAGTCCTGTTTTCTTGGTTTCATTTTGAAGTCAGGGGCATGTTTACTGGCTGGCTTCCACTAGGTTGCAGTAGAAGCCAGGTCTGTAGCTACAGCAACCAGTTCTGGCAGCCTATCAGGAGAGATCAAACAGGTCTGTAGCTACAGCAACCAGTTCTGGCAGCCTATCAGGAGAGGTCAAACAGGTCTGTAGCTATAGCGACCTGATGCAGCCCATACAAGAGGGGATATCTAGGAATAGGCAGGACACTGTTAATGGACGCATATTGCAAAGTGACTTGCTTTTGCAAGATCTTTAACATAAAAAGCAATCCGTGTAGTGAGACAACCCTTTTAATGAGCAGCTACATTTTGTAGTTTTTGCCTCCCCCCATTTCAACAGTCTTAACCTTTTTATTTTTTCAATTAAGCAGTTGTACGAGAACTTGTTTTATGTGGGAGAAGTTGTATTTGGGGGGGGGGCATAGTTTGAGTTTATGTTTAAATTACTGCGTGATTTTTCTTTTAAAACATTTTTTGCATATAAATATAAAAAGTGCATTTTTCTGCATTTGTTTTTTAAAATTATTTTTTACACCATTGACATTTCACACCAAGTAACCTGTTAAAATATTTCTATGGGTTATTACGATTGTGTGAATACCTAATTTTTTTGTGTGAGGTATATTTATTTTTTTTATTATCTAATTTATCCCTTTTAATTTTTTGCATTTTTTTTTTAAATCCCTTTTTTTATCCTTAGCAATGTTTTATCATACTCCTGTATTCTCCTGTATGCTAATACATTACATTCTGTGTCAGTATGACACATACTGCTGTCAAGGCAACACACAGTGTACCCTGACAGCAGGCTTACTATACAGACAGCTCTAGGTCTACTCTAGGTCCCCAGGACTGACTACAGATACATTCCCCTGGCTTCACCAGGCACTGGGAATCCCGATGACCAGATGGAGCTGTGGATTCCCCATTGGTTATGCCACAGTCATGGCAATCAAATGGTTAAACAGTTGGGATCGGAGGTTTCCTCCAGTCCCTGCCATTCACAGAGACTGCTTTAAGAACAGAGCTGTTAACGACATCTCCATTTCTAGTGCAACTGCTACACTGGGTGTCACTGCAGATAGAGAACATGATCTGCCCCCTGGTCCAAAGACAGTGGGTGGTCGTTAAAGAGAACCTGTCACATAGTTTTTGCCCCCCTGGCTGAGGACAGAACAAGGTAGTGTCAGACATGCTGTTTCCAGCGCTGTGTCCCTTATTCTGTAAGATGCTGGAGTTTTTGTGTATTTAATGCTCAAATCTGCAGTTTTCAGCCAGAAGAGTCATTTGAAGAGTCATTCAGAGTGTCAGTTTTTTTACAAACCCCGCCCACCTGAGGCTAGCCCCGCCCACCTCAACTGACAAACCTATTACTTTGAATAGG
This sequence comes from Phyllomedusa bahiana, assembly GCA_025379985.1. Lineage (NCBI taxonomy): Eukaryota > Metazoa > Chordata > Amphibia > Anura > Hylidae > Phyllomedusa > Phyllomedusa bahiana. The sequence continues at coordinate 424,306 of JAODAL010000094.1, forward strand.
TAGAAACATGTGAATAACTGTCAGTGGGTGGGGCTAGCCTTTGGTGGGCGGAGCTAACACCTACTCATGAATAAGATTTGAGGGGTAAATGCTCTAAAACTACAGCATCTTACAGAATAAGGGACACAGTGCGGGAAACAGCAGGTCTGACACTAGCTTGTGCTGCCCTCAGCAAGTGGGGTACAACCTATGTGACAGGTTCTCTTTAAGGGGTTAATGTTCATTGATCTTCTGGTGGCTTGCTGTGGTCGGCACATCTTAATACAAACTCTACGTCCTGGGGGACTATGGTGTAGAGTAATTTAAAGGATATGTCCACCTTCAGAACCTTTTTTATAGTGGTGCAGTGCATCTAAAATTGAAAATCAGTCTAGTTTTAAGATTATCTACTGTTTTAGGTATACAGCTGCTATGCAGACTTGTTTGCCTCTATGGTTACAGACTAGAAGTATAAATTGCCTAGTTTGATTCTTCAGACATACAGTTGAAACCAGAAGTTTCCATACAATATATAAAAAGACACATATTCATGTTTTTCTCACTATCTCACATGAAATCAGAATAAACCTTCCCTGTTTTAGGTTAATTAGGAACCAAAATTATTTATATTTGCCAAATAGTATTTGGTAGCATTGCCCTTAAACTGGGTCAACTGTAGGACTTGGGTCAAACACTTTGGATCCTTCCACAAACTTCTCACAACAGTTGGTAGGAATTTTGGCCCATTCCTCCTGACAGAACTGGTGTCACTGAGCCATGTTTGGAGGTCACCTTGGTCGCACCGGCCTTTTCAGCTTTGCCCGTAAATTTTCAATAGGACTGAGAACAGGGCTTTGTGATGGCTGCTCCAAAACATTGATTGGTTCTCCTTAAGCCACTTTGTAACCAGTTTGGCAGTAGCTATGTGTCATTGTCCATTTGGAAGACCCATTTCCACCCAAGCTTTAACTTCCTGGCTGATGTCTTGAGATGTTGCTTCAGTATTGCCACATAATCTTCTTTCCTCATGATGCCATCTATTTTGTGAAGTGCACCAGTCCCTCCTGCAGCAAATCAACCCCACAACATGATGCTGCCACCCCTGTGTTTCACAGTGGGGATGGTGTTCTTAGGCTTCCAAGCTTCTCCCTTTTTCCTCCAAACATAATGATGGTCATTATGGCCAAACAGTTAAATTTTAGTTCCGTCAGACCACAGGAATTCTCCAAAAATGTAGGTCTTTGTTCCTGTGTGCATTTGAAAACATTAATCTGGTTTTTATATGTTTCTTTTGGAGTAAAGGCTTCTTCCTGGCAGAGTGGCCTCTCAGCCCATGTTGATACAGTACTCATTTTACTGTGGAGAATGCCACAATCAAACTAGCTTACAGCAGCATCTCCACAAGGTCTTTTGCTTTTGTTCTTGGGTTGATATGCACATGTCTTTCCCATTATGTTACACACAGAAGCAGTGTGTTTCTGGTGTGGTTTAAATTCCATCCACAGGTGTGTCTCCAATTAACTCAGATGTTGCCAATAAACCTCAGAAGCTTCCACAGGCACAGTAATCCTAGTGTATGGAAACTTTTGACTTTGCAGAAAGTAATAAAAATGCCTTAAAAAATTATCTCTCTCATTCTGGTATTTGGCAAATATAAATAATTTTGGTTCCTAATTGACCTAAAACGGGGAAAGTTTACTCTGATTTCATGTCAGATAGTGAGAAAAACCTCCAGATGGGGCTTTTTTTTTCAAAATGTTTTTAACAAGCATGAATAAATTGGGAAAAAGGGGAAGGGAAGGACAGAGGAAGGGGGTCGATGAGGGGGGATAGGGTAAGAGTATCAAAAGCGTTCTCTTTTCCTGAAGGTTACAAAATGAAGTGCAGGAGGCAATCTATACCAAAGCATTATGTCTATCCACAACATCAAACAGACAGATCACTGAAAAGTCTGTTGTGATCTGACAATTGCAACATCCAGGCCACTATTTCTGACCAGCGCATCAGGTAATTGCCTCACTGTCGCCTCGATTGGAAACAGGAGCAAGACTAACAGAGGGAAAAGAAAAAAGAGAGAAAGAAAAGAAAAAAAAAAGGAGGGGGTGGGGGGGAGAGGGATATTTCCGTGGGTGCGCTATTTATGAAACACCACCAATCCACGACCGAACATCTAAACCTGTAGTTTGCTCATTATCAGCCAGGATGCTGGCCTCCAATTGATTGTCCTAAGTACCACGTCGTGGAACTAAAGCATGACCGGATACGATTTCTCATTCGGTCCGGTAGTAAGCTGATGATAGGTTGCCAGACTAAAAAGAATTGCTCAACTTTGGCCTCTTTCTGAAGGGACGCTTCCACCCAGTCCATTCGCAAGAGGAAGGTTAGTTTCTCCAGAAACGCAGATGGGGCTTTTTATATAGTGTATGGAAACTTGGTTTCAACTGTATGTAAGAGGCGGCACACAATACATAATAATTAGACCTAAATCTGCACATGCAGCTGTTTTATAAGGCCTGCGATGATCGTATGGGCATGGTGGGCCACAGCTTCTACTCCCAACCAGCCAGTCTGGATTTTACAGGTTCATACTTTGTTCCTCAGCATCCCTCACATAGATAGGCTCCAAATAGAAGTATTATACACAGCGCGGAATATAAGTTTACTAATAACCCCCCCCCAAAAAAACTACAAAAAACATACAAAGAATTCAACACACAACAAGAAGAGCAGAAACCAGAGCAGTACAAACAAATCGGAACCAAAGAACAGAACCTTGCTTATACAAGTATTTGTGCATGGGGCTTCCTGTTGCTCCCACATGCATGGGCTGACTGATGGCCCAACAAAATGTCATTAAAGGGAGTGAAGAACTACCTGGAAAATGGCCACCTGCATCTCTAAACCTTAAAAAAAGTAAGACTGCCCTTTAAAATATGGAGTATGTCATTAATTCCTTTCATATTCACATCTTCTTGGAGGGGCCCTTTTATGCTGAGTTTTGCTTTTTAGCACTGGGACCTTTATTCATACACTGACCAGAGATAACAAAATGCCTAACATTGTATAGGTTGACCTTGTGCCGCCAAACAGCTCTGATCTGTCGAGCCATGGACTTCACAAGACCTCTGAAGGTGTCCTGTGGTATCTGGCAGCAGATCCTTTAGGTCCTGTAGGTGCTACTCCATGGATCAGACTTGTTTATTCAACACATCCCAGAGATTCTTGATTGAACTCAGATCTGGAGAATTTGGAGGCACCACCTTGAACTTTTTGTTATGTTCCTTGTACCTGAACAGTTTTTCCAGTGCAGATGGGACATTATCCTGCTGAAAACGGCCACTGTCATTAGGGAATCCCGCTGCCATGTAGAGGTGGACTTGGACAGTACAGTGTTAGGTAGGTGGTACATGTCACAGTAACATCTACATTTTACCAGAAGCCAAGTTTTCCCACATTGCCCATCACACTGCCTCTGCCATTTTGTCTTCTTTCCATAGTGCATTCTGGTGTCATTTCTTCCCCATGTAAGTGACGCATACACACCTGGCCATCCACACAATGTAAAAAATGATTAATCAGACCAGGTCACATTCCTAAATGACCCCATGCTCCAGTTCTGATGCTCAGGTGCCCATTGTAAGAGCTTTCGGTGAGGGACAGAGGTCAGTATGGGCTCTCTGACTGGTCTGTGAGTATACTACCCAAAATACAGTAAACTGTGATGCCCTCAGTGTCCTGACCAATATCTATTATAGCCAGCAGGAATTTTTTCAGCAATTTGTGCTATAGTATCTCTTCTGTAGGACTGGATCAGATAGGCTTGCTTTCATTCCTCATGAGCACCCATAACCCACTGGTCCATTCTTGGACACATTTAGTTGGTGCTATCAACACCTCACAAGACCTGCTGATTTAGGAGATGCTCCTACCTAGTCACCTAGACATCACAATTTGGCCTTTGCCAATTTCTTCTGCTTGCAGAACATCAGCTTTGAGAATTGACTGGTCACTTGCTGCCTAATAAAATCCAGCTCTTGACAGATACCTTTGTCCTAAGACAATATTATAAATTTCACTTGGTTGTAATATTATGCCTGATCCGTATAGAGCTCTTAGGCTCGATTCACACTTAGCAGACTTGACGCAGCCAAAACCGCACTGATCCATAAGTCAGTTAGTGCTTTTTAATGGTCTCGTGTTTAAGCACAGTAAGAGTGCGGCCATTAACAAGCAAATATCTTGAAGCTGAACTCTTGAGTAACTACAGAATCACGGGTCAGCGCAGGTTTGGCTACATCAAACTCATGAATGGAGCCAAAGATGTGAGGAAGAGCCTAAGAGCAGCCAAAGTGGTCACTATTGGCCCCATGGAAAGGGGTACCCAGCTCAGGTTGGGTCATTTTGCATTTTGGTGGAGGGAGCTTGTATTGGGCTCTACCTCTGTACATAAAATACCCAACACTGGTTCCACCAATCTTCTTTCCTACATGAGGTGATGGTGGGGTCGATAAACAAATCCAAGACCTTATTAACCCCCAGCATGTGAGGGGTTTGATGTTAGGAGGCAGCACATGGTAAGGTCCAACTTTGGTTGTAGATGTAAATATGGATTTCCTCACAAGAAGTTGTCTCTGGACAGGTCAGGGTGACCCCCTATGTTGCAGCTGATAATTATAATAATTTACTTAAAATATCAGGATCCCTTTAGTGTGCAGGTCTACTGGAAAAAAAAAAAATCACAACTGTGGTGGTAAAACAGTGATGCCCCCACTCACCTTATCGGACGGTTTGAATGGGTTTCCTTGACCACTTAATCCACCGCTGATACTGAATCCAAGGCCTGGGTTCTTTTCTATCCTTACACAGTACTAGAGAGAGTGAAGAAGACAGTCACAGGTAGAAAGAGTAAGAAGACTTATGGGTAGGACATATTCCACAGTAACTAAAAGTGTGGTGATGTCAGCACAGATGTTCTCACTGAGGGTAACTGGTCACTCTGGACACTCAAAAGATACAAAATTCTGTCACAGAGCTCCAAATGACAGCCATAGGGATGAATAACAGAGTTCAATAGAAGCCCTGTCTGTACTAAGCTCTTGACCTCTTAACAATTGAACCCTTTTTTGTTACGTTGCTTTCGTTTTTCTCTTCTCCGCCTCCCAAGTGTCATAACTTTTTTATTTTTCCATCTAGATAGTTGTATCAGGGCTTTTCTCTTGCGCGACAATATATCATTTTTTATGGTGCCATTGACCATACCATATACTGGTATGGTCAAAATTACTGTGAAACTTACAAAAATTCAAAGTGAGAAGGTATTTGAAGAAAACCTACTTGCCCCATTTTTGCCAGGGTTTTGTTTTTATGGCGTTCACTTTTCAGTATAAATGATGTGTTACTTGTATTCTAAAGGTCAGTATGATTCCAGTGATACCAAATATGTAGGGTTTTCATTATGATTTAGTACTTTTAAAACATTAAAACATTCTCGCCTAACTTTGCGCCTCAGCAACATTTTCGGCGACCAGTCAATTTTTTGTACTTCCACCCACTGACCTAAGTGAGGGGGCAATTTTTTGCGGGCTGAAGTATAGTTTTTATTGGTAACATTTTGGCTTTCATGCAACTTTAATAACTTATTATTTTTTGGGACGTGAAATGACCAAAAAACTGCAATTTTGTCGTTGGGAATATAATTTCTTCTATGGTGTTCACCACGGGGATAAATTATGTTATATTTTAATAGATCAGACTTTTAGGGACCCGGTGACACCAATTATGTCAAATAATAAGATAAGTAAAGCTATCTGTAACTCAGTATGATGTACCGTCTCCAATCAAAAATTTATCACTGGAAAAATAAACGTAAAACTTAACCTTTAATAGTCTAGTAAAATACGGACTAGCAATAACCCTTAAGATCCAAAAGAAAAAAAGGCTTACACTAAACAGATAAATTAAATTCAAACCTAAAAGGTGTGACGGCCAAAGTAACCCTATTACACCCTATGCTACAGACTGCCTATCAAACAATATGGGGACATCGTCCCAATAAGGACGGCTCCACCCGGAACCTTGACTATAACGCCCTGGTGCTCCCTGATAAACGGGGCCCAAAAGATACTAATCCAAAGTCCCAAAAATAGTCCCAAAGTCCCAGTCTTTGTACAGGTTGGGACAACTGTAAAAATAAAAACTTAACCAGTATTCACTACAGTCACCGCCATTTCGGCACTGTCCGTGCACCAATGTTCCCCGGTTGTACGCCAACGGGGACACCACATACATCACTCATATGACCTTGTAGCCAATCACCGGTCATATACCATATATGTTAGCAGAAACCGATGAAGCCAGTGATTGACTACGCGGTCACGTAAGCAAGTTATGTAACGTCACTGCTTTCTGTGCTTTGGTACTAGAACAAGAGGGGCTACAGAGGTGAGAACTGGTTATTTTTATATTTTATAGGCATCCCATTCAGTACAAGGTTTTCTGAAAATCTTGGCAAACCCCATTAAATATGTAATTGCCTGACCATTTGTACAATACACTGCAATACCAATGTATTACAGTGTAATGTGCAGTCACCATAATATTATTATACTCTGGCTGACCGAGTAATGGAGTGAGCAGCAACATGTAGGTGGTCAATTGGCCAAGATCAGTACCACCTTCATCAAACCTAGACACCTTTCAGTTTGGATATCAGTTTGAAAAAATTGAGTAAGAAATATGTCCACATATGATAAAATATATATATATATTTTTTTTAAGGGTCAGAAACCTAACAGATTTTTTTTTAGTGGAATCCAAAAGAAATGAAGGAATAAATCAATATAAAAGTGTCAATTTGATAGAATTTCTCACAATTTTATCAGGTTGTAATAAAGCAGTGCGGCTCAATTGCCTGAATCTTAAGTGCGGTCAGCGTCTTCGCCTTGAAAAGCTGATTTATTGCTTTGATAAAGTATGTGATTACCCTGGATAGCTCACAGCATATGCCCCTTTTATTGAATAAAGACACAGTGTAGCATGGATTGTCTTAATAAAAACGACGGCCGTTATGATGGGAAAGGTGAGCAACACAAAGGGGGAGGGGATGGAAGAAGGAATAAAAAAATAAGGAAAAAATAAAATGGATTAGATATATCTACAAGATTGTCAAATTGGGGAGATCTAAGGCTATGTATAGTTTAAATGTGCATTGTCCTTCATGGTAAAGTTGTTACCTTTATATTAAACGCTTTGCCCAGTGGAAAAAAATATTTTCTAAATAGTTTCTCTCCTATAGTTTTGGCAATTTTGTAATGTTTTTCTATTATATTTTGTTTGGCTTCTTCATCAGTCGTTTCCTGACATGAAGTACTTTAGATCTCCGTCTCCACAAAGGGAAACTGCTCTGTGTCGAGCCCAGGAGATCAGGTTATCAAAGGACCACAGCTTTGTTCAGGGCAGCCTCTGAGGCCACACCCATTTGTCCCTGCTTTCAGAGGTTTTAAAGGGTTTGTCCACTAAAAACAAAAATTACGTGACACTAGAGCCAAGGTGGGCAAATAAAGAAAAAAACCTGATAGTTCCCTGGCTCTACCCTACTGCTGCCGCTACAGGTCTCCCCAGCGATCCACTCCTCCTAACTTCTGGGGTCTTGTCTTGACACAAAGTAGAAATTTGCATTTCATTCACTTACAATGGAGCTCTAGCCACTCCAGCTTGTTGGGTAGAGAACTCAGAAGTCAAGAGGAGCAGATCACCAGCAAGCTCCAGTGCAGCGGTGGGGAACAAGTAGGCAAGTATCAGTATCTTTTGGGTGTGGGTGGGGGTTTGCCCACCTTAGCCCCAATTTCTTTGCTTTTTTTTAGTGGACAACCCCTTTAAAACTGAGGGAAAAAACAAAGATTGTGCAACGAGTCTGAGTTTGGGAGAGAGAAAGATAGATGGCACAACATTCTGGGGCTGAAGCTTTAGGGTATGTTCACATGGCTGATTTTGACGTGGTTTTCAAAGTGGTTTTCAGAGCATTTCCGCTCCCAAAACAGCATCAAAACCTCGCCTGAAACACGCTTCTTCAGAAGAGGTTTTAGAGACGTTTCTCGGTGAGGTTTTCAGCCATACAAATTAATAGCCAGGTCAGAAACCGTGCCGAAAAACTCTCCGAAAATGCGTCAAAAACTGCGCCGAGAAACACGCCTAAAAACGTGCCTAAAACATGCTTCAAGAATTGACATGACGCTACTTATTCAGTATAGAAGCACGTAAAAGCCTCGTCGTGTGTGAACTATAACAAGATTTTACATAGGAATCAATTAAATGAACTAGGGGCATTTTGGAGGCGTTTTGGACGCTGTTTTGGGCGAGGAAAACGCTCCGAAAACCTCATCCAAAACAGCGTCCAAATAAGCCGTGTGAACATACCCTTACAGTACAAAAGGAAAACAACTTTCAAACAGGGAATGTTGCTGCCTGGTTGCAGAGAAAGGAAGCTATATATAGCACAAGAAAAGCGTAAATTAGCACAGAAAACATCCCATGAAAAAGAATGAAGATTCAGGTAAGTTATTTCTGATTTTTTTTTTTTCCTTTTGATTCCCTGGACAACCCCTTTAATTCTGTGTGAAAGATTTGAAGTTCAGAAGAATGGTGCTGGAACCTGCATGAAGAGTTCCTACCTGCTCTGGATAGCCATCCATACTCCTCTGTCCTTTCGTTTGTATCAAGCAGCGTCCAGACTGAGGGCCTCTTTGTGCAGCTGGGATCTGGATGGGCAGTGGAGATTGGTACTGCTGGATTGTCACTTTGTTCATGCCACCGTCATAATGCGGCTGCTCTCTTGACCTGTGCTGCAGGCTCTGCGATCCCATCAACGTCTGGATATGGCTACCTGCCTGTGGGTAATGTAACCCGTTAGGCAAAGCTTCAGGAAGCTGAAAAGAAGCAATTGTTACAGTACATCTCACACGTTCCGCTAGAAGAGGACCTCCCACGTGTATGAGACCCGACCGTCCACTTCCCCCTGCAGAAATCTATCAACTTCCATGATTGCAATGGTGGCGATGATACCAGAAAAAATAATTTCCCTTTGCACAGTTCAATCGATACAGGGAGTGAAATAAGTATTGAACATTTCACCAAGTTTCTAAGTAAATATATTTCTAAAGGTGCTATTGACATGAAATTCTCACTAGATGTTGGAAACAACGAATTCCAATCCATACGGGCAAAGAAATCTAATCATAGATGTCCATAGATGAAGTTATGTGTGATAATGAAAAATGACACAGACAAAAGGTATTGAACACACGAAGAAAGAGAAGTGCAAAAAGCCATGGAAAGTCATGACACCAGCTGAATATATCAGTAACAAGAAAGCAACACTGGCACTTAGTGACAAGAAATATCAGCTGGTTCAGCTGATGACCTATAGAAAGGTGTCTCATTACCAAGGTGACACACAAGGAACATCTCATGATGAGTAAAACCAGTGAGCTGTCTCAAGACCTTCACAACCTTATTGTTGCAAAACCTACTAATGGCATTGGTTACAGAAGAATTTCTAAACTACTGAAGGGACTAGTGAGCAATGTTGGGGCCATAAACCGGAAGTGGAAAGAACATAATTTCATCATAAACTGGGAACAGTGAAGTTTGGAGGTGGGAACATCATGGTGTGGGGCAGTATTTGGCACTGGCAAACTTCATATAATTGAAGGATGGATGAATGGACAAATGCACTGTGACATTCTTGATTAAATCTGCTGCCATCTATGAGGATAATGAGGATGGAACGAGGGTGGAGATTTCAGCAAGACAATGATCCCAAACACACGGCCAAGGAAACTCTCAGCTGGTTTCAGAGAAAGAAAATAAAGCCGCGAGAACGGCCGAGCCGATCACCTGAGCTGAAGCCAATAGAAAATCTAAAGAAGGAACTGAAGTTCAGAGTTCATAGAAGGAGTTTCAGGATGTGAAGAGTGTTTGTGTGGTCCAAAATCCCACCTGAGCAATGAATGCGACTAATTTCTCCATCCATATCTTATCATCACCAACAAAGGCTTTTGTACCAAATATTAAATAAATTTCAGTCAGCGCGTTCAATACTTTTTCATTGTGCCATTTCTTATTACACATAACTTCATTTATGGACATCTATGGTTTGATTTCTTTGCCTGTGTGGACTGGATGGGTGCTTACCGACATCTGGTGGGAATTTCATGTCAAGAGCACCTTTAGAAACATATTTACCTAGAAAATTGGTGACGTGTTCAATACTTATTTCCCCCACTGTAGGTAAACCCAAGAGACAATTGAATATTACCGGTGGCCTAAAAAGGTGACCAGGTAAGGACTCATGAACATCTCCATTGGCATAGCAAATGATGCTACGATTAACAAGACTTTAACAGATCTAAATCTTACATAGAGGGCAGATAGCAGACCACCAAGACTGGCCCACTATAGCACACTGGTATCAATCTCTACAATTGCTCTTGTGAGGTCCAGAAGGATGGGAGCCAAAATTGCCCAGGAAATTTAAGATTTTCTGGATGAAGGAACAAGCTCTGTTATAGATGTAACTGTACCCAAAAACTATAAGCTCTACCACCCAACTTTCCACCCATCGCAACATTGAGCTAACTCAGAAGCTACTTCTGGGATTGGAGGGGGTCTTGCCTTGAAAATTTGAAAATTAAAGGTTTGTTAGACCTCTACTAATGCTACTAATGATCATCTATGGAGAAGGGTCCAGGTTTGACACCCCAATCCTATTGAGAGAAAAAAAAATCTTTACATCTTAAAGGAGGAGTTAGTCAAGTTGGGGTTGACCTTTGGGCTTTATTGGACTATTAAAGGGGTTTTCTCACTACAATGATTAGCTTTTAACATGTAGAATAAGGTAAATGAAGAATATTACCAAATACATTGCTGATTTGATTTTGCTTTGTTCAGGAGATAAAAAAAAAAAAGATTTTAACTACTGCTAGCGCACACAAGTGTCTCTTGGTTACCGACCACTTCTCTCTGCTCTCTCTCTGCTCTGATTGCTCCAAGCAGCCCTTTCTGAGTCACTCCCTGCTGTGTCTTAGCTCTAGCACTGGAGCTTGTTTATTTAAGTTAAAGGGGTTGTATCATTACATTAAATGGTCTTCAGAATAAGGGGACAGTGAAAACAAGCAACTTTGCAATTGGATGTCATTTGTAAAGCTGTCTTGTTTTCACAGTCTGCCTTATCTTCATTTTCTGTAAACACCATTCCCCAGTGCTGGTCGGATTCCTCCTCCTTTCATTTCATTGGCTGCCAGCTCTACTAATTTACATTCTGTTTGGCCCCCGGTCGTATTCACGGGAGCGTGCATTCCTGCCTCTCTCACTCAGAATAAGGGGCCGGCACCATTTCACTCTGCACAGGCAGCAGCTGCACAGTAACACTGCAGCTGCTTCCACAATCAGAAAACAGCAGAATTGTGCTTTGGTTCCTAATGCTGCTATGTGTCAACATAGAAGGGAGACAGATCTGTGCTGCTCTGGATGAGTTCATAGAAGACTGGATTCAACTGTAACAAACCTCCAGCTGTGAGAGGAGAAGAGATCAGTGCTCTGAGTTCATAGAAGACTTTGGTATGTTAACAAACAGCTCTTACAAAATAAGACTGTCCTCTCCCTATGCAGTGACATGTGGACTCAGACAGAGAGTGGGGAGAAGAGCACACTGACTCCGGAGCGAGCATGAACAGTGAAGGGGGGGATGATGTCATCCCCCTTCAGTTAAGAAACACCCAACTGGGAGGGGAAGAAACGCCCCTGGATTTGAAGAGCTGAGAAACAAAGTGCAAGGAAACAGACGAACTGATGAAGTGATAAATCCCCTTTAATGACACGTTTTAACCCTTAAAGCTCTGTAGACGTGCACACTACAGATTATAAACCTCTTGCACTCATATCACTGTAACAGGAATAGAAAATACAATATGCCAATAATTGCTATAGAAAAACCAACAGCCTGTCCAGGAAATGTGAATCTGAAGATGGCTGTGGCTCTGTGAAACAGCATGGTGAGACAGCCCCTTTAAGCCAACTTTTTTGGCAGATCAGTAAGAACTTAGTTCCAAAACTGGATTGCTGGGCAGCCTCAGGCTGAGTTGAAGGATTCTCAGCAAATTTTAATTGGCAATTGGGTTTTTTAGGGGGTCACTCAAGTAAAAAACAGCAGCCCATCTGAGCCTTATTTGGCTGATGTAGGTGGCTTTTGTAATACCAACAGCCTTACCACCAGAAAATCATCTCTGAGAATGGCAAATCCTACCACAGTTTCTGCACAGCTTGTCATGCCATGTCCCGTGCCGGTGCTCTGTGTGTTATTTTTGATGAAGCATTTGAACAGACCGGGCTCTTGATGTATTTTAGCCTGCAAACAGTCGCCGGTGAATTGCAAGGAGTTTTATTCCATGGGGGCTGCACCCTGAGGGTCTGAATGAAGCTATAAAATCGAATGCCCACTGATGGTTCTCAGCAGCACTGATACAGAATAGACATTGTGCAGGGAGTGCATTAGATGGGGCGATGCGCTCATGTGCTACCTGTAATTAGATTGGTCACGGCTCATACAGAGACAGAATAAATAAGAAAGAGAAATACACAACGCTTAGGGATTCCTGCAGAAAGAACTGGAGCCAGAGAAAAGAGAGGGGAATTGCGTTCTATGCAGATTATTTTACATGTTTATGATTTGTTTTTGGCAAATTAAAGGAGTATTATTTTTTACGTCTTCATAAAGTAGTGTTGAAGGGGTGTTTGATGTTAGGAAACATTGATAAAGCCTGATAGGTGCGCGACCCATGTTTGGTACCCACACCTATCTCGGGAACAGGCCTTGGAAGTTTCGGCTCAGAATGGAGAGAAGGTCGCGTTTGCGCACAACTCTCCATTCTGTTCTATGGGAGTTCCAAGTACAAGTGAGCGCCATGTTTGTTCACAAGCGTGACCGGTTCTCCACTCTGAGCTGAAACTTTTGGTTTTACTATATGTTGTAACAATTTAGTTTGTGTTAAAGGGGTTTTGCCACGATGTAATGTTGACGTGGGATCCTCCAAAATGGGTATTTATTCACTTCTTTAAATATAGGTGATTACAAAAATTGCAGCCTGAGAGAGCTACAGGCTGCCTTACCTGCCCTTAGTTACTTAAAAGCTTCTATTAGATACGACCTGACATGAGCTGCTGGCCGGGCTTGCGCAGAGCACACTTCTTATCTGATGAGAGCTGAGAAGCTTTCAAGGCACCGGGTAGAAATATGTTGCCTTTTGTATACAGAATCCACTAGGTGTAGTTTGATTATTTGAGTGAACATTTCACACGATCCCTTATGCACGGCTCTGTGCTCTGGCTGTGTCTCTTGCTCTCTCAGCTAGCGTGGCTTGTTTACATTTGATTCTTAGCAGATAAGGCACGTCCTGGCAAAACCCCTTTAAGCAATATGTACTATGTAAGAATGTATCATTAAGTATAAAAAGAAGTGACGGTGTTGAGGACTTGTGCTTGAGAAAGGGAGGAACTCTCCCTGAAACGTTGCACGCTGGTCACGGACCGCCTGTCTGTTTCTCCACAATTTGGCTCCGAGGAAAGTGGAGACCATTGGAGTTAATCCATTTAAGGCTTGGACTTTAACTGGCTGCAATCTAACTTGGACTTCCAAACGCAAGTAGCATATTGATTGCACATAAAGTTACGTGTTTTTAAGGGACATGTTTAATAGAGTTTTAAGAAAATACTGACCCCTGCAAACTATGTTGGATGTCTGAAACTTTTGGAGACCCATTCCTGGGATAGGTGTGGGACCTGCACCTATCAGACTTTGATAGCAAACCCTAGCAATATGCCATTAAACTCCATGGTGGGAACTGCCCTTTAAGCTTCAGATCTGGGTCATAGTCAGATTTGACCTGAATCTGAGCCCAAAAAAATACCGTAACCCTAGGTACTAACTTATGGCTAGGGTTGTTTGAGAGATTATAGGGAATTAATTTACCAGTCCAGCAACACAACACCCCTGTTGCCTCCTAACTTCTGATCTGACATACCGTCCCATCTGACTTCTGGTCCGCTGTTATGGTAACTGGAAGTAGCATTGGACATCGCATTTGACCTACGGTGAAGTTACTGGATGTGACGTCTGACAGGATGTGGGACCAGAAGTCTGGCCAAATGGAAATGTTGCATCCCCAGACCAGTAAGGTAACCCCCATTAAACTCTCAAACAACTCTAACCCTAACTTTCGGCTAGGGATACAGGTAACGTTATGGTTAGGGATAGAGGAAGGGTTAGAGTCCTATCTCTGGAACAGGTCTTGGATGTTTCAGCTCAGAATGGAGAGCGGGTCGCGTTTGCGCACAACTCTCCATTCTGTTCTATGGGAGTTTCAAGTACAAGTGAGCGCCATGTTTGTGCACGAGCGTGACCGGTTCTCCACTCTGAGCTGAAACTTTTGGGGGGCCCATTCCTGAGATAGGTGTGGGACCTGCACCTATCAGACTTTCATAGCAAACCCTAGCAATATGCCATCAAACTCCATGGTGGGAACTGCCCTTTAAGCTTCAGGTTTAGGTCATAGTCATATTTGACCTGAATCTGAGCCAAAATAATTACAGTAACCCTAGGTACTAACTTATGGTTAGGGTCAAGCTCAGACTGGCCCACAGGGGAATAGGGGAAATCCCCGGTGGGCCCCTGAGCATGGTAAACCTGGAGTTGTTTTTTTAACTGCATATACATCCTCAGAAGAGGCAACAAAGCATAGAAATAGAGGTAAAAAGCAAGATGCAGAGCATAGGAGGCAGGTACAGTCATTTACCATAGCTGTAGGGTTGGCTTCTAAAAGGCAAAAGCATAGAATAGAGGCAGAAAAAGCAGTGCAGAGCTAGAATGGCAGTAAAGTCATTTACCATAGCTGTAGGGTTGGCTTCTAAAATAAACTCCACCGATGGGTCCAGAAACAGCTCAACTGGTGGGCCCCTAGAATCAACTCCACCTGTGGGCCCCTAGAATCAACTGCACCTCCTGGGCCCCTAGAGTCAACTCCACCTGTGGGCCCTAGGCACCCCAGTCCGACACTGGTTAGGGTTGTTTGAGAGATTTTAGGAAATTAATTTACCAGTCCAGCAACACAACTCCCTTGTTGCCTCCTAACTTCTGACCTGACATACCGTCCCATCTGATGTCACTTCTGGGTACTTCAACATAGGTCCACTGTTATGGTAACTGGAAGTAACATTGGACATCTCATTTGACATCACTTTCGATTACCATAACAATGGACCTACAGTGAACTTACTGGATGTGACGTCTGAAGTTTCGCCGAATGGAAATGTTGCATCCCCAGACCAGTAAGGTAACCCCCATTAAACCTCAAACAACTCTAACCCTAGCTTTCGGCTAGGGTTACAGGTAACGTTATGGTTAGGGATAGAGGAAGGGTGAGAGAAAACATTCAGGTTTGGGAGGATTCTAACCTGAATACATTTACACGTTCAGTTGAACCTGTGTTGAATTTCCACGTCCCAATTTATACTTTCTGTATCAATTCCTAATGATTCTAAAGATCTTTGCTTGTTGTCGTTCAATGCCAAAGCAACGTCCGCCAAACAGATATGGAGGATGTGTGCTGAAGTATGGCGTGGGCGCCCCCCTTGCAATATGATCAGGGATGCATGTTTAGTTGACATAATGAAGGTCTCCGGGTCTAGCATGTTAGTGCTGCAGAATGTCATTTATATCACTAATTAAACACTGTAGAAACAACCACCCTCTAAAAAGGCAGAGTTTGGTTTTGCCATTACATCCCCAAAAATAACTTTTTGGGGATTTTCAAACATTGTATGGTACATAAAGTGGTACCATACCAAAATGGTAGAAAAAAGACATGGTCGTGCATCCACACGCTATACATCGTTATACTCTGAAGGTTCATAGTACACATTTTGATCAAACTGTATAAGGGTCTGTCTACACGTTGAGTATTTCAAGTCGGAATCCACGCGGACTAGTACTATCATCCCCATTGATGTCAATAGAAAATACGAACTGTAGTCCACACAACGCGTATTTTCTCTGTCTGTTTCTAAGAGTAAATAAAGTATTAAACATTTTCATTTTTTTACTATTGAGGACAATGGAGGAAGGTTAAAATACTTGTGTGAAACGCGTCTACAAATGTTTCAGTGTCGTTTTGGATGCATCCAAAACCCCATAGAAATGAATGGGACTTGTTTTCCGACTATAAATCTGGCGGAAAAAAATGACCCAAATCCACATAAAATACTCTGACGTGGTTTTCAATGGTAGAACCCGATGAGTAAATTTTACTCGTCGTCTGGACATATCCAAAGCCTACTTGCCACTTCTCGGCGACCTCTTTTAACTGGGTGGGTGGGTTTTCCTGTGGGGTGGTGTGACCCAGAGCCAAGGGGCTAAGCCTGGCTGGAGGGGTGTTGTTGGGCTGCTGAGTCAGTCCCCCTGTATGGAGTGCGTTTTCTGCACTGGTGGTCGCCAAGCAGAGCTATACCTATTAGGCCGTATTCACATGCTATAAAAGGAGGCAGTGAAATCTGTGTGTATTTCACAGTAGAAACACACAGTTTTTCTACACGTTTTCTTCATCTGATGAATTTTTCAGTGCATTTTTGCACGTTTTTTTATGTGGCTCTCGCACATATGTATTTTCATGTGTTTTCCCATACACCCCACTTCTTTTTGCTTTATGCATTATGTGTTGCCTTGCTTTTTGCTTTGTGTGTGTGTTTTTTTTGCCGTGTTATGCATGAAAAGCACACCACATTATATGCCAACAAAGCACATAAGTAAGTGACCCCCTTACCGACATTTGATGTACAGTTATGTTATCAGGTCAGTAAAGGAGTATGGAGTGGGCTCATTTGCTCAGCCTGCTCCATACACAGCAGGTAATGGTTGTTGGTTACAGCCCAAACCTGCCGGTAACAGCCAGGATTGGAGATACAGCATCTCGCAAAAGTAAGTACACCCCTCACAGTTTTGTAAATATTGTATTATATATTTTCATGGGACAACACTGAAGATAGGACACTTTGATCCAATGTAAGTAGTGTACAGCTTGTGTGTCCTCAAAATAACTCAAAATACAGCCATCAATGTCTAAACCGCTGGCAACAAAAGTGAGTACACCCCTATGTGACAACAAGAGTGAGTTCACCCCTAAGTGAAAATGGATAAATTGTGCCCAAAAAGCCAATATTATGTGTGGCCACCATTATTTTCCAGCGCTTCCTTAACTTTCTTGGGCATGGAGGTCGCTAGACAAGTTCACAAGTTGCAGCCACTGGACTCCTCTTCCCTTCTCCATGACGACATCACGGAGCTGGTGGATATTAGAGACCTTGTGTTCCTCCACCTTCTATTTGAGGATGACCCACAGATGCTCAATAGGGTTTAGGTCTGGAGACAAGCTTGACCAGTCCAGCACCTTTACCCTCATTTTGTTTAGCAAGGCAATGGTTGTCTTGGAGGTGTTTGGGGTCGTTATCATGTTGGAATACTGCCTTGTGGCCCAGAAGGGAGGGGATCATGCTCTGCTTTAGTATGTCAGAATACATATTGGCATTCATGGTTCCCTCAATGAACTGTAGCTCCCCACAGCCGGCAGCACTCATGCAGCCCCAAACCATGACACTACCACCACCATGCTTGGCTGTAGGCAAGACACACTTGTCTTTGTACTCCCTACTGCCACCACACAAGCTCGACATATGCTCATCAGACCACATGACATGGTTCCAGTAATCCATGTCCTTAGTCTGCTTGTCTTCAGCAAACTGTTTGTGGACTTTCTTGTGCATCATCTTTAGAAGAAGCTTCCTTCTGGGATGACAGCCATGCAGACCAATTTGATGCAGCATGCGGTGTATGGTCTGAACACTGACAGGCTATCCTCCCACACCTGTAATCTCTGCAGCAATGCTGATAGTACTCATGCATCTATTTTGAAAAGATAATCTCTGTACTCATCTTCTCTGGTCGACCATGGCGAGGCCTATTCTGAGTGGAACCTGTCTTGTTAAACCGCTGTATGGTCTTGGCCACCGCGCTGCAGCTCAGTTTCAGGGTGCTGTCAATCTTCTTATAGCCTCGGCCATCTTTATGTAGAGCAACAAGTCTTTTTTTCAGATCCTCAGAGAGTTCTTTGTCATGAGGAGCCATGTTAAACTTCCAGTGACCATTATGAGAGAGTGTGAGAGGGATAACAATCAAATTTAACACACCTGCTCCCCATTCACACCTGAGACCCTGTACACTAACAAGTCACATGACACCATGGAGGAAAAATGGTAAATTGGGCACAGTTTGTCCATTTTCATGTACTCACTTTTGTTGCCAGCGGTTTATACATTGAAGGCTGTATGTTGAGTTATTTTGAGGGCACCAAATTTACAGTGTTATACAAGCTGCACACTGACTACTTTACATTATATCAAAGTGTCAGCCTTAACGGACTATCGCTACTGTATTTTTATGGATCTACAATAAAAGCAATTATGGATTCTAAATGGTGCTGGATATGAGCTTATTGGTCCTACTTGTACATCCAAGTAAATGACAGCAAGCAGAGATCTCAAATACCTCACGGAAATGACACAGAAAGCATATTGGAGGATTGTTTAACTTTTAGTCATTTGCCGAAACCTGAATATCCCTTTATTTTGGGCTTCTCAGGCTGGTCAAATGGTCAATTGGGTGGATCCATATGGGGGCTACAAATATACTAAGATTTTGTGCATAATTCTTCTGTACATGTGTTATCTTCCTCACTTCTATCAGCTTGCAGTTTCCCTTTTTCTGCCTGCAGGATTCCTGCAAAAGTTAAAAACCTCCTCAGTCACCAAAAAAATCCCTCTAGTGTAAAACAATAAATGTAGACGGAAGAAGGGAGAGGAGGGAGATGCAGCTGCAGTATACCTCCCTCTGTGTGTGTGAGACTTCATGCTGTGAGGGGGGAGAAGGAGCAGCACAGTTGTTACATCACACTGAGGAGCTGCCTGCCCAGTGTGGAGAGAGAAGACCTACAGACCAGAAAGAGCAAGGAAAAAAGTCTGCAGGTTACCGCGCCCTCATGACTGGCTGCACTACATCTAATGCACATGTACAGCGGGCATAAGGCTCCCACAAGTCAAGGCGGGTCATTCATGTACCTTCTTAGTGACAGTTTCCGGTGGCACATCTCTTCGTCCCAGTGGGTAAGGATTCCACTGACTGATAGACATATCTTCTTGCCCATTGTCAAGGATGTTGCTCTGTTGCGATGGCGTCTGTGTGTGAAAAAAATGTGTCAGTCACTTAGGAAATCACAAATAACTTATATACCAGGGATATTTTCACCAGTATCTAATGGTAAAGATATAGATATGACATAGATAGTTAGAAATATAGAGAGATGGATAGATAGATAGATAGATATGTGATATATATGAGATAGATAGATAGATAGATATGAGATAGATAGAAAGATAGATAGAAATGAGATAGATAGACAGTTAGATAGATAGATAGATAGATAGATAGATAGATATATAGATAGATAGATATGAGATAGATGGATAGATATAGAAGATACAGTATATATGAGAAGATAGATAGATAGAATAGATTAGATATAGATTAGATAGATAGATAGATAAGATAGGAAGATAGATAGATATAATAAATAGATATGATAGATAGATAGATAGATATGAGATAGATAGATAGATAGATAGAGATGGAAAGATAGATAGATAGATAGATAGATACCATAGATAGATAGATACCATAGATAGATAGATAGATACCATAGATAGATAGATAGATATGAGATAGATAGACAGATAGATAGATAGATAGATAGATAGATATGAGATAGATAGACAGATAGATAGATAGATAGATAGATATGAGATAGATAGATATGAGATAGATAGATAGGAGATAGATAGATAGATATGGATAATAGAATAGATATGATAGATACCATAGATAGATAGATAGATAGATAGATAGATAGGAGATAGATAGATAGATAGATAGATAGATAGATAGATAGATAGATAGATATGAGGGTGAGAGTTATGAAAGCAAGATAGACAGATATGAGGTAGGTAGCTAGATAGATATGAGTTAGTACTAGATATATAGATAGATATGAAAGAAAAATAGATATGTTATGTGAGATTGATAAATATGAGATAGATAGATAGTGAGATAGTATTATATACAATGATATATATTAGATATGTACAGATAGATATTAGATATGTATGACATACATACATAGATATGAGATACAGTGGGGAAAATAAGTATTTGATACACTGGTGATATTGCAAGTTTTCCCACCTACAAAGAATCCACAAATTTCATTGTATGATTTTTAAATACATTTATTTGCATTTTATTGAATGAAATAAGTATTTGATCACCAACAAACCAGCAGCAATTCTGGCTCTCACAGACCTGTTAGTTTTTCTGTAAGAAGCCCTCCTACTCTGCACTCATTACATGTATGAATTGCATCTGTTTGAACTCGTTACCTGTAACAAAGAAACCTGTCTGCATAATCAATCACACTCCAACCTCTCCACCATGGCCAAGACCAAAGAGCTGTCTAAGAACACCAGGGACAAAATTCCAGACCTGCACAAGGCTGGGATGGGCTACAGGACAATAGGCAGCAGCTTGGTGAGAAGACAACAACTGTTTGCTCAATTATTAGAAAATGGGAGAAACACAAGATGACTGTCAATGTTCCTCGGTCTGGGGCTCCAGGCTAGATCTGGCTTTGTGGGATAAGGATTCTGGAAAACTCAGGAATCAGCCCCGAACTACACTGAATGACCTGGTCAATGACCTGAATAGAGCTGGGACCACAGTCTCACAGATTACCGTTAGAAGCGCACTACGCCGTCATGGATTAAAATCCTGCAGGGAACGTAAGGTCCCCCTGCTCACACCAGCACATGTCTAGGCCTGTTTGAAGTTCTCCAATGACCAGCTGAATGACCCAGAGGAGGCAGGAGAAGGTCATGTGGTCAGATGAGACCAACATAGAACTTTCTGGTATCAACTCCACTCGCCATGTTTGGAGGAAGACGAAGGATGAGGACAACCCCAAGAACATAATGCCAACTGTGAAGCATGGGGGTGGAAACATCATACTTTGGGGGGAGGGGATTCTGCAATAGGGAAAGGATGACTGCTCTGTATTGAAGGGAGGATGGATGAGGCTGTGTATCGCGAGATTTTGGCAAACAATTAAAGCATTGAAGATGGGTCGCGGCTGGGTCTTCCAGCAGGGCAATAACTCGAAACAAACAGCCAGGCCAACTTAGGAGTGGCTCCGTAAGAACCATGTCAAGGTCCTGGAGTGGCCTAGCCAGTCTCCAGTCCTGAACCCAACTGAAAATTCTTGTAGGGAGCAGAGGCTTAATGTAGCCCCGAAACCTGAAAGATCTGGAGAACATCTATATGGAGGAGTGGACCAAAATCCCTGCTGCAGTGTGTGCAACCTTGGTCAAGAACTACAGGAAATGTCTGGCCTCTGTAATTGCAAACAAAGGTTTCTGTACAAAATATTACGTTCTGTTTTTCTATTTGTATCAAATACTTATTTCATGCATCAAAATGCTAATTATTTTTTAAAATTCATACAATGTGATTTTCTGGATATTTCTTTTTAGATTCTGTCTCTCACAGTTGAAGTATAGCTATCATAAAAATTACAGACCCCTCCATTCTTTGTAGGTGGGAAAACTTGCAAAATCGCCAGTGTATCAAATACTTGTTTTCTCCACTGTAGATACATTGATACGAGATACATAGATATGAGAGAGATATATTGATATGAGACACATACTGTAGATCAGACAGATCAATAGATAAAGAAGATAAATAGCATGCTAGAGAGATGGAGGGATGGATAGAGAGAGGTAGTTAGATCGATAGATAGATCGATATGGGAGATAGATAGATAGAAGGGTATATAGATAGATATGATAGATAGATACATGATATATTTAGATAGATATGAGAAGATAGATAGATTAGAAAATAATGATAGATATGAGATAGATATGATAGATAGATATGAGATAGATAGATAGATAGATAGATAGATATGAGATAGATAGATAGATATGAGATAGATAGATAGATAGATATGAGATAGATATATAGGAGATAGATAGATATGAGATAGATAGATAGATAGATAGATAGATAGATATGAGATAGATAGATAGGTAAGAGATAGATAGATGAGAGATAGATAGATATGAGATAGATAGATATGAGATAGATAGATATGAGATAGATATATAGATAGACAGATAGATAGATAGATAGACAGATAGATGAGATAGATGATAGATTTTGTCATGTTTTTGTTCTTCACTTGTGTCCTTTTGTTTCCAGAGATCAGATTTAGTTTAGTGCAGATTTCGAACTTTATTACAATGTGTAAACAAATTTTATTTTCCTATGAATGTAAGAGGAGTAATGTATCCTCTGTGGAGTAACAAGTCTAAATTTAGGTCCGGGTCACATAATCCGTTTATTATAATGAACCCTGATCTATCTGCTTTGTCACTGTATGTGATTCACCAGGCGAGGCGCGCGTCACTTTGTGAACTTTGTTATTCATAGAAGATTATTATTAATCCGCGGCATATTTGCTAATAAGCCAACACTTCCGCCCACATGGCCGCAAAAACATCGGCTAAAAAAGGATTAAAGAGCATTAAAATACAAAAATATCTGGAAATACAAGCCCCTGAGACTCCTCTGGTGTGAAGCCGTCCAATATTCTTGATATCCTAAATGAAGAACAGCTGCAGGCAGGGGCGTAGCTATAGGGGGTGCAGAGGTAGCAGTCACTACCAGGTCCTGCAGCCTGAGGGGGCCCCAAAGCCCTCCTGCCACATAGGGAGACACCAGTATTATAATTAGCACATAATAGTTGGGGGCCTGATTTAACTTTTTGCATTGGGGCCCCAGAGCTTCAGGTAACGTCTCTGGCTGCAGGGTGACAACTACTATGTAACCTATGGGCAAAAAAGTGAGTTTTAGACCTAAACAGGTTCATACATGTGGCCCATAGGGGTCAGTCATAGGGGTCAGTCAGTCATATGTGCCACTCTCCACTGTTGTTCTGGCATAATATTCATGAACCAGAATGATCAGGACGAACAATGCAAGAGGTCTTCCTATACAGGAAACTGCCTTTTTGCAAAGAATTTGAGGAATTAATGAAACTAATAATTTTTTTTTAACCTAAAAACTATAATTGTGAGCTGTCAGTAACTTGTACGGGGTCTCTTAGAATCGCTATTAAAGGGCACATCCACTTTGAACCCTTTTATTGCTCCAATGCATCTAAAATAAAAAAACGTAACTTGGCAAATAGCCTTTGCTGAAAATCTTGGGTTTGCATTGACAGCCCTTATGCAGAATTCTGTGTATCCAAGCTTCTAGACTGAGAACCAACCCTTTTGTGGTCTGATCCTGCAGTCATGTGTTCTTCCACGTCAATTTTTGTAGATCAGGAAGATGAAGGGGTAGATGGAGTGGAGAAACATATGACTGCAGGATCAGACTACACAGGGTGTGTTGTCTGTATCAGTGGCACAGCTTGTATTTTTGTTACCCAAGTCTGTCGCTAAATTTGTCGCCCCTTTTTTACAGACCGCACCCCCACTTTTAATCACTATTTTTCAGGCCCCTCCTCGCACCCATAAATCATAATCGTGACTTTAAAAAATATCATGCGTTTATGTTACAATATTCTAACAGTCAAAACTTTGTTTTTTACTTTTCAGTTGATGGAGCTGTGTGAGGGCTTTTTATTTGCGGGATACGTTTACATTTTCATTGGTATCATGTTTGGGTACATAGGATTTTTATTAGTTGCTTTTCATCTTGTTTTTTTTTGTAAGGCTGGAAGAAAAACAGGCAATTCCTGCAAGGTTTTATATTTATCTTTCTAGGTGTTCGCTGTATGGATTAATTCAAAATTTTTCAAAATGGATCTTAGATGGGGAATACCTATTAGGGTTTATTTTAAAAAAAAAAAAAAATTAAATGTTTTTTTTTTCTGGGGAATTAAGGGTTTGGGTCTGTTTTTTATTTATTTTTTTAATTTGTTTAAACATTTTTTTATAATAATTTGCTTTTTTTATGTATTATACTATTATACAATTTTTCTTTATCGTGAAGGCGCCTTTGCTTTTATAGGCCCTTTTTCAGGCAGATCTGGAGGACATTATTTGGCCTCCAGAAGCCATAGCAACCATAAGCACCCTGTGATTGTGCTACAGTCAATCTCAGACTGGCACACAGGGGAATAGGGGCCTCCCCAGGTGGGCCCCAGGGGTTGGTGCACCCCACAGCATTGCGACCCCTGAACATGAAAGTATTGGGGCTGATTTTCAAGAAAAGCAGAGAAAGAGAGACAGAAAGCAAGAGACAATGTGCAAGAGTCATGTACAGTATATGCAGTCTTGTACAGTAGCTGTAGGGTGGGCTCCAAGAATCCAAGAATCAATTTTACTGGTGGGCCCTAAGAATCAACTCTACTCGTTGGCCTCAAGAATCCCCTTCTATTGTGGGCCCCAAGAATGAACTCTACTGGTGAGCCCCAAGAATCAATTTTACTAGTGGACTCTAAAAATCACCTCTATTGGTTGGCCCCAAGAATCCCCTCCTATTGTGGGCCCCAAGAATAAACTCCACTGGTGAGCCCCAAGAATCAATTTTTTCCTGGTGGGCCCCAGGAAAAAAACCCCCCCCCCCCCAGTCCAACACTGGTTACAGGAATGCCTGTGGCTGACAGAGGGAGCCTCCTCCCTATGTCAAGCACCTAGATGCCAAGGCCATTAATGACCACGGCATCTAGGGGGTTCAACTGGCCATTGCAACGAGGGCCTGACCGTATATCACAGGATGGTGTGGACACCTCCTCTAAGCCCACACCTTGAAGTACACGTGCCTGGGAGAAATTGCAACTGCCCAAAGTGATCACCCAGGAAGACCCCCCCCAACCCCACCCCGTACTTCATTGCTGTAACCCCGGGGGACAATAAGAGCCACATACAGAAGACACATAACATCCATATACATATAAAGGAGATCTTTAATTAAAACTATCTGCAAAGTTGCTTTTATTTTTTTATTAAAACAGCTGACAAATGTCAGGGCTTGAAATCTTATGTAAGAAGCAAAAAAAATCTGTTGATGAATAAAAAAATTTAAGTTAAATATTTTCAGAGTTATTTGTAATCCAGAGAAATATGACTAGTAAGGAGGTTAAATACTATTGCAAGGCCCTGTTCTTCCTGGGGTAGCAGTACATTGAATCTCTTAGGCTGCAGAATGCAGAATATTACGTTCTATATTGATTAAATTGGACTTAATCTGCTTCCTGACCAGACGTGGGAAGGATATACGAGAGTGAAGTAAAAGTCTTCTGCCGTGACCCGTAAATCTAAGACTTTCTAACAGTCCCTGAACCCTTAAATTTCGCCCCGCTGATTCATCCCAAAACCCAAATTTCTGTGACAGCGGCACTTTTGTACCCACAAAGGATTTTTACAAGTTGTGTCACCCTAGAGTGCACTCTTTTTCGGCGAGGAGAATTTATATGACTTTTTATTTTCGAATATATTCTCTCAAGTTTTATAACTGGTCAAAAAAGTGAATAATAGTGATACAAAACTGAAATACCCTGCATAAATGTTCATAATCTGGTGGTCTACAGCCACCAAAAGAGGGAGCTGAAGAGCTTACTACACTCCAGGCAAAACTGATTCACTGTGGGGTCCTTACTATAGGTCCTGAGAAGGCAGAGTATGAAACAGAGTGCAGGAACACCAATGAGAAAATCCCTGCCATGCTCCGCCCCCGAGGTCCTGCACTATGTATAACATGTATCTGGGGGGGTTGGCAACAATATATTTTAATAGACGTCCATATGTGCAACAATAATGTGTATACAGAACTGTCTTTAGGGGTGTAGGGACTGTGTGAAATTGCAGGGTAGTGATACATAGGCATCATGGTATGGTTATTTATATTTAGTATGACATTATGCCATGGGGGAGGGCATCAGGAGAAGATACCAGAAAGGGGCGTAACTAGATTTCATGGACCTTTCAGCATAATGAATTGGGCCCCGCGACCTCATGGAAAGAAAGTCAAGCAGCAACAAATGTTACAATAATTACAGGTATAAATAATAGCATCATATATCAGAGAACTCACATGGTAGTGCTAGATAGCAGAAAGCCACCAACATGTTATGACTAGTGTTGATCGAACTGTTCTAGAAAAGTTATGTTCTAGTAACTTTTCGAATTTTTAGAACTCGAACCGAACCAAACATTATAATGTGTGTTCGAGTAAAGTTCCAGTTCTAGTTCGACACGCCATTTTCAGGTTCGTTTTCAGTTACTTTCTGCACTTTTGGCTCCATCCAATCACCTTTCTGCACTTTTGGCGGCCATCCAATCAGTGCAGAGCACAAAGAAGTGTCAAAAACGTCATCGCTGAGGTGTAGGGCTCTCATTGGCTGCTAAAATCACATGACCATGTTATATATATTTCACTGTATTGCCTTGTGAACGCCATTTTCAGCTCACTCTCTGTACTGTACAGACTGCTCTTAGTTAGATAGCATTTTCCTCTCCATAGACAGCAATAGTTAGGGAGTTTGGTATTGCTGGCTGCATCTTTCCCACACCCAGAAGCTGTTATTTGGTGACATTTGCAGGCTCACATAACGCCTAACTCTCATATACATGGATATATATTATACAGAGTGCTTGGATTTGCTAAATCATACTCAGTGCCCAAAAGTTCTGTTTTTGCAGTTTTGGGGGTTCAGTAATTGTATAACACACCGTCTCCAAATCTCCTATGTGTCAAAGGGGCTTTTGGGCCCCCTCAGGATGCAGGGCCCCGTAGCAGCTGCTACTGCTGCACCTCCTATAGCTACGCCCCTGCTTGCAAGCTGTCCTCATCTTTTCAGTTAGCCATTGAAAGGAATGAAGTATTTTAGCCTCTCTTTTTTTTCAGTCACTCTTAGAGCCAAATTGTCTTCACTAAGTTGTTTCATGTATCCAGTTTACTGTTATGGATGGTAATTCCAGCTTCTCCTCACCTGTATAGGTATAAAAATTAACCAGAACACCTTATCCCATAGACTTTAATGGGGTACGAAGTTCAAATAGACCTTCGAACTGAACTCACAAAAGTTTGAGGTTCTAATCGAACTAGAACATTTTACTGTTCGCTCAACACTAGTTATAACCTATAAAGAGGTACAATGTTCTTATACCTGAGTTGGCCCCCTTAATCCATATAACTCAGTGGGCCCCACATGGCTTCTACAGCTATAGTTACCCCCATAGTACCATCCAATGTGAGGACAACCCCGATGAATATAGCAGTGGTGCTCTCACAAAAATCATAATGGCTTAACCACTTGGTTTTAGATCATAGTATCAACCTTCATTATCTCTGGACAGGAAAACCTGCACCTTCTTCATTTCCCTCCTCCTTGATTGTAGAGGACAGTGTCAGACTGAAGTTCTTGGACCCAGGAGAAGAAATTATTCTAAGGGCTGACCCTCTAACCCTATAGGACATGCGGTTGTCTTCTCATAGAACAGAGGTGACAAACTCATCTGGCCCGCAGTCTAATTATATTTGGCCCACGAGTAACGGCAAGGAAGTGTACAGAGAGGAGGAAGAAGCTGTCACTACAATGCTCTCATTCAGCCCCTTCCCCTTGCATAGAGAGGAGAAGGGACCACATGGCAAGAGACACAACTCAGATAGTGGAAAGAGAAGGAAAAAACTTCATCAATTGTAGACATGTTTTCAATAAAATCATGGTTGGCCCACGACTTTGTCCAAGTTTTTAATTTTTGCCCACTGTGTAATTGAGTTTGACAGCCCTGTGCTAGACCTTCAGGACCCTGGTATATTAGGGGTACATTAATGTGTCAGAACTTGGGCCACCCCTCTACTACTTTAGTGAGCTGGTCCAGCCATGATAAATGATATGGGTATACAGGCTCAGACTGTCCCATGGAGGAGCAGGGAAAACCTCTGGTGGGCACCTGGATCTGGTGGGCCACTGAGAATAACAGGCATTGGGCCGCTATTCAGAGAGAAATGCAGAGAAAGAGAGGCAGTAAATATACAGTATCTGCAATCATGTAAGGTAGCTGTAGAATGGGCCCCAACAATCAACTCCACTGGTGTGCCCCAAGAGTCACCTTCACCGGTGGGCACCAGGCACCTAATCTAAGACTTTGGGTGTCACCGCTTAGGGTGATAATCCTTTATCCTGTTTCCTACAACTATACAATTCTACACCAAATCTTACCCCTTATTGGGAAGAGTAGGAGACAGGGTCCCACTCGATAGGGTCCCTGTGTGTACACCCACCCTCACAAAGCAGAGGGCCTGAGCCTCAATATCTTGAGGCTCCTGTCGGAGAATATTTCAGTTACAGCTCAGCCTGTAGAAGAATCGGACCCTTAATTATTAAAATCCTATTACTTTTTGGGGAGTGATTTGTGGCCCCTTGAGGATTATGCAGCTGAATTTATTACAAAGAGCATTTATTACATGGATCTGTTACCACTGCAGCTCAGAGAGACTGATACATAGTAACAAGGTCCGAGAGAAGGCCTGTGCAATCCTATAGAAAATGTATATAATCCATAGTTACAAATTTCACATGATGGATAGAAGACTCTGTGCGGTTGATACATCTTGTCTCTAAATTTCTATAAATATGACTTTAACGCCAGCAATAGACGCCTCGGTAACACAGAGGAACGGTGATCTTAGTCGTTGCATTGGCCAAAAATAGAAACATGTTTGAAGGCAAATTTAGTAGCTAAATAACCGAAATGGAGTTTCCGTAGGCAAAAGTGTTCTTACCATAAAATTGGGCCATTGAGGGTCAGCTCAGATTGGTTCTCCTTGATCCACGGGCACAGCATTAGAAGCTATGAAATGATAAGTAACCTGAAGTGCCCATCTCTCACAACAGAGGGGAACTTAGGCTCTATAGCCTTAAAAAGTGCTTGAAATCTATTGACCAGTGCTTCCAATTCAAAGACTGGTACTGTTACTCATAGGTTAGTTCTCATCTATTTTGGTTCCTACAGGGAAAGGGCCCTCCACGTTTCCCACCATTAAACCTTTTCTGCGGTCTGGCACTGAGGGCATATAAAAAAGGTTTGACCACTAAGGGCACTAGTTTGCATGGGACCTACTAGGAGGGTGAAGGGTAAACCAAACCTTAAAGGGGTTGTCTACTTTTTATGGTTTTCATTTATTATGTGTATAATACAAAATTATACACTTTTCTAATATATATATACAATAAAAACTCTACATTTGTACTTTATTGTACCAATGCAGTATGCCTCTACCTAAAAAAATAAAAGGGTTGAGCCCACATTCGACTCCACAGTAATGTATCCAATAGAGTAACTGTAAGTACGAAACAAAGCGTTAGTCATGTGACCATCACACATGTTATGTTATCCAGGTAACAGTAGTGTATGGAGGAGCAGAACTTCTCCAGTAT